>LPNX010519057.1:291171-341002 GCA_001517045.1 Pseudotsuga menziesii
TATATACCAATTCATAGCAAGTTGCATTTAAATTCTAGTTATTTTAAGCATAATTAACCTTTTCTTAATGGAAAACTTTATAATAAAAACCACTTTAGGATTAAGTTTTTTTAATTAAATATGAAATTGAGAGTTGCACATTGTGATATGGAAAATGGATTGGGTTAAGGGGTAGTATCATTGGAAATTAAAGGTAAGATATTGTTATGTGTACCTTTTTATGTATTTTTGAACACATGATATTGATTAGATGGAATATTATGAAAAAGTATAATAAAGTGTATATGATATGGAAAATGGATTGGGTTAAGGGGCACTGAAGTATCATTGGAAATTAAAGGTAAGATATTTTCATGTGTGCTTTTTATGTATTTTCATAAGAATCATTAGTTAAACACATGATATCGATAAGATGGAATATTAAGAAAAAGTATAAATAAAGTGTATATGGGAGAACAATCACCGCCCTTTGTTGATGGTTGATTCTAAAAACATTGGTTAAAACTTAGAATATCTTGACCTAGGGCCGTGAGACTATAAAGGAATGGCGTTGTCATCCATCTAACATGAATTACAATATAATATATCTAACATGTTTTACAACATGATAACATATCTCTAAAATGGAATTGTTTAATTATAAAATTTTAAGACCATAGTATCATTGTAAAATAAAACAAGTTATTAACACTTAACTTCACTTTAAAACCTAAAATCTACTTATAAATATATGAAGAATGTAGTTATAGAAATTTTTACTAATTTTTTTTAACAAAACATACTCAAAAGGACAAACCACTCTCAACTACTTCAGCTCATGTTAAACAAAAATGCAATTCAAACCTTCCAACCATCCAAACTACACTGAACCAAAAAACATAAACTAGGTTAAGAGGAAACCTTTAGCTCCTTAAAATAGCAATATACAAGGGCACACAATGATCAATGCTGACGTGGAAGAATCAATGGAAAGCTGACGCGGCGGGAGGAATAGTGCAGACTGGTTCTCGTCACGCGCGTAGCTGATCCTCGGCTTCCGTTCGATTCTCCGCGGGGAAGCTCTGGTTTCCACTTCTTTCACCTTCCCCGCCGACACTGAATTTCATCCAATTTTTTCTCTTGCAGGTGATCATCAAGAAGTAGCCCATAACTCCCAGAACTGTGACAGAGGAAGCCAATATGTACACGACTGGATTGGCAAGAGTCATGATATAGATCAGAAAAGCCACGGGCAACGCGCACCCGCAAACCAGCACCGGGATTCCGACGGGAACCCTGTATGGCCTCTTCAGCAATGGAAACTTCCTTCTCAGCCACAGAAACGATGCGAATTCCAGCAGCATCCCGCAGCTGTACAGAAAATTGGCGGCGGATATGATGTTCTCGAAGCTCACGTAGGAGAGCGCCAGCGTCCCGCAGGCGGAGGCAGCGATACCCCATGTGGGCGTACTGAAGGTCGGCGACCTCGTGGCCATGAAAGACGGGAGGATGCCCATCTCCGCCATGCCCAGCAACTGAAACGAAGCGCTGCTCAGCTGGGCTTCGAAGAGTCCCACGGTGGACAGCACGGCGCCGATCTCTACCCAGTACTTGAGCCACGCACCGGCAATGTGCCCCGCAGCTTTGGCCAGGTAGCCATTACCCCAGAGATCCCGGTCCAGCTCCAGCGCACCGGTGACAGCAAGTAACGGCAAAACGTAGCCCAAGACTGTCAAAACCCCAGCACAGAGCAACGCCAGGGGGAATGTCCGCTGCGGATTCTCCACCTCCCCAGCCAGAGTGCTCGCGTTGTCCCAGAAATTCAAGTTCCAAAACAGAGTATTGAAATACAAGGATCGGTCCAATTGACCCTGGTCGCCCACGCGCCATCGCGAGGGCTTAATCCGGGGAATTGAAATCAGGGTCATGAGGATGAACGGGAGCAACGATACCGTCCCCAGCACGACCGCGGTCCAGCCCACAATCGAGAGCCCTGTGAAGTTCAAGTAGCTAAGGAAAATCGTATAAAGCAGAATCCCGACGTTTTTGACCCAGCCGTGGCCAAAAGCCGGCAGAAGGACCGTGAGGTAAGCGAGGCAGAGCGCCGGGTAGGCGGCATTGTTGATAACGCCGCTGATCCACTTCCACCAGCCCATGAGGAACCCCCAGAAGGGCCCAAAGGCCGCCCCCGCCCAGACCACGTAGCCTCCATTGCCCGGGTAGGCCGTGGCCAGCTCCGCTGTCACTAGGGCCTCCGGGATGCTCCATATGAACGGGAAGACGAGGAAACCCACTATGGCCAATAGCGGACCGGCCGCTTGCACCGCAGGCTCTTCGCCGAACGGTCCCCCTGAGACTTCAAAGTATATCAGAAATATCAGCGGGATGAGCTTCAGCTTCTTCGCTTTCGATGCTGTAGGTGGTTCGACCCGCTGACCACCGGCTCCAATAATTTCGTTTTCTTGATCTCCATCGCCGTTCGGAGACCCGCCCATCTGAATCCTAGTTTGGTACAGGAAATCCCGAATTTCAGTTTCAAGTACAGAACGAGATTGGAATTCAAGGAGAGAAAAGAAAATCATAGATCTTTTTACTGGAACGATTGCCTTATAAGCTGTCGTTACTGGTCGGACTACCTGAGAGAAACGGGTGGACCATACGGAGAGCGAGTTACAGTGAAAAAGTATAGCCGTATTTTATCAAAATCCGTCAAATTTCCGGTCGAAACGCCCCACTTTTCCGGCCGATTGTTTATCAAAATCCGTCAAATTTTGACTGAGAAAAAGGTTATTATCATCATTTTATAATTTAAGCATTTTTATTTGATAATTCTAAAGTAAATCCCTCATTTTTATTGGATAATTCTAAAGTAAATCCCTCATTTTAAAACCACATATATGATTAAAATTACAATTTAAACCTTTTAAATTATGATTTAAACCAAAATTTGTCTGCCGGATTCCGGCGGGTTGGGGCGTTTTGGTTAACGCTTATACTGCGTCTATTTTGATAGGCAAGGAATCTCAACCCTCAATTATTGTGAGAATGCCTTACAGCTGCTAAATAATTGCAAAATCATATTGAATAATTGCACACGTGTATGTTCAATTGAATAGATTAATATTAATGATATTTTTTAATAAATAAATGACAAATACATAACGCAGGAGTGAGCTAGCTATGGAGCAATCCTCCCTCATCGGACGGAGGAGGAGCAAAGTTAACGTTAACTTTGCTCCTCCTCCGTCCGATGAGGGAGGATTGTTCCATAGCTAGCTTACTCTCTACACAACTCCATATTCAATTCAATTGTTGACAAACCAGAGATAGGCTTCAATCCGAATATCATAAATTTCTCTCTTGAGATCGCTTGGCAATAAATAAATAAAAGCAAAAGGCGAGATAGCGATCAACGTGCCACCCACGTGAACGTGAAATGTTTGTGCAAGGGTGAAACACGAGATAGCGATCAACGTGCCACCCACGTGAAACGTGTAATATTACAAAACTATACCTAACAACAAATTGGGTTTGATTAAGTTTAGGCAACTAAGATTAATCACAAAAGTTGCGATATCTATTATTCCAAACCAAAATTGTGATATCAAGTTATGTAATTAAAATGTAATTTCACTAATAAAAAATAGCATAATTTTAGTAATAATAATAACCCAAAATCCAAATAATAGAAAACTTAACCTACTCCTTTTATATCCTCTATTCAATGCTGAAAACACAGGATAAAACGAAAACGATGTTGGTCATTGTATATTTCAATTTTCAACAATCTTTCCGTGCTTGTGCTCGGCGGTGAAACCTCTACCCGAACGTCAGCCCCTATATATTTTAAATCTTTAACCTCTTTCAATGGATAGTCTGATTCATGACATAAAGCTGACTGTTAGAACGTGTTGTGCTCGGCGGGAAACCTCTATTGGAGTCTGGAACGTTGGCCCCTATATATTTTAAATCTTTAACGGCTTTCAACGGATAGTTAGTGCATAACAGAAGTGGAGAATTAGAAAAAAGAAATTTGCATTTATCTGGAAGAGGAGCATTTTATAGCTCACCGCAGAAACTTACAAACTGAAAATGTGCAACTTTTTTAGTGTTAATCTAGAGCTGACTACAGGTATTTTTCTAGATTAACACTAAAGAAGTTGCACATGTATCTGGAAGAGGAGCATTTTATAGCTCAGTAGAAAAAGATGTGCAACTTCTTTAGTGTTAATCTAGAGCTGACGACAGGTATTTAAAAAAAATAAAATAATATGCAGGTTAAATTTAAACTACTTAGAATTGCATATATATAAATCTATACAAATTAGATAAATCATAAACATTGCATTACACACTCTCTTTAACATTTTCACTTTAAAAATGGGTTTGCACCTGCGAAATTTGATTCCTCTTTGTGCATGGTAAATCCCCTTTTAAGGTGGATCTATGCTCTATATTTTCCATCTAATTAGAATAGGTGATGATGATTTTGGTATTGAATGGAGAGGTTTTTACTTGGCCATTAAACCTGCTTTCCTATCTTGTTCAAATTCCAGATCCAGTAATGGTTACCAACTAACATTTTGCATACATGTTGTCTAGATTATAATTCATTTTTTATTATAGAAATAGATTTAGCACCTTCTCAAATCCTTATTCCATCCATATTATGTATTCTCAACATTTTATATCTTTATATTTGTCATTTCAACAATTTTAAATAAACTTTGGTGCAAAATGACTAAACACTAATAAAAAAAAGCCCAAATAATTTAATCTTTAATATTTACTAGCACGACCACTTAACTTGTGGCATGTGAATAACTATAAGCTACATATGTATGCATCAGCTACCATTTGTTTTTTATATTCTTCTTTTATGATTGTTTATTTAAAATTTGAAACTAAGCCCATAAATCAATGTCTAAAATAAATACCTATGTTACCAAACAATAAACACTTATAAACTATTCTGATTACTAAAATAATTAATGCAGCTTGAATATACATGCATCTAAAAACGCTCTCATCATACAATTTTAATTAGTAAAAGTCTACCGTTATCAAAACAATATAGACTTCATTGACTGTTCCCGGTCTAATAATAAAACAAGAAATAATATTTAAACCAGATTGAATAGTAATAGCAGTCATCCGTTACCAAAGCAAAGCAATAAATACTTCATGGACTGTTCCAAGGTCTGATACTAAAACAAGAAATAATTAAAGTAGCTTGAATATCGGTGCATCTAAAACATTCTCATTACACAATATTAATTACAGTCAAAAAATATGCAATTACGAGTAGTATATACAAAATTAAAATGTTTCAAAATTCAATAATGTATATTATAATTTATAAATCTAATAGTGTATATATCTAGTATATGTTGTGGAATAACTTAGAGGAATATTTTCATTTAGCAAAATCAATAATTTATATATTTGTATGATTCTTGGGTTTCAGCTTCCAAGGATATGTGGAGACTCTCCACCTTATTTTGAAGAAAATATTTATTATATTGGTTAAGAATAGGTTTTCAATATTTTTTTTAAAAATTTAATTCTTTAGCATATTAATTTAATTTTAATAATTTTTATGAGTCTAAGTATTATTTTTAATCTTTCAAATTTTTATTTTCTAAGTGTTTTAGTGAAGATGTGAGGGATTTGCTTATTTGTTGAACAATGTCTTAAATGAATTGTCTTAGCCTTTAGATGATATGGAATCATATGGTACTTCGTGTCGATGTGCTCATTTGTTGAATAACGTCTTAAATGAATTGTCTTAGCTTCTAGATGATATGGAATCATATGGTACTTCGTGTTGATGTGCTTAGTTCGATTGTAGAATATGGGATTCTCTTTTTTTTGGACTACAAATATTCAAGTATTTTCGTGAGCCATACAAGGTGAGAGCAAGCTAATGACGGTCACTTTTGGCACGTTAGAAGCAAATTGAAAAAACAGACATCCATCATCTTTCAAGGCTATTTCGAGACACTTGCACAATGAATCTTGGTTTTAGTAAAAAAAATATGAATGGTAGGAAATCGAATCATCTTTCTCAATATATAACTTTTATTTATTGAACTCTCGTAACTAGGTTATTTAGGATTTTTCCTAATATTGATATTTTGTGTTTTTGCAAATTATAAGGTATATGACCTTGTTAGTGTAGTCTTTGAGTGCCTAAATGATGGAACCAATATACAAAAACCTATAAACATGTAAGTAAGAAGTAGTACTAGTGCAATGTTATTTTTCCAAAATAAAATTAGCATGTTTTTTATTTTTTCATTATTATCTATGTTAGGAGACCTCAAAATCAGTTCACCAAGTGTTAGTGCAAATTTTAAAAGTCTTAATATAATGATGAAGGATTTCATTTTTTCTAGCATGTAGACGTAGGTGTCTATTAGTGCAACACGCAATTTTTTTATGAAATGGTTGAGAAATGAAAAAGTTATGGTTGAAACACCAAGAATGTGTTTTTTTCTATTAATGAGTTATATCACAAGAAAATTAGTAAAAAAATATAAAAAATATATTAATTTTTCTTAAAAATTACATATTTATAATTTGCGAAAAAGCTCATATCTATGTCTGCAATTTTATCATCCATGGTTGTCGATAAAATACTGTAGAGGGCCTTCAAATGTAGACATATTGGGAAAAGAGGAAGAAAGTCACATTAGCCATGGTTGTGTTAGTTCCATATGACAGGCGTATTTGTTCCGAAGCTAAATCCATAGTAGGACATTAGGATTAGGAGGTGGCATGTAGTTATGTGAGTAGGATTTTCAAAAGTGTTACATAATGTGCACGCATTATGCATAAATTCAAATTTCTTTTCCACGCCATGTGGAGAGTTCTATATCGCTTGCTCGATATAGTCTATATCGTGTGCTTGATATGTCTATATCGCATACTCGATATATACAAATAACAATAATATTAAAATCTATGCCACCTAAGATTTGTAAAAGAAGAGATCTAATTAGGGATATGCATGTCACAAATGGTCATATACATGTATTACTTGGTATTTCATAGCTATTAGAGAACACCAATAAAAGATGAAAAAAGGAAAAAGAAAAAAGAAAAAAGAAACAAAACCTTATATGCAAAAATAATATGTTTCACCCATATGACACATGTAGTCCAAAGAATAATTTTACAATAGTTGTGTGGTGGTATTAGATCAGTTGCATGATTAACGATTTATAAAATCATATTATAAGTGCTAAAACATTGGTTTCCTCCCCAACCGATCTGTAAGGCCACAAGAACCATCTTGGGGGCTTCCTTTTGGCACTAAATTATGGGTTTACTCCACCAATCATGACAAGGGCTACACAACTGACCTCTAGTTCTCAAGACCTTTTAATGGTATCCATATCCTCGCTTGGATTCCAAACATCCCTAGAGAGGTCATATGTGGTATTTCAAGTAATGTGCAATATCCTTGAGTCATAGAAGCTACCTTATGTTTCATCCCCCAATAATGACCAAGATTGTGAGGCCCATAACTGGTGTCGATAACCCACTAATGGCACTCATATCCCTACTAGAGGACATATGTGAGTGTTTAAGGCATCCTTCTTAGGCTTGTATGCCTAAAAGATTTAAACAGGGCTAATCCTTGGGAATTCTTCCACAACCATATCCAAGGCCTTGTGACCCATCTTCGGTGCTCAAAACCTTATAATGATTCCAATGTAACCCCAATTAAAATCCAAAGATACTATATCTATATCTATATATATATATATATATATATATATATATAAGGTCCTATGTGGTATTTCAAGGTTTTTTCATGAACCTTAATCCATAAAAGTTGTGTTTGGGACCTAAGGCTCAATTGTCCTCCCCTGAACATGGCCAAGCTATCAAGACCCATATCTAATGCTAAAAAGTTCCTAATGATGCTCATATGCTTGCTTCGATATCATTGATCCTCTTAGATGTATTGGACATGTGTTCTACTCGTTGTAGGTTCCGAAAGTAACCATGGAGCATGGATGAGGATTCAAAAGAAAAAACTTGGTCTATTTATGGTATTTTTTGAGAATTTTTTGCCAATGCTTTTTTAACCTATTGTAAAATCATTATGGTTAGGGAATTAGGGTTGTAATCTAATATGGGTTATTAGATTAGGGTTTTGGATGGTCTAATAATGTGTTGTAAACATAAAAGATAAACAATGAGATATAGAGTGGATCTAAACTTGTAGGTAGGTTGGTTTTCTAAGTCTAAGGTTTCCAGGGTAAATCCTCATGTATTATGTGTGTGAGAGATTGTGAATTCTTGTATTTTATATTATGTTGGTATTTTTTTCTTGTACGGTTTTATCAAACTCCTTATGGAGGCTATGTGTGGTGGTTTGAATGGCCATTCTTATCCCTACATTACTATAGTATTCCTTTAGGGAATGGACCCTGTGTTTCCTCATTCAACCATGCTCAAGACCCTTAAAACCCATTTCAATACTCAAAATTTTCTATTGATGCCCATATCCCCACTCAAAGATGAATGATCACCTTGGAAGGCCATGTAGTGATTCAAGGTATTGTTCTTGCCCCTAGATATATAGAATATTCTTTATAATCCCAAGGTCCCAATTTTGTCCCTCAACCATCTCTATTAATCTATAACCCATACTTAGTGCTCAAAAAATTAGAATTGTAGGCATAACCATATTTGAAGTTTGAAAGGTATAATTGGGAGGTCATGTGTAGTGGTTCAAGGTATTGTTGTTGGCTTTGGATTCTTGTATACTTAATTTAGGGCATGAGGTCCAATTTTCCTCATGTCATTGGTTTTAGGGCCCAAAACCCCATACATAGTTCTCATAACTTCCTAATTGGACCGATATCCCCACTTCAAGGCCAAGGATTCCCTTATGAGGTTAACTGTGGTAGTTTATATTGTGCTTGTTTGCATGGATCCCTAAGATATTCCTTTTATGCCTAAATCCTAGGTCCACCCCCACCATTTCGAAGGCCCTGATGCCACTAGTACATATGGCTCAAAATTTCCATGAATAAGTTAAAATGGTAATTTTCATGGATGAATTGATAAATATTTTGAAAAAAAATTGTTCTGGCCCCCGATCATCGTCGCTATTGCAACGTAAATGACTGTTTGTCTTTATAGCAATGAATGTTCGTCTCTATTGCGACGAAGACACACGTTTGTCTCTCTAGCGACAGAACTCTAAACATTTGCAAATCAACAGTCATCATAGTAACAGTCATTGACTTTTTCTTATTGTTGAAATTTGACTGTTGTGCATTTTCACTGTAATCGCCACGACCATTGATCTATAAATATATGTTCTTAAGAGAGATTTCATCAATTTCTTTTTTTATAGTTGCAACAATTTTTCTGCTTATTGTTTGATCTGTGAGTTCAAGAGTCTGGTACTGGTTTAACACATCAATTTTTTTTATCTCCTTTAGTTTCCAGGTTAGTATTTTCAAATTCTTTGTCTCCTTTAATGTGTAGGGTCATACATAAAGTGAGTGGAGTATTCATTTTCTCCTCAATACTATCACACCCAATACCAACATGGAAAGAGACGGATGATTAGGAGGTATTGATTTGAATGTATCATGATAGATTTTATAATTTTGTTAGGGATGGTACATGAGAAATAATGGGGTCATCTTAGATTAATGGGTCTTTTAGGTAATTTCAAAATCTTTGTAAAATTTTAGTTTTTCATTGAGTTTTGTGGTTAGTAAACTAATATTTTTTGAATGAGTAAATATAACGTCATCGGGATTTGTCTCTTAATCATTGTTTGATTAAAAAAAGATGAAGATGAACTAATTAGGGAAACAAAATCATTGCTTTTGAAATGTTTTATTTGTTTAGTTTCTTATTTATAGAGGGGAAAACTAGAATGTGGTAATATCCCATGTGAAAAATTGTTTAAGCATTGTGATCACATGTTCTTGTGAGAAATCATGTTTCCTAACTTGGGATAACATAATCATTGGGGGGGATTTAAATTTTATCACTAAATATCGAAAATATAGTGGTTGGTGGTATGAATAGACCCCCATACTAACTTATTTCTTAATAACTTGGAAAGGAGGGTTATTGTTTGTGATATGTAACATGTCAAAGTAAAGTCAACTTGGATTTACTAATTATATTTGTCACTTTCCATGTCACGCCCTTTAATTTTATGTCTCCTTTAATATATATATATATATATATATACTCTATTTAATTTACTTATGCATTGATTGAGTTTTTTTGGTTCGTATATGCTATTAGAATGTCAAAGAAATATACTTGGGAAGAAACTAATAAGAGGTATGCTGAGTTTAAGGAAACATTGGAGGCGAAGGGCGATGGAAAGTGTTATTTCCCTTGCAATGATTGCAGGGGTTTGCGAATGAGAAGAATTTTAAGAACAAGTGCTAAGAAAGAATGTAAGGGGAAGGGGCATGCTGAAGGGGGGTTGAGTATCATACCTTGGTAAGGTGTTATTCATTAGATAATGTACTTCATGTAATAGTACTGATAATGTATTAACAAAAAAATTTATCATTTAAAATTTATGTGTTGTATATTTTACACTAATGTTATTACATTGCTTATAATTATAAATACAATGCCCCTTAAATGTCAACTGCTTGAGAGTTATTTTCCAGATAATTATAGTAGAAATACTACTTTACAAGGTGATGAACATGGATACCATAATATTGAATATTAAGTTCTTAATGATCCTATGGACGAAAATGACTTTATTGATACAAATGATGAAGATGAGATAAATAGAGTGATCCAAGACACATTTGCTCCATTAGATGAGTAAAAACTCCATGATATTCATGATGTTACTCTACTAGAGAAGTCCCAAGAACCTCTTTATGAAGGCTCAACACAAAATCTTCTATCAACTATTTTGTTTTTGGTGAACTTGAAAGTTTTGAATGGTTTGTCAAATACTTGTTTCACATAGATCCTAAGGTATGCAATGTATTAATTGCATCTTCACATGGTATATTGAAACGTTCACTATTTTCCTCTATTTTTAGTGTTAATTAATTCATAAATTAGGGATAAGTAATATTTATGATTTATATTGTTTACATTTCATTTTTTTGTCAATGATGCAGACTATTGAGTGAATTTATATTACCACCATCAAATAATTTACCACGCACATGTCGAGAGGTATTCTTGATTATGAAAGAAATTGGAATGGACTATCAAGCTATTGATGCATGTCCTAATTATCATATTATATATTATGGACAATATGCATCAAAAAACAAATTCCCACAATGTGAAATTAGTAGATATCGAATTGATCAAGTAACAAAAAAGGTGCCTCACAAAGTTATTTGTTATATTCCCATAATTCCATGTTTCCAACGACTATTTAGGTGCCAAAGTATAGCACAGTTTATGGATTACCATGCAAAGAACATTAATGAAGATGGTGTTATTCACATGTGTGCAAATGGTTCTACATTGAAGAACTTCGAAGAAAAATGGCCAATTTTTAAAGATGAACCTTGTAATGTTAGAATTTCATTGGAAGCTGATGGTTTCAATCCATTTGAAGAGCTTCGTTCTACTTACTCAGTCTGGCCTATTTTTTTCATAAACAATAACCTTCCTCCTTGGATGTCAATAAAGAGAGAGCACATAATGTTGGCAATGATTATTCCAGGTATTTTTTTGAAAGTAATTATATTATTTCATTTCTTTGTTTCATTGTTGCATGAGAACACCTTTTATATATTGGGAAACATAACTGAATAGCATCGTATATCGTTGAATAAATTAGGTAAGCACCAAGTTAAAGATATGAATGTATATATTGAGCCTCTTATCGATGAGCTATTGAAGTTATGGGTTGGTGTCACTATGTATGAAATCTCTAGACCAATAGGGCAAAAACAATTCAAGTTCCATGGAATACTTGCATGGACAATTCATGACGTTCTCGGGTTAACACATTTTTGTGGTATGTAAATTTCTGTTGCACTTTAAATCAATATGTTTTGAAGGTAAATATCATGCATTTTTTATTTAAATTAATAATCTTTTTATGCTTATAACATTAGTACATATATCTTGCAGGTCTTCAAACAAAGGGAATATTTGCATGTCCAGTCTGTGGTCCTAGGATAAAATCTCGTCGTTTAAGAAGTTTAAGTAAGGAGGTGTTTGATGAGTACATGCACTTCCTCCCTAATAACCATAGGTATCGAACTACCGAGAAAAAAAAATTCAATGGTAAAGAAGACAATGGGAAGAAACCACGAAGAATGGCACCTCACCTATGGAAGTTGGAATATAATAGACATCGTCATGGTATGAAAATTGTATATGTAGCATATAAATATGTAATATTATGAATTTTATATTTTTATTGAATTTTCTATAACATGGGTGTAATGAATTATTGTTAATGTGTTTTCGTTTGTGTTTAATATTGAATGTCGTGAAGGCATGAATGGGCTTCCACGAGGAATGAAGAGTTATTCCATACAATTCAATAGGTTTCCTTACTACGAGCACCTACAAGTAGCTCATTTGTTCGATACAATGCATATCGGGAAGAATGTAATAGAAATGATATGGAGAATCTTATATGGAAGGACTGACAAAGATAAAATTGAAAAAATTTGTAGTGACATTGCAGAAGCCAATCACGCATTGCAAAGTGTAATTAATTACAATGTCGGAGAGGATTACCAAAATATTAGTCTTCCATGGTTATTGACAGAGCAACAAAGCAATGAAATAAAACAAGTCATTCAGAAAACAAGGTTTCCGACTGGGTTTTCGTCGAACATACAAAATATCTTAACGAAAAATTGTGATTTTGGTGGTGTTAAAACTCATGACAAGCATACATTCATTAAGGTAATTATTTACGTATATAATTTCCATTTAGTACGTATTTTTAGTAATTTTGGTCTCTTATTTGGAATTTAAATAAATAATGATAATTTTCTTTTTGTTACAGTACGTTCTACCTATATCTCTCCCAGATGGCTTTGACGACAACATAAAACAAGTTATATATGATCTTGGTAAATACATGAGGTAAGAACAATTTATATGCATGAAAATGTTTGTTCACTTTGTTGCATAGCTTATTGACATATTGTGTTTTACAGATTGGAACTTTATTATATATGCCTTAATCTTGTTGATCATTGTTATTTTCTTGCATCATTTATAGGTGGATTTCATCTAAAGAAATCCATAAAGAATATATTAGGTATTGAAAGAGAGAAATTCCTCATCTAATGTGTTAAATGCATAAGTATTTACCTCCAGGATTTTTCAATGCATAAGAACACTATCTCATACACCAAGATGAGGAGATCGAATTGTGTGGACCTATACACACAAGATCAATGTGGATGGTGGAAAGACATTTGAATTCATTGAAGGCTTTTGTTAGACAAAGAGCACATCCTGAGGGTTCTATTGTGCAGGGATATATGGTATATCAATCCATGGTGTACATTAGTCAGTATCTTCCAAATTTAGCAAAAATACCTGTTACGAAGAGAAATTCCTATGGCTTGGGGTACCACAACAGACAGCTTGACTCCAGAAATCAATCCTTTCCGATATGCAATAGAAATCAAATATCTAACAATAAAGGATTAGACCTCATACCTTATTTCGGACAGTTGAAGTAGATCCCCATTGAGCTTTCCAACTTCAGCTTGAATTGATGAATCACTTCCTCAACAACAAGTAAACAAGACAAGCATACTATATATATTGGTGTTAGATCTATTCTAGCATATATAATCAACAATGTATAAGCATTTGAAATCATCCATGGATAAAATATTCATTCAAACATACATTATTGGACAGGAAAATATATTTCTATTAATATAAAATCAGAGATTACAATGGATACAACCTCTGTTGGCATGTCTGCGAATTGGAGAAACTGAATCCCCCACTTGGGCCTCCACCACCTCAATCCTCCATCTCTCGATAGCAATCTCACAAGCAAAAGGAAAGCTTGGGAAGAACACAAAAGTGCTCCAAGGGACAAAGGGATGCAGACTCAAGCACAAGTTTCGGCAACAATGGACTATAGTTTCTTTTCTCTCAATTCTCTTATGCCTTCAATGTATCCAAAGAGTTCCTTATATAGCTTTTCAAAGGGGTAATGAAAGGTTGAATCCAAGCAATCTCAAGGCATATGGAAGGCCAGGAGACAAGTGATTCGGATCCATGTCAAGGAAAACTCCAAAAGGATTTGTATTTTGTACACATCCTGATGTACACGGTTTTAGGGGTCAAACCCACGTATATATGCAATTAGGGGTTTAAAAGTCGCGTGTATCAATTTTCACATGTTTATAGGGATGGTCTAGGAAACATCAAAGGACAAAAAATGGTCCAAGGGGTCTAAGGAGTTTGCAGAGGGACAGGGGAAGGCCATACAAGTGTGATTCACCTAGAGTGGTAAAATCAGCTATAACAATACCAATCTTCCTCGCATTTGGCATGTCAACTCCATCAACAAATTTGAAGGGGAGGTCATGTTGGGGAAAGGTAGAACAAGGAAAGTGAAAGGTAATTAGATGGTGTATATTTAATTTATTATGTGATTATTTTTTCAATTTCATGTACATCTTACTCATGTAATTTTTATTATTCCATCAGTATTGTAAGGTAAACTTAATTTCCTTTAATGATAGCTAATTTACAATTCTTAATTGTTATTTTTTCATATAGTGGGTCGCGTGTGCGATCCAGTACATTTATACATTGCAAACAATCTTGATTGGATGGAGGAATGGATAGAACAATGTATATATTCTATGGTACCTTTTCATGGGAAGGGTGAGTAAATTGATTAAAATAGTGCATCGTCATCGAAACGAATATCCCAATGAACTTACACAAAGGGAAATTGATTTAGCATGTGGTTTAAAAGATAAAAAGGAAAGTATATTTTATACCCTAATCATTTTTTTTGTTTCCAATTATATAAATGTATTTCTTTTGTTTATTTCTTCTTATACATTTATTTACTGAGTCGTGCATGATGCAGTTGATACACTAGAAGGGTATGTGGTCCAATGGTCATAAATTTCGCATCAAAAAGTTGGATGACAAGAAGAAAACATTCGATTGTGGGATAACTGCAGCTTTTCAAGTCATTAATGTTTCCTCTAGAAGTGACAAGCATCCAGAAGTATATTAAAATAGGTACTATGGTTATTTGGAAGATATAATTGAGTGTGACTTTAATTCATTTAAAATAGTTTTGTTTGAGGTCAAATTGTACAGGCTACAAATGAATGAATGTGATCATGAAAGAACTGTTATTGAGCACACCAATGGATTTTCCATGGTTAATACAAGGCAACTTGGAACGTGTACATAGCCTTATGTTCTTCCAAGTCAATGTGAGCAGGTATTTTACTCAGAGGTGCCAAGTAAAGAAGGTTGGTCATACATTGTTAGATATGATCCAAGAGGAAGATCGGTTAAGTATAATCCACTAGAGGAAGAAGACAATGTTGAAGAAGAAGGTGATGCAGATCAGAAGCATTTGGTTTCCGTAGATGTGTCAAATGAAGAATCCGATCAAGAAGTTGATCATACAAATGACGTAGCAGACGATTTTGAACTCGGTGATGATATTGATGATGAATATATACCCGAAAATGACGTTGATGATGATGTTGATATGAGCGATCCTTTCAACGATAGCGATTTTGGAATATATGGTGATACAGATGGGGAAGTTGATGATGATGAATAATAGAAATCATCATCATGTTCATACTCATTAGAATAATAGAAACCATCACCATCACGTTATCCTCATTAGAATAATCACAACCATCATCATCTTCATCTTTATGATCATCAATGGTATCATCATCATCATCATCATCATCATCATCATTACTATCTTCATAATTTTCATCATCGACATCATAATAAAACTCATCCTCATCCTCATCATCATCAATGTTATAATAATCATCATCATCATCAATTTTATCATCATCATCATCAATGTTATCATCATCATCATCATGTTCATCTTCATAATCATCGACATGTTCATACTCATTAGAATAATCACAATCATCATCATCATCATGTCATCCTCATTAGAATAATTGCACCCATCACCATCGTCATCTTCATGGTCATCAATGGTATCATCATCATAATCATATTCATATTCATCTTTATGATCATCAATGGTATCATCACCATCACCATCATCACCATCTTCATCATTGTCATCATCGACATTATAATCAACCTCATGTTCATCTTCATCATCACCATCATGTTCATACTCATTAGAATAATAGAAATCATCATCATCATCATGGTCATCCTCATTATTATAATCGCAACCATCATCGTATTCATCCTTATTATCATCAATGTTATCATCATCATCACCATCATCACCATCTTCATCAGCGTCATCATCGACATCATAATCAACCTCATCCTCATCCTCAGCCTCATCATCGTCATTATTATAATCATCATCATCATTGTTATAATCATCATCGTCATCATGTTATCATCATCATCATCATCATCAATGTTATCATCTTCATCATCACCATCATGTTCATCCTCATTAGAATAATCGCAACCATCGTCATCTTCATATTTATGATCATCAATGGTATCATAATCATTATCATCAGCATCATCATCAGCATCATCATCACCATCATCACCATAAACATCATCATCTTCTTCTTTATGATCATCAATGGTATCATAATCATAATCATAATAATAATAATAATCATCTTCATCATCGTCATCATCGACATCCTAATCAACCTCACCCTCATCCTTAGCCTCATCATCATCAATGTTATAATCATCATCGCCATCAATGTTATCATCATCATCATCATCAATGTTATCATGTTCTTACTCATTAGAATAATAGCAATCATCATCATCATGCTCATCCTAGCGACGATTTGCCATGGAAAAAATGTTCACATGTACTAGTGATAGATGAGAACCATGACATAATTGATATGGAGAGATATCATAGGAACTATGTTCATCATGTACTATCTTTGTTTATGTGTGCATTAACACATGTAATCCATAATTTGTACCTACCCACTCTAGGATCTATTGAATAAGCCTAATTATTTTTAAAAAAAAAATTCTATGTTAGAAGACATTTTAAAAATAATAATAAGACAAGAACAATTTCATGTTCAATTTCATATTTATCAAGGTTGTAATTAATTGAATTTTACACATTTTCAGGATTTAAAGATTTGTAAGAAATAAATTGTATTATACAATGAATTCCTCCTAACCTTATTACTTACTTATGATTGTCTCAAGTCTTCTTGATGTAGAAATAATAGATCAATGCTATGTGCAATGATGCTAAGAAGAAGCACAAGAAATAGATCTTGCTACTAAGAATTCTCACAAGCATACACAGGAAAACTAGAGAGAAGAAAAGAGACTGAATCACATGAATGAAGAGATGAATGCTGGTGTGTATCCTTCCATTGAATAATTATGAATAATAGTGTACATAAATAGTACACCCCCCATAGGAAAATTGAATTATATCAAAACAACTCATAAAGCTCAAAAAGGATGACTTACCAAAATATAGCAAACCCCCATAGGTGGCTAAAGCACTTCCCAAATCTATCAAGGACCTCACGAGTTGGAAAAAGCATGAGTGATTTTTCAAGGAGATGGAAAAATCATGCAAATCCTAGAAAATGGAGAAAAAAATAATGGAGGATGGGTTGGAAACAAAAGCTCCCAGTTTCCTAGTTGACTAGCTTTTATCTTATCCATAGAAAAGCAGGAAAATCAGAATAAAGCAGAATCTGCTGCAAAGTCTTGTATACTAATTATGGATGGTCAAAAGGTGGTCAAGATCAACCCAGAATTAGAAATAAATCATTCCTAGGATATAGATGGTATGTATTGACTTTAAGGTGCAAGTGGATGCCAACTAATTAAGCTAGTGGGTGAATAATTAATCAAATAATGATTAATTATTTTATCCTAAGTTATGAGTGGGTTTAATATATTCCAACACCCCCCTATATGTCTGAATTTATGATGGTATGACAAAAAAATACGGATGGATATGGATGCATATAGGGCCCAGCAATAAGGCTATGGTCACCCTTTAACAATTATTATGTCTAGAAAAGTGAGGAAAGAGGCAAGACCACATGGGGAAAATCCTCCCTCAAGATAGGAAAAGGCACAAAACTTGAAATATGTCTTCAAAATATCTTCATATTCACTTTAATGAGATGACTGAACTACTTCTGGATGAAGGACTTGCTAAAGAAATCATGAACTCCATGATCATGTGTTGGAGTGTAGAACCTGCAAGAAGGAAGAGGAGAGACTCCTTGTATCTCATCAACTGATGAAGTAGGAGTATTATCTAAATTATTCTTGATGCTGTCAAACTCTGATCTACAAACATAATCTGAAAAGAGATCTGTGCATACTCCTTCCTAAAGAGTACAAAAATTAAGACAATTTATTTCACACCCAATTCCCTGAATAACTACAAAATTGTGATGTGAATCACATGTCAATATTCCAATATGATGTAGCACCTATATAGATATAATATGAGGCTGTTAAAACTCTGATATATCAGAAATAGTAGCATATGGAACAGCAAGGACAAAGGCTTCAGTGGCTCCATGAGGATATAGGGCTAGACTAGGAAAATTATGAGCAACTGGGGGAAACTGATAGGTGTAAAAATCTGAATGATGGATGGGCATAAGATATGAACCATAAGTGTTTATAACAGATCCAAACATGTTTAATATTAGTCCATATATGACTAAGGTCATGGATAACCATCCACTTAAATTTAGGAAAGACTTCAAATCATGTAAGATAAATATCACTGCATAAGAGACCAATGAGGAATCAACTAGTGAACTAGGGATTTGTATAGTCTTAAGATTATTCAGAGATATGGTATATGGTATGGATGGTGGTATGATATGTGTATCAACCTGCAAATATTCTTCTAAATCAGAATCCAAAGGATCACATATAAACATATCAATAGACTCATGGGAATACACTGGTAATGAATCTTTTGTATGAAAGGAGGAAAGAATTAGATGTTCACAATCTTCAAGAAGGCTCTGAGTATTGATGCCAAGAAAAAAGGAGGAGATGCTGAAGAAAATGAGATCAATTAAGGTAATTTGTATGACACAAATAAGGCTTGATGTGGCTAAGCAAACATCCTGGAAGTCACTGGGTTGTGCACCATCAATGAGAGAGGTATGCAAAAGGTGTGAAGAATATGGCACATAGATCTCAGAATCTAAGATAGGAGATTTAGAGAACAATGAATGGGTTATAGGATCATAATAAATATCATCAGCAGCTCCATATGTTACTTCTTTTACATCAATAGTATCATAAGAAGAAAAATCACCTTCAAGAGACACAGAAAAAGATGACTCTTCAATATTTGCTTCTTCATTGAAGGAGGAAGCATTAAAATGAAAGAGGGAAGCAAAAAAATGAAATGTATGAGAAACTTCTTCATCATGATAAACTTCATTAGAGAATGTAGAGGCCAAGAAATCTTGAGAAAGAGAACAAGAGGAGATGTTAGGTTTGCTCCATGCTTCATCTTCAATTTCCTACAAACCAAAATCTTTGTCCAAAATTTTCCAAAGCTCAAATGGAAATTCAGCAGAATCTATGAGATGATATATATTTGGATACATTCCCAAACACATAATTCCAGAAGCTCTATCACAATTATTTATCCAATCAATCTTATCTTCATAAGACTTAGGTTCACTCAATGCACCAATGGAGACATCAAAGAGACATTGCCTCTTCAAGTATATACTCATATTTGGCTTCCAATCAGCATAGTTGAAAGGAGATAGTAGAGGAACTTTTGAATCCATATAGAAGTTGTTGATATGCTCTAGTAGGTACTATCTGCAACCTGCAAAACAAACTAGGAGAAAATCTTGTAAGCTAGACAAGCTCTTCTTCAGAGAGGGATAGGAGACTGGTTGTCCTCCTCAACTCTGTAGAACTTGATCAACCTGCTGCTCTGATACCATGTAGAAATAATATATCAATTCTATGTGCAATGATGCTAAGAAGAAGCACAGGAAATAGATCTTGCTACTAAGAATTCTCACAAGCATACACAGGAAAACTAGAGAGAAGAAAAGAGACTGAATCACATGAATGAAGAGATGAAAATTGGTGTGTATACTTCCATTGAAATTATGAATAATAGTGTACATAACTAGTACATCCCTCATAGGAAAATTGAATTTCATGGAAACAACTCATAAATCTCAAAAAGGCTAACTTACCAAAATATAGAAAACCCCCATAAGTGGCTAAAGCACTTCCCAAATCTATCAAGGACCTCACGAGTTGCAAAAAGCATGAGTGAGTTGTCAAGGAGATGGAAAAAACATGATAATCCTAGAAAATGGAGAAAAAAATAATGGAGGATGGGTTGGAAACAAAAGCTCACAGTTTCCTAGTTGACTAGCTTTTATCTTATCCATAGAAAAGCAGGAAAAGCAGAAAAAGCATAATAAAGCAAAATCTGATGTAAAGTCCTGTATACTAATTCTGGATGCTCAAAAGGTGGTCAAGATCAACCCATAATTAGAAATAAATCATTCCTAGGATATAGATGGCATGTATTGACTTTAAGGTGCAAGTGGATGCCAACTAATTAAGCTAGTGTGTGAATAATTGATCAAATAATGATTAATTATTTTATCCCAAGTTATGAGTGGGTTTAATATATTCCAACACTTGATAGTGGACTTTATTAAGCATTCTCTGTGTGTCAAACTTTGAAATGGTCACCATATTACACTAATATGACAAAAAAATTCAAGAAAGGGTCTATTGACGATGATGGCCATCAGGACAATGATCATGATAATCTTGTTGACTATGACAGAAACGATAATTTCTCTATCATCATCATCATCATCACTAACGATGATGATGATGTCGATGGTTTTGTTTATGACGATGATGACTATGACGACAATGGAGATGGTGTTGTTTATGACGATGGTGATGATCATTGACGATGACAATGCTTATGATGATGATGATGTTCTTGATAATGATGATGATGATGATGTTCTTGATAATGATGATGATGATGATGATGATGATAATGATGACAATGATTATGATGATGATGATGATGATTATGATCAATATGGTGGTGATGGTGATGGTGATGATGATCATAAGTATTGATGTCGTTAGTTTCTGCTACCTTGCCTCCATGTTGTTGGAATAAGTCCTTGGATTTATCCTTTCCCAAAGGGGTGTATTGGACTTATTGGATTCAAGTAAAGGTAATAAATCACATTAAAAAAATAAACATTAAAATAATAAAAAACATTAAAGTAATAATAAATATACATAATAAGAAAAAAATAAACATTAAAGAAACAACAAGCAATTTAAACTATCCATCTTACATTCCCACTGTCACAACAACGATTTTTACATCTTTCACTTACCTCACCCACGAACTACGCCCGAGGTCACAGAGGAGTTTCCAAGGTTGCAGAGGAGGTTTTTCAGTTACCTCACCCACGAACTAGACCCGAGGTCACAGAGGAGGTTTTTCACCTAGATTTCCCACGAACTAGGCTCAAGGTCACAGAGGAGGTTTTTCACTTACCTCACCCACAAACTAGGCCCAAGGTCGCAGATGAGGTCCAAAGGTTGCTGAGGAGGCTCCAAGGTTGCATAGGAGGCATCTCTTGTTCGTTCAGCAAACCCCTTCCTTGACGCAAGGAAAAATCTATGTTGTGAACATGGAAAAACCCTTAAGCTGCACCAGACACAAATCAATTTCTTGATTGAAACAATTTTAGAGTCCAGTTTCTTCCTACAGGTCGCTTTTTATTGGGTGCACATTGGGCTTTAGCTCAATTTTAATGGTATCCCAGCTTTGGGGTTTTTTTATTCTCAAGGCTATCCATCCCCTTCATCTCCAAAATATACGCAGAGGGACATTGGCATATTGAGATTAAGACCCATAAGAAAAGGTGAAGTTTAGCAAGGCATCAGGAAAAGCATAGACTAAGGTAGTTTCTAGTATATTATTTTCCCACATATATGTCTTTGGTAAGTCATTTTATTTCATTTAATCCATTAACTCGTTTCCTAGTCAGGGTTTTATTGATAGATACAGTCAATAAATTGCAGTCAGGGTTTTATTGATAGATATAGTAAGGGTTTTCTCCTATATTCCCTCCTATAAACCCTAGCAATTAACCCTGCTTATGGATAGTGTATAGATATACAATATTGTCTTGTCTGCACATTGTTGTTATGGTTGGTTCAAGGGAATAATTGATGTCTTGTTTCTCTATGATTTAGCTATAATTTGCACAGTATTTAATTGTTACAATGGATTATGAACGTTTTGAATAAAGAGAATTCTTTTTATTCCTATGTTAGGTAAAAATGAAGTTCAAATATTAATTTAAAACTAGTAGAAGGATCCACACTAGCCATTCTTGTAAGTGTAAGTTGTTGAAAAAGTAGGGATACCAGTTTATAAGAAAAGGCCTATGTTTGGTCTTGTCTCTTTGAATGTTTTATAAGGTTTTTCATTAAGTGGTATTTTTAAGGGGTTTTGAACTTTAATGACTTCCCACATCCCTTCTTTGAAATGAAGGGTAGTATTGATCCTATGTAGAACTTTGTAATGTAGTGACAGCCTTCTACCCTCTAAGAGAACATGAGGATCAACACCATTGCATATGATATTCTAAACATAATTTATTTACAATTTCGCATAAACTACCATAGAATGCATTCAAAATGATTGAAACGACTATAGAACCAATGCAAAGTCACTGAAATACACTTTCGGTTATGTTCATATGATACACAAAACAGAGTTAAAATATACGCAGAGCTAAACTAGTGATCCACAACTAGTTTTTAGCAACCTCTACCTTGTATGGTGATATCCATTAAATAGATTAACACACACACCAACTCCCATTTCCTATCTATGTGACCGCGGACTTGGTTAGAAGTACCTTATCAGACTTGGGTAAAAATGGTTTTAAAAACCATTTGGGGAGTGTGATATCAAATTAAGAATCAACACCTTACCTCAATCAAAACTACCTCAGTTTCCATTGTACTTCCAAGGGGCTATTAACCCATTTCCTAGTTTGACTGCAATATAGTTTTACTCGTATATTGAGCTTACATTATATAGCAATATGAGGTGCCTGAATTTAGTTTGTAAATGATTTGAATTGTAATAAGAATTAATAGTTTTTTAATTATTTACTTTTTACATCAAAATATTACATTTAGATAAACTGTGCTTTAGTTTCTTTTGTGGCCTCTGCCTTTCTTCTTTCCTCGTACTGGTAGTGTTGACCACACATGGTTTGTTGACTAGGACGCATAGAATATCCAGGTGGGATTCCAAATTGGCTCATTCTCTGTAGTATTTCATTAAATGTGGGATCTCTAGGTTGTACTTGTTAGATTTTTAATATTTAAGCTATATTGTCTTAGGATATTATCTGAGAGAATAACAAGCACATCAATCAATCACAAGAGACAATGAACACAAATATTTTCCTCAAGGAAACCATAAAGGATAAAACCCCGTAACTTCCTCGGAGATAGAATCAGCACCAAAAGTAAAACCCAAAGACAGTAAGATGATTTCTTAACAATAGTAGTCTCTCTCTCTCTTGTCCCATCTTCTTCTCTCTCTCTCAGTTATGCGCTACAACTGAGTGTGAGTGAATGTGTATGAATTGTGTGTTAAATAGAGAGGCTACCTCTCTATTTATACTGATTCTTGACTTGATAATAACTCATTAGGGCCGACTTCTCTAGGAGATTCTAATAACCCTAGGGCCCCACAACTGTGGGGACTTTAACCCTTGATCAATAAGGAGGGTTATACTCTATGACTTTACATGAATTTTTTACATTATTGAATCTCCCGATCAGAACATCGGGGCATGACATGACTCAATTACATTACAGATAGCTCCATGAATAAACATTGGGGTACAATACATAAGATATACAAGTGAATACTTTTCAAAGTTACAAATACATAAACACTCCCTCTTAACTAGGAAGGTATTCTCTCAACACAATTTATCAACATAAGTCTTCTTCTCTATGTCATTTGAATCATCGTCAAGTCATCTTCATCAAGTCTGGATCATCACTGGATCTGGATCATCACTAGATCATCATCGAGTCTAGATCATCACATGATTTGGAGTATCAATGGATCATCACTTGATATAGAGCATCACTAGATCATCATCAAGTCTGGATCATCACTTGATATGGATCATCACTGGATCATCATCAAGTCTGGATCATCACTTGATCCGGATCATCACTGGGTCATCATCACTGGTGCTATCTCAATTCTACTCATCATAGGAAGTTCTATAGAGCCAGACCTTTTTCATGCTGGTTGTAGTCCTAGCCTTCATGTAGGTATTCATCATCTTTAGCACTTATATCTGACCATGGAATGAACCATGTCAGAAAATCCTACCCAACACTTACATCTGAGCATGGGAGGAACACATCCAAGAACCATGTCAGAAAGGCACTCCCAACACTCACATATGACCATGGGAGGAACACATCCAAAACCCATGTCAGAAAGGCCCAACACTCACATCCAAGCTCATCATGTCAAAAAGGCTATGCACATACATCCGACCTCATCATGTTAGAAAGGATCTGCACTTACATCCAACCTCATCATGTCAGAAAGGATTTGCACTTACATCTGACCTCATCATGTCAGAAGGTGCTACATTGACATCTGATCATGTGGGAACACATCCCTCAATCACATCAGAATGGCTCTGCACTGATCATGTGAGAACACATCCCACAATCACATCAGAATATCTCTGCACTGATCATGTGGTAACACAACCCATAATCACATCAAAGCATCTTTGCACTTATATCTGATCATGTGGGAACATATCCCTCAATCACATCAGAATGGCTCTACACCGATCATGTGAGAACACATCCCATAATCACATAATAATATCTCTACACTGATCATGTGGTAACACAACCCACAATCACATCAAAGCATGTATGCACTTATATCTAATCATGTGGGAACATATCCCTCAATCACATCAAAATGGCTCTACACTGATCATGTGGGAACACATCCCATAATCACATCAGAATATCTCTACACTGTTCATGTGGTAACACAACCCACAATCACATCAGAGCATCTCTGCACTTATATCTGACCATGTGAAGCTCATCCTTCCACCATGTCAGAAAGGCCAATGGACACATCAATTCCCTTTGGAGGGAACCTCGATCTGGAGAACACCAAGCTTCTCCCTGATGTCAGAAAGGACAACAGACACATCAATGCCCTTTGGAGGGAACCTCAATCTAGAGAACACCAAGCTTCTCCCTGAAGTACTCAAACTTCACTCTGGATAATGGTTTGGTCAGCACATCAGCTTTCTTCTCATCCGTCACAACATATTGGAGCTTCACTGCTCCTCTCTGCACCATATCCCTGATATAGTGATATTTTATCTCAATATACTTTGACTTTTCATGGAACACTAGATTCTTCGATAGCTTCACACAGCTTTGGTTGTCACAATATATACAAGTAGCATCCATATGGAGATCAAATAAATCAGACAATAGCTTTCTTAGCCACACTACCTCACAACTAGCTGAATAAGCTGCAACATACTCTGCTTTGGCTATACTCAGTGCCACATAGGATTGCTTCCTGCTAAACCAGGAGATCACACCTGATCCCATACTGAAGCAACACCCTAAAGTGCTCTTTCTGTCAATGGAATTTCCTACCCAATCTCAATCCACATAACCTTCCAGGTTAATCTTATGATTCACCTCATACTTGAGCCCATAGTCAATTGTACCCTTTAGGTACCTCAGAATATGCTTTGCAGCAATCAAGTGAACATGTCTCGGATCTGTCAGGAACTGGCTCAATGTGTTCACAACAAAGAAAATATATGTTCTCGTATTCATTAGGTACATCAAGAACCCAATCATCTGATGATACATCGTAGCATCAACCACTTCTGATGAAGCATCACTCAATAGATTCAAGTTTGATGCCATAGGTGTCGTCATGGCTTTGCAGTCCATCATCCTGAACCTCTTTAGGATCTCTACTGCATACTTCCCTTATCCCAAGAAAATTCCATCTACATTTTGCCACACCTCCATGCCTAGAAAATAGTGCATCATACCCAATTCCTTCATTTTGAACTCGGCAGCAAGCTTCCTCTTTGTATTAGCAATCAACCTATCCTCACTTGTTACAAATAGATCATCTACATACAGTAGGAGTATCATTGGGTTCCCTTCTTAAACCTTGTAGTAAAGGTTGGAATCCGCCATTACTCTTGGTAAATCCCAAACTGGATAGGAAGTTTTCAATTCTGTCGTACCATGTCATGGGTGCCTGTTTCAAATCGTACAGGGATTTCTTTAACTTACACACATGAGTCTCTCTATCGTGTCTCTCAAAATTGAGTGGCTGCTCCACATATACTTCCTCTTCTACTACACCATTCAAGAAAGTTGTCTTGACATCCATCTAGTGTACTTTCCACTTCATTACTTCAACTAAAGAAAGTACCGATCTGATGGAAGTATATCTGGATACAGGAGCAAAAGTTTCTTCATAATCTATTCCTTCTTTCTGAGAGAAACCATGAGCCACAAATCTTGCTTTATATTTCTCTATGCTACCATCTGCAACATGCTTGATCTTATAGATCCATTTGGAAGTCACAACAGACTTCCCCTCTTGTCTTGGGACAACATCCCAAACATCATTCTTCATGATTGATTGTTACTCTTTGATCATAGAAACCTTCCATTCTTTCTTTTCTACCACTTATTCATAGTTGGAAGGTTCTTTATCAATGAAGTCACATAATAGGGCTACATAACTGGAGCAGGACCTAGTTCTTTTCCTTTCTCTGTGTATCTCTTCTGGAGCCCCATATCTTTTTGCACCTTGGATAGCTTCTCGTACCCAAGCAGGTTTCCTCTTGTGAGGATTCTTCTCCTGAGGTGGATCTACAGGTTCTTAAAGTTCTTTTATTTCTCGATCTTCTTCTAGAATTTCTTCGTTCATGGTTGTGTCATGAATTCTGGGTACTTCTGTTTCTACAGGTCTCTTTCTAGATTTGTTGTAAGCTGAGTCTTCATCAAATTTTATGTCCCTGCTGATGTCGATCTTCTTGAATCCTGGAAAGTATATTCTGTAAGCCTTCGAGCTTTCAAAGTATCCCACAAATATACCCTTCCTTCCTGGAGGATCTAACTTTGTCCTCTTTTCTTTTGGAATGTGTACGTACATTGGAGAACCAAATATTCTAAGATGAACGACTTCTGGTTTCTTGCCAAAAAATACTTCTTTAGGTGTCTTGTTCTCAAGTACTCTATGTGGAGTACGGTTATGTACATACATAGTTGTTCTAGCCTCTTCTACCCATATATGCATGGGAAGATCTTGATCATGAAGCATTGCCCTTGCAACTTCCATGATCATTCTATTCTTTCTTTCTACAAACCCATTATGTTGTGGATTATATGGAGTGGTCAAATCCCTCTTAATCCCTTAATATTTTCATAATTCCTTGAATTCATTTGATGTGAATTCTCCGCCATTGTATGAATGGAAAATATCGATCTTCTTCTCTGTGTAGTTTTCAATCAAGGCTTTGAATTCCTTGAACTTGCTAAATATTGTCTTTGTTCTTCATGAAGTATATCCATGTCTTCCTAGAAAAATCATCAATGAAAGAAACATAGTATACATACCCGCTTAATGAACTGGATGACATAGGACTGCATACATCAGAGTGAATGATTTTCAATATTCCTTTAGCCTTACTTTCGCTACTTGGAAATGTCTTCTTTGTGTTCTTTCCTTTCGCACATCTCTTGCATACTCCTTCATGTTTTGCTTGTATTTCTGGAAGACCTTCAACAACTTTGCTTGCAAGTGGTAGTGACATATAGTGTACATGTGCAAGCCTTCTATGCTAAAGTTCATTGGTTTCTACTGAGTCATGAACCAAATATTTTTCTGGTTGGCCCTTTAATTTTTATAGTCCTCCCTCTTGTTCTCCAATTACTATTGCATCGTCAATAGTATTTCCTTTTGGCCACATGATGACTTAGCCATCTATAAATGCAACTCTAATACATTTTGCATCTAATGCAGAGATGGAGAGAAGGTTCTTCTTTACTCCTGGTACAAATAGGACATCCTTCATTTTCATAGACTTTCTAGAGTCTAATTTGTAGGAGGATTCTCCACTACCTTTTATTGGATATTGGTAGTCATCCCCAAGTTTCACCTTGTGGGGTTATTCATGTTCTGATATTTTCAAAAATGATTCTTTGAATCCCGTCATGTGTTTGGAAGCCCCACTATCTATAAACCAATCATTGCTTCCATGTGTGATGTTTCCCATGAGAGAAGAAATTAAAACATATTCTTCATCACTTGAAGAATCATCACTTTCTTGTTTTATTCTCTTCTTAGAAGGCTCATCATATTATGTAGCATGAGAATGATGTATTTTCTTGTTTCCCTTCCTCTTGTGAGATCTATCTTTGTTTCTAGGAAAATATCTTGCAAGGTGTCATATTTCATCACATGTAAAGAAAATGTACTTAGACAAATATTTGTTAGGCAAGAGTGCTTACCTTTGTGATGGTCTATTCTTATTTTCTTGGATTGTACTGTGAGAGCTTGATCTTCGCTTCCCATCTTTTCTTCTCGAGCTAATATTCGAGCTTCTTCTTGTGAGCATTCCTCCCACAGTCTGCTAAACTTGACTAGCTTCTTTCTGGCACAGATCCCTTGAATGAAAGAGTCCCATGCCCTAGGGAGACCATTCAAGGTGGTCATCACAATTTCGGCATTCTCTACTTCTTCATCTACCACTTCTAGCTATTCCTTGATCTGAGAGACCCTTGTAAAGTAAGACAGGATGGTCTTCACATTTTGGATCTTTACATTCTTCAATTGGTTTCTTAGAATCATATTTCGGTTTATGTTCTTCCCTTCAAATAACTTGGTCACGGCATCAAACATCTCTTTAGGTGTATTTAGAGAGGACACATGTGGTATGAGGTGATCCTTGATTGAATTAGCAATAATCCTTTTAGCCATGACCAATTTATTCGTGTGTAAGGCCTTAGCCTCATCTCCCTCTGGAACTGGAATCTCTTCATTGATGTAAGAGTCTAACTCATTTTATTCTAAGGCCAAGGAGATCCTATACTTCCAAGCTCGGAATTTATCAGCTCCCTCAAGCTTTTCATCAAGATTGGTATGATGAGACATCTTTAACAGAGAACCTAAAATGGAAATGCAAAAGATTTAGATCTTACCCGGCTAAGATGTCGGAACTGGATTTGGAGCTGAGTTTCTACAGAGATGATTTTCTAGTTCAGGAGCAGATTAGTGTTTGAATATCCCAAAGTTCTACCCAACAAAAAACTTTGATCTTGATCTCTAAACTTCAATTTTGGGGAGGATATCAATCCAGGCCTGGGCTCACTCAAAAATTCCACTTCTGTGGAAAGCCCTAATTTTCGATAGTAGTGTCGGGTCAAAAACTAAAAATGCTCAGAATCAGATTCTGCTTCAACAGAAAGATGTGCCACTAGAGAGGAGGGTTAGCCTACCCTCTTTTTGCTGAAAATATGTGGAGAGAGATCCAAAAAGTAGGAAGCCCTAGCTTCAGCAGCTGCACAGTGTCTTCTTCTCAGGTTAGCTATGATACCATGTTGGATTTTTTAACATTTAAGCTATATGATCTTAGGATCTTATCTGAGAGAATAACAAATACAACAATCAATCACAAGAGACAATGAACACAAATATTTTCCTCAGGGAAACCATAAAGGAGAAAACCCCGTAACTTCCTCAAAGATAGAATCAGCACCAAAAGTAAAACCCAAAGATAGTAAGATGATTTCTTGACAACAGTAGTCTCTCTCTCTCTCTTATCTCAGCTTCTTATCTCTCTCTCAGTTATGCGCTACAACTAAGTGTGAATGAATGTGTATGAATTGTGTGTTATATAGAGAGGCTCCCTCTCTATTTATACTAATTCCCGACTTGACAATAACTCCCTAGGGTCGAATTCTCTAGGAGATTCTAATAACCCTAGGGCCCCACAACTAAAGGGACTTTAACCCTTGATCAATAAGGAGGGTTATACTCTATGACTTTACATGAGGAACATCGGGGCATGACATGACTCAATTAGATTACAGATACTTCCTGGAATAAACATCGGGGTACAATACATAAGAAATACAAGTGAATACTTTCTGAAGTTACAAATACATCAACAATACTGAGCCTCCAGTGGACATGTATTCCAATGGGGTCATTTTCCCCAGAAATTGTTATGCTAGTTGTGCCTATGTGTATTGCTAAGGTGGAGTAGGAGTCAGCTCTGTACTTTTATGTTGAGAACATGACCCAAGAGAATATTGATCATACTGTTATTGAGGTGGTAAATATATTTTAAGATATCTCACTATTAGATACCAATATTTACCCACTACTATGCTATTATCCTTTAGGTTCTGCAATGCTAGCTATGCCTCAGAATGTCTCTCATAAGTGAGTGGTGTCATTTCCTTAAAAAAAAAATCATTCTTGTCCAAATGTGGAAGGAGGGCCTTAGTCTCTTAAGATATTAGTATCCATTGATTATTCCTTCTAGTTCCTTCATATGATGTTCATTCCTTTTTTATTTTAACGTATTCATGTATTCCTCTTTGGAGTATATCTCTGAGTTTCCATCCCATAGAAAGGGAAATCCTAGCTTTGTAACTCCATTAAACATAGTTTTTAATGCTTTGATGTCATCGGCCAGAAAAATGGTGTTGTTTTGCATCACCTTGTGTAGTGTTTGCTTTAGAGTCATCCTTTTGGAAATATTTATTACCTGAGGGCGCATCCATGGAGGTGGGTTACATTTTTTGGCAAGGCATTTTCAAAAAAATGCAAAAAATGCACCCTTGATCGAGGTCTTAATACCTCGATCGAGGATTTAACAAGTGATCAATCAAGGTTTTGTTAAACCCTTGATCGAGCTCTTGCTAAAGCCTCGATCAAAGTATGAGGACCTCTATTGAGGGTTTACCAAGAGCTTGATCAAGGGTTTAACAAACCCTCAATCGAGGTCCTGACCTTGATCGAGGTTCATTTTTTAAAAAAATATAAAAAGGGTCGCGAGCACCCATGGCCATTTGCACCATTTCTTCACAAACATCCCACGATCGAGCAAGTAACTTGACTAAGCAACTGTGTCCCTGAACACCTCGGCCATGCAGCTGCACCCCCGGAGACCTCGACCAAGCTACCATGCAATCCATGCCCCCTTTCACCAAGATGTCGGAGTAGAGAGGTAACCCCCAATCCTTGTTTTTTGAAATTTAAATGGAATTTTAGTTTTTTTTTTTAAATTTTCAAATGTTAGGTTAAAATTCATTGCTATAGATGTTTTTAGTTTTTTTTTTTCCTAGAATGTTTGCAATGTGTGCCGGCAAGAAGAAATGCTGCCGGTAGCGTTTAAAATATGTTTAAAATTGAAATTTGTTTTTTATTTAAATTGAATTTTTTTGTTTTATATATGTTTTGTCAACCGGTAACGTTTATGTTGTTGGTTTAATTTTTTAAATGTGTGCCTGGCAAGCAGAAATGCTGCCCGAATTTTTTCAATCCTCCGAGAATACATAGAGGATTGAAAAAATTCAAATTGGTTAAATTTAAAATTTAAATTTATAGTTTGTATAAATATTTCTATCAACTGGCAGTCATTTATGCTGCCAGTTTAAATTTGAAATGTGTATCGGGCAAGTAGAAATGCTGCCCCATTTTTTTCAATCCTTCGAGAATACACGGAGAATTGAAAAAAATCCAAACCCTAGACGCAAGACAATCATGAACCTTAAACCAACGTAGGCATTTGTCTAAACAACCCATATATTTTATTTTAAATATTTTGATCATATATATATATATATATATATAAACTATTTAATTAAAATAAATTAGAATTATAGTTGTAATTAAAATATTATAATAATTAATATTCATATTTCTTATAAATATTTTTTTCATATGATAGGTATGTTTTGTTTGACTTATTAGTTGACATATTTTGATTTTAGTTTATTGAGAAGTGTACTTATGTATTTTAGTTTCTTTTTGAAGCTCAAACAAAAGTATGATGAAAATGTGGATTTTTTTTTTTGTATTTTTTAAGGAAAAAAATTTGATAAATAAGTGTGTAAATTTGAAAAAAAAAATCAAATTAAAAAATTTATAGAAAATCATGATTTATGTGGAAATTGAACCCAAGAGATAGAACAAAAAACAATCATGAAATTGCTAATCAAACATGCAAAATTCACACCAAAGGAGATTGAAATTGGAGCATAACACTAATCTGTATTGAGTAAGTGTACAATATCCAACCTTGTGAAGTAATAGGCTGCTCAAATAAATAATTACATGAGAGGTTCAAAACCATAAGGATGCCATTCAAGATAGTCAAAAAGCAGGGTTACCAAATCTAGTCAAATCCCCCATAGGTGCATAAAGCAATTTCCAAATCTATGAAGATGATCACGAATTTGCTAAGTCAAGTGGGAAATCTAAAGAGGGATGGAAAGACAACTCATACATGCTTTTATTTGGATAAAAGGATGGAGGATGATGTGGGAAAAAATCAAGGCAGTTACACCTAGACTAGCTTTTCCTTTTGCCTTAAATCAACTATAAAGCAAGACAAATTTTCAGAAAAAAGAAGATATGTGCTTTAGGGAATCATGAATAAAGAAGAATTGATAAAATTGGTTTCCAAGATGTTTCCCAAGCAGTCCATGACTCATTTTTAGCATGTGTTGACTTCTAGGACATGTAGAAGGAAACTAGCATAGAATGGAATCTAGAAATCTAGGTAATAAGACAAAAATGATTAATTAATGTCAAATGAAGGTAACTATGGGTTGATTATTCTAACATCCCCCATTAAGCCTGACTTTATGACTAAATATCAGAAAACTATAGGGCCTAGAAACGGGGCTTAGTCACCCTTTACATACTGCTTGTCCATACTACCAAGGAAAGAGGCAAAAACCCAGTGGGAAATCCTCTCTTAAACATGGACAGGAAAAACAAAATTTGGAAATCTTGTCATCAATCATGCTTCACAACATGATCAACAATCCCCAGTAGTGATTTGAGATTGCTGAAGGTTTTCTCACAAAAAACTTTGGTGAAGATGTGTGCTACTTGTTCTGAAGATGCACAGAAGAGTAGAGCAATGGTACCATCATGCACAAGCTGTCTGATGTAGTACATATGGATCTCAATGTGCTTGGTTCACTGTCTCTGAACTGGATCATTGCATATTCAAATGGTGCTATGATTATCATAGTAGATAATAGTTGAAAACTCTGATTTGAAGCCACATTCTCCAAGTATCCCCTGCAACCACAAACATTGAGTTTTTGCATTTGCAACTCCTCTATACTCTGCTTCTGTAGATGAGAGTGCTATGGCACTCTGCTTCTTGCTTGACCAGCTGATTAGTCCTTCTGCAAGCATGAACACATATCCTGATGTAGACTTTCGATTGGTTTTGTCACCTTCCCAATCACTGTCAGTAAATCCAATTAAATCAAGATCAGATTTTGCTTTGTAGAAGATCCCATGAGTTCTTGTTCCTTGAAAAAAGTTTAGGATCCTCTTGGCTGCTCTCCAGTGGATCTCATGAGGATGATCCATGTATCTTGAATACACACTAACTACATAAGATAAATCAGGTCTAGTGTGTGTAAGATAAATCAAACACCCTATCGACTGCCTATACAGTGTATTGTTTACCATAGGAGAAGAATCCGCTTCTTCAAGCTTAACTCTTGAAAGGAAGGGAGTCTTGCTTGGCTTGCAATATTTCATGTTGAACTTGATGAGAAAATATGAAGCATACTTGGACTGATGTACTTTGATTCCATGTTGGGATTGAGAAATTTAGAGACCCAATAATTGGCTAAACAATCCCAAATCTGTCATAGAAAATGCATGGTTCATTGCATCCTTCAAGGAGGAAATTTCTTTCTTTCGAATTCCTATAATTAGTAGGTCATCCACATACAATACAATAATCATCAAAGAACCATGAATCAGCTTCAAATAGACATTAGTATCAGACTTTCATCCAACAAAACTCAATGACAACAGAAAGCCATCAATCTTGGCATACCAATCCCTGAGGGCTTGCTTGAGCCCATACAATGATTTCTTTAACCTACACACTAAAGATGGATTAGAAACAAACCATTCAGGTTATTACATGTAAATCGCTTCAATGATATCTCCATTTAGGAAATCACACTTCACATCCATGTGATGTACTTCCCACTGTTTCGAAGTTGCAATGGCTAGAGCTAGCCTTATGGAGTCCATCTTTGCCATCGGTGCAAAGGTTTCATTGTAGTCAATACCATGTACTTGTCAATATCCCTTGTCTACCAATCCTACCTTATATTTCAAAGGTGAACCATCAGCAGCAAACTTAGTCTTGAAAATCCACTTGCATTGAACTAGCTTCCTCCCTGGGGGAAGATCAACTAGTTTCCAAGTTTTGTTCTTCTGAAGCGAGCTGAATTATTCTTTTATGGATGTTTTCCATCTTGGATCATGTGCTACATCTTCATATGTCTTTGGATCTAAATCAACCATCATATATCACTTCTCAGCAAATAGAGGATCTTTCACACAAAGGGAACTCTCAAATTGAGATCTAGTCCTCTAAGTGTCATTAGGATTTCCAGATAGTTCCTTAGCTGCATGAATGGTATTTGCTTCCCGTTTTGGCCTTGTAGGAATGTTAGGATATGCAATCAAATCATCATTATCAGACATATCAAAATCAGAAAACTCATTAGTCTCTTCACTTACAATCAATGGTTCTGGTGATGAAGAGGACTCCAACTTCAACTGTTGCTATAGGCTCTTCTTGGAACTGAACACTTCTTTCAATGAAAGATTTGTTAGTGCTCAATTTGATCAAATTGTACCCTTTTGAATCTTCAAAATACCCACCAAATAGGCATTCTTGGTTTTGGGGTTGCAAAGCCTTCCTCTTTTCAGTTGGAATTCTAGCCCAAGCCTTTGAGCCAAAAATCCTGAAATGGGTCACATCTGGCTTGTGCCCACTCCAAGATTCAAAATGATTCATACCATCAATATGCTTATGAGGCACCCTTTTTTGGATGTAGGATGCACAGTTTACAGCCTCGGACCAAAACTTTGGTGGTTGCCATCTCCTTCAGTGATTTGTTCTTTATCTCAACAACACCATTTTGATGTGGTGTGTAAGGGATCGAATGTTGCATATGAATACCTGCATATTTGCAATACTAAATGAACTCAGACTTGACATACTCACCACCATTGTCAGATCTGAGGATCTTGAGTTTCCTCCCAGACTGGTTTTCAACCAAGGCTCTAAAGACTTTGAAGAGGTCAAAAACTTCAGACTTATACTTTAGGAAGTGAACCCAACAATACCTGGAAAAGTCATCTATGAAGGTGATTGAATATTTGGCTTGACTCATGGACATATGAGGGAATGGGCCAGCAATGTCATTGTGGATCAATTCAAGAGGTGTAGAGGTTCTCTCATGACTAGCTTTTTCATACTTGTGCTCAGGGTGTTTTCCTAGGATACAACCTTGACATAATTCCTTAGAAAACTTGATATTTGGTAACCCTATGACCATATATTTTTCACTCAAATCAGAAAGATACTTGTAGTTAAGATGGCTAAATATTCCATGCCAAAGCGTGCTTGCTTCATTAGCATGAATCATAAGAGAAGAGGGGCTTGAGTAGGGTATAAAATGGGAAAACTTGTATACCTTCGAAGTGTGATCAACAACACCTTTTGCTATGACTTTACCATTTGAAACATCAGTAATTTCAACATCATTAGGGGATAATATGACCTTCTTTGGAGACCCAGTATGATTCATCTAATACACTAGCAAGATATTAGAGGTAAGACCTGGAACATACAACACATTATTGAAACTACCATGGTCAAGATCAATCCTACCCTTCCCCAAACTGTCAGTGATAACATACAACACATTAGTGGACCTTTCCACATGTCAAGAGAGGAGAATGTCTCCTTTGTCAAAACCAATGATGTCTAGAAGCTCCATAATCTATGATGAAGCTAGGTGAGCTTGATGTTCCAGCAACCAAGGGATGTACTCTCTCTCTGTCTTCTGAATTTGATCCTCCTTCCTTCTTCTTTGAGCAATCAGGAAGGGATATGTTATTCTTCTCTAGGAGTTGGGTTAACATGTCAATTTGTCTCTTCATACAAGAGATATCAGGATGATAGCCCTTACTGCAGTATGTGCACTTTCTCATTTCCCCTTTATTCTTCTTCTTCTGGGAGTTCTTCTTGGAGCTTTGAAGCTCCTCTTGAGACTTTGACTTGTCTTTATTTTGCTCATGTGGATTTTTATATTTTTTCTTGCTTTCTGAATTCACCCTGGAATATCCAACAACCAAAGCTTGGTCTTTGGAAGGTTTGATGGTTCCCATCATCACCAATTTATCTTGCTCTTTTGTGAGGGATTCCATGAACTCTGTAATATTAGGCATCTTCCAAGATCCTGTTGTCAACTTGGTGGCATGGAAGGTCAAAACAAACACCGAATAGTCAGGACCAAGCTTAAAGAGTATGGCCAAGACTAGTTTCTCTTCCTTCTTTTCGATCCCACACTATTTTAGCTGCAAAACAAGGGCCTTAAACTTGGAAAAGTAGAGTTGTAATGATTCGAAGCTACTGGGAATCAAGGAGATTAGATCATTCTCAATTTGATGTCCTCTCATCTCATCTGTCTTTAGAAAAATATCTTCAAGCTTCTACCACACTTCATTAGGTGATTTCAATCCATCAATATGGAAGATGAGGTCTCTTGAAATGCTCAGACACAAAATACCATATGCATCATCCCTCTTGTTGTGCCATTTAATTTTCTCTGCAGCTACATTGGGCTCTACCTCAGTTTCCATAGTCAACCTATAGAGACCTTTCTCTCTCAAAAATATCTCCATCTTAGCTTTCCACTCAAATAAATTGAAAGGATTCAAGATGATCCTATGAGATTGGTCCATAGCTCAGTAGTTGTGCTCTCCATTCAACAAAATAAACTCCCAGTCGATGATGTCGAACCTGCAATAACAATTTGGAAGGAGAGAAATCGATCTACAAAGGCTCTGATACCATGTGGAAATTGAACCCAAGAGATAGAACAATAACACTCACAAAATTGCTAACCAAACATGCAAAATTCACACTAATCTGTATTGAGTAAGTGTACTATGGAAATTGAACCCAAGTGTTAGAATAATTACACTCACAAAAATTGCCAATTACACATGCAAATTACACACAAAGGAGACTGAATACAGAGTAGAACATTAATATGTATTGAATAAGTGTACAATAGCCAACCCTATGAAGTCATAGGTTGCCACAATAAATAATTACATGAGAGATTTGAATGCATTGGGATGCCATTCGAATTTGGTCAAAAGCAGCCTTACTAAATCTAAGCAAATCCCCCATAGGTGGATAAAGCAGTTTCCAAATCTGTCTAGGAGCTCACGAATTGAAAAAATAAATTAGGAAATCTAATAGCTGATGGAAGGACAACTCATACATTATTTTCTTAGGAGAAAAGAGTGGAGGATGATGAGGACAAAAAACAAGTTAACTTCGCCTAGTCAAACTTTCCCAATTGCCTTAAAACTCAGCAAAAGCAGGCAATAAAGCAGAAAAAATAGACATGCGCTAGGAAGGCTAGGAATAAATCATATTTTATTCCAAGTGGTTTCCCAAACACTCCATGACTCAATTTTAAAAATTTTGACCACTTTGGACATGTGGAGGACAACTTGCATAAGGTGGAATATGGAAACTAGGCAAATAAGATAAAAATGAATTAATTAATGTCTAAGGTAGCTAACTATGGGTTGATTATTCTAACACCCCCCCTTAAGCCTGAATTATGAGTAAAATATCAGAAAATTATAGGGCCTAGCAACAAGTCTTAGTCACCCTTTACATACTGCATGTCCATTTAACCAAGGAAAGAGGCAAAAACCCAGTGGGAAAAATCCTCCCTTAAACATGGACAGTAAAACAAAATTTGAAAATCTTGTCATCACTCATGCTTCACAGCATGATCAGCAATCCCCAACAGTGATTTGAGATTTTTTAATGTCTTCTCACAAAAAAATTTGGTGAAGATATCTGCTACTTGTTCTGAAGATGAATAGAAGAGTAGGTGAATGGTGCCATCATGCACAAGCTGTCTGATGTAGTGCATATGGATCTCAATGTGTTTGGTTCTCTGTCTCTAAACTGGATCATTGCAGTTTCAAATGGTACTTTGATTATCACAATAGATTGTAGTTGAGTATTCTGATTCGAAGCCACACTCACCAAGTAACCCCTGCAACCATAAACATTGAGTTGTTGCATTTACAACTCCTCAGTATTTTGCTTCTATAGATGAGAGTGCAATTGCACTCTGTTTCTTACTTGACCAGCTGATTGGTCCTTCAGCAAGCATGAACACATATCCTAATGTTGACTTTCAATCTGTGTTGTCACCTGCCCAATCATTTTCAGTAAACCCAATCAAATCAAGATCAGATTTAGCTTTGTAGAAGATCCCATGAGTCCTTGTTCCCTGAACAAAGTTAAGGATCCTTTTGGCTGCTCTTTAATGGATCTCATGAGGCTGATCCATGTATATTGAAGCCACTCTTAATGCATATGAAATATCAGGTTGAGTATGTGTAAGGTACAGAAAACACCCAATCAGTTGCCTATACAGTGTATTATTTATCATAGGTGAAGAATTTGCTTCTTCAAGCTTAACTCTTGAAAGGAAGGAAGTCTTGCTTGGCTTGCAATCCTTCATGTTGAACTCGTTCAGCAAATCCAAAGCATACTTGAACTGATGTACTTTTATTCCATGTTTGTTTTGAGCAATCTTGAGCCCCAAGAATTGGCTCAATAACCCCAAATCAGTCATAGAGAATGCATGGTTCATTGCATCCTTCAAGGAGGCAATTTCATCCTTTGAGCTTCCTATAACGAGAAGGTCATCTACATACAAGAAAATAATCATAAAAAAACCATGAATCAGCTTCAAATAAACATTAGGATCTGACTTGCATCAAACAAAATTCAATGATAGCATAAAGCCATCAATCTTAGCATACCAAGCCCTGGGGGCTTGCTTAAGCCCATATAATGATTTCTTTAGCCTACACACAAGAGATGGATTAGTAGAAAATCCTTGAGGATGCTCCATGTAAATATATTTAGTAATATCTCCATTCAATAAATCACACTTCACATCCATGTGATGTACCTCCCACTGCTTCGAAGCTGCAATGGCTAAAGCTAGCCTGATGGAGTCCATCTTTGCCACTGGTGAAAAGGTCTCATTGTAGTCTATTCCATGTACCTATGAGTAGCCCTTGGATACCAATCTTGCCTTATATTTCAAAGGTGAACCATCAGCAGCAAACTTGGTTTTGTAAACCCACTTACACTAAACTAGCTTCCTCCCTGTGGGAAGATCAACCAGCTCCCAAGTGTTGTTCTTCTGGAGTGAGTTGAACTCTTATTTCATGGTTGTTTGCCATCTTGGATCATGTGCTGCATCTTCATATGTATTTGGGTTTTATTCAACCATCAGATATCATTTCTCTGCAAACAAAGGGTTTTTCATACACAAAGCACTCTCAAACTGAGATATAGTCCTCCTAGGATCATCAGGATTTCCAGCTAGTTCTCCAGCTGCATGAATGGTCTTTGCTGCCCATTTTGGTCTTGTAGGACTGTTAGGATCTGCAATTAAATCATCATTATCAGACATATTAGAATCAGCAAACTCAATTATCTCTTCACTTACATTCAATGGTTCTAGTGGTGAAGAGGATTCTCCAACTTCCACTGCTGCTAAAGGCTCTTCTTGGAACTGAACACTCCTTTCAATGAAGGATTCGTTTGTACTCAAATTGATCAAATTTTACCCTTTTGAATCTTTAGAGTACCCAACAAATAGACACTCTTGGCTTTGGGGCTGCAAATCTTTCCTCTTTTCTGTTGGAATTCTAGCCCAAGCCCTTGAGCCAAAAATCCTGAAATGGGTCACATCTGGCTTGTGCCCACTCCATGCTTCGAAAGGAGTCATACCATCAAGATATTTATGAGGCACCCTATTCTAAATATAGGTTGCATAGTTTATAGCTTCGGCCCAAAACTTTGGTGGAAAAGTCTTAGCCTCCATCATGCAGGTTGCCATTTCTTTGAGTGATATGTTCTTCCTCTCAGCAACACCATTTTGTGTAAGGGATAGAATGCTGCATATGAATACCTGCATCTACACAATATTGAATGAACTCAAACTTGACATACTCACCACCATTTTCAGATCTAAGGACCTTGATTTTCCTCCCATATTGGTTTTCAACCAAAGCCTTAAAGACTTTGAAGAGGCCAAAAACTTCAGACTTGTGTTTCAGGAAGTAAACCCAGTAGTACCTGGAAAAGTCATCTATGAATGTCAATGCATATTTGGCCCAACTCATTGACATATGAGGAAATGGGCCAGAAACATCACTGTGGATCAACTCAAGAGGTGTAGAGGTTCTCTCATGAATAGCTTTCTCAAATTTATGCTCTGGGTGTTTTCCTAAGATGCAACCTTGATAGACTCCTTTGGAAAACTTAATATTTGGTAACCCTATGACCATTTCTTTTTCACTAAGATAAAAAAGATACTTATAGTTAAGGTGGCCAAATATTTCATGCCAAAGCTTGCTTGCCTCATTAGCATGAATCAGAAGAGCAGAGGGGTTTGAGTAGGGTAGGAAGTGTGAGAACATGTATACCTTCGAAGTGTGATTTGCAACTCCTTTTGCAATGACTTTACCACTTGAGATCTATGTGATCTCAACTTCATCAGGGGAGAATATGACCTTCTTTGGAGACCCTGTGTGGGTCATTTGATACACTGATAAGAGGTTAGAGGAAAGACCTGGAACATACAATACATTGCTGAACTTACCATGGTCAAGATCAATCCTCCCCTTGCCCAAACTTTCAATGAGAGAGTCATCTCCCAGTACTATTGGTGGACTTTTTGACATGTCAAGTGAGGTGAATGGCTCCTTGGTCGAAACCATATGTCTTGAAGCTCCAGAATCAATGATGAAACTAGGTGAGCTTGTTGTGCTAGCAACCAATGCATGAACTCTCTCTCTCTGTATTCTGAATTTGATCCTCCTTCCCTCTTCTTTGAGCTATCAGGAAGGGAGATGCCATTCTTCTACAGGAGTTAGGTCAGCATGTCAATTTTCTTCTTCATTCAGGAGCTTTCAGGATGATTTCCCTTACTGCAGTATGCACACTTGCTCATTTCTCCTTTGTTCTTCTTCTTCTAGAAGTTCTTCTTGGAACCTTGGGGCTCCTCTGGAGACTTGTTCTTGTTTCTCTTTTGCTCAGGTGGCTTCTTAGATTTCTTCTTGCCTTTTGAATCCACCCTCGAATCTCCAGCAACCAGAGCTTGGTCTTTGGAAGGTTTGATGGTGCCCATCAACACTAATTTATCTTGTTCTTGTGTGAGAGATTCCATGAAATCTGCAAGGATAGGCATTTTCCAGGCTCGAGCTGTTAACTCTGTGGCATGGAAGGTCGAGACAAACACTAAATAGTTAGGGCCAAGCTTCAAGAGTATGGCCAAAACCAGTTGCTCCTCCTTCTTTTCGATTCCACATTGTTTTAGTTGCAAAACAAGGGCTTTGAACTTGGAAAAGTAGAGTTGTAAGGATTCGAAGCTGTTGGGACTCAGGGAGATCAATTCACTTTCAATTTGATGTCCCCTCATCTCATCTACCTTACCAAAAATCTCAACAAGCTTCTCCCATACTTCATTTGGTGATGTTAATCCATCAAGATGGAAAAGGAGGTCTCTGGATATGCTCAGACACAGGAGAACATAGGCCTCGTCCCTCCTGTTGTGCCATTTAATTTTCTCTACAACTGCATTGGGCTCTGTTTCTGTTTTCATAGTCACTCTGTAGAGGCCTTTCTCTCTCAACAGTATCTCCATCTCTTCTTTCCATTCAAAGAATTTAAATGGAGTCAAGATGATCTTCTGAGATTGATCCATAGCTCAGAAATTGTCCCTTCAGTCAGCAGAATGCTCCCAGTCAATGATGTCGAACCTGCAGTAAAAAATTGGAAGGAGATAAATTGATCTACAAAGGCTCTGATACCATGTGTAAATTGAACCCAGGTGTTAGAACAATTACACTCACAAAAATTTCCAATTACACATGCAAATTACACACAAATGAGACTGAATATGGAGCATAACACTAATCTGTATTGAATAAGTGTACAATAGCCAACCCTATGAAGTCATAGGCTGCCATAATAAATAATTACATGAGAGATTCAAATGCATTGGGATGCCATTCTAATTTGGTCAAAAGCAGGCTTACTAAATCTAAGCAAATCGCCCATAGGTGGATAAAGCAGTTTCCAAATCTGTCTAGGAGCTCACGAATTGGAAAAATCAATTAGGAAAGATAATAGATGATGGAAGGACAAATCATACATGCTTTTCTTAGGATAAAAGAGTGGAGGGTGATGAGGACAAAAAAAAAGTTAACTTCACCTAGTCAAACTTTCCCAATTGCCTTAAAACTCAGCAAAAGCACGCAATAAAGCAGAAAAAGCAGACATGCTCTAGGAAGGCTAGGAATAAAGTAGATTTGATTCCAAGTGGTTTCCCAAGTGCTCAATGACTCAATTTTAGCAAGTTTTACCACTTTGGACATGTGGAGGACAACTTGCATAAGGTGGAATATGGAAACTAGGCAAATAAGACAAAAATGAATTAATTAATGTCTAAGGTAGCTAACTATGGGTTGATTATTCTAACATGTACAATATCCAACCTTGTGAAGTAATAGGATGCTCAAATAAATAATTACATAAGAGGTTCGAATGCATAAGGATGCCATTCGAAATAGTCAAAAAGCAGGCTTACCAAATCTAGTCAAATCCCCCATAGGTGCATAAAGTAGTTTCCAAATCTATGAATATGCTCACAAATTTGCTAATTCAAGTGGGAAAGCTAAATAGGGATGGAAAGAAAACTCATGCATGCTTTTATTTGGAGAAAAGGAGAGAGGACAATATGAGCAAAATACAAGGCAGTTACACCTAGACTAGCTTTTCCTTTTGCCTTAAATCAGATACAGAGCAAGGCAACTTTTCAAAAAAAGCAAATTTATGCTTTAGGGAATCAGGAATAAAGAAAACTTGCTAAAATTGGTTTCCTGGATGTTTCCCAAGTGCTCCATGAATCATATTTAGCATGTGTTGACTTTTAGGACATGTAGAAGGCAACTAGCATAGAATGGAATCTAGGAATATAGGTAGTAAGACAAAAATGATTAATTAATGTCAAATGAAGGTAACTATGGGTTGATTATTCTAACAATTTAATTTTTTTTAAAGAATATGAAATTAAAAAATTAATAGAAATCCATAATTTAAGATAAAATTATATTTTTGATATTTTTGAGAAAAAAATATAGATTTGTATTCAACATTTTGAAAATTATAAATTATAAATTTAGAATATTTTAAAATAATAGTAAAATATATTACTAATAAAATATATATTTATACATTAAATTATGGATAACTGGAATTGTAATTTTTAATTTTTCTTAAATGGATGAAATAATTTACATAATTATAATTTTTAAAATTAGTTTAAAATTATAAATATCTATAGGAATTAATGAGCAAGTCCATAGACATGGAAATGGATACATTTGAAAGGAACACCACTATAATCCAAAATATCGGTGGATGAGTTATTACCCTTTACTATACCATCCGAAGGACTTCATGAATCTCAATATCCATAGGAATGTAAGAAATATCAACAAATCCCAAGTATTTGCAACTCATTTCCACCCCATCGAAAACTCACAAAGCATTCCCTATAACCCAAAATACCTTTAGTGATTAGAATTCAACTCGTATTTTAGGAAGCTTCACCCAAATAAGTACCATGTCCACAATCTCAAATTGAACAAGAAATAAAGGAGTACTCAACATTATGAAAATAAATGACAACCCCAATCACACCACATATTCGATAGTATTCTTCACAACACCTTCAAAGCAAAAACAAAAAACTCGTCAATCCATTTTGTTTTGTAAAATTTTGGGTGGTTTTTCTAGTAAGAGTTTTTTTATTCGTATCCATATATGGAGTTACTTACATTGATTTATTTACAAAAAAATCATTTACTATTCCTTATTTCATGCAGATGCATCTCTACAGCGGGGTTCTTCGGTTCGTCAAAGGCAGAGCACTAGCAGATCTACGGCCATTCCTCGCCACAGAGGTTGGCAGAGGACTCGTAAGTATATAACTATGCATGATGTACTCTTTGTTGTTAGTTACATCAAATTAAATTTTTTCACATGTGTATATTTAATCATCAAATTTTATGTCTCTATTTTCACAGGTTTTCCTAGGCGTTCTACGTCGACACATGCTCTTACTAGGGAGATGAACGACATCCACTCTAGAAGCCACTTTGGCAACCACTTTGTATATATATGGAATTTTTTTTAACATGATGGTCTATAAAATGTTTTAATTATTTGCAGTTATATTTTAAAGCTATTTATGTTTTACAATCTTAATGTTATTTAACAATCATTAATGTTTACAATCTTACGAAATTGTACAATTTTCCAATTTAATAAAATACAAGTTTACAAAATTTACAATGTTTACAAAGTTTACAAGTTTACATGTTTGCAAAATTGTCAATCAAATGCAACTTACAATTTTTAACATAATTTACAATTATAATGTTACAAAATTTACAACTTTACAATGTAAGATCTACTAGGTGCAAATTACAACTACAATGTAAAATCTGATTTCATATTTCAGAAGAAATTTTGATTTGCTACATTTCAAAAGCATGTAAACTATGTCAATGTATCAAAAGTGGCATATAACTTTCATTCATCCAGCCAATGGGTTATAGGAATGCACGTCTCCATAATACGATCATGGTCAGCTACTGACATCTTCCATCTCTTTGGTTCACCCCTCTTCACCTTGATTTCAATGAGATGTATCTGAGCTTCCACCACCAAATGAATGTACTGACAAGATATAGATTCAAGCATGAAATCTCTGTAAATAATATAGTCAGCTTGTCTTCTCACTTTTTCAAAAAAGTGGCCCATCACAACTAGGTCACCAACTTGGTACGTGAACTCTCCATTGACATAGGGTCGCACCAACCTGCTTTTGATTTGTGTACACCGCATCAAAAAGTATGACACATGCTCGTCATTTCCTGGTGGTGCAATTACAACAAATACATCACCTGCATCAAGATTTTCAAATATTAAACAAATCTTAAATATATATGTGCATGTGTACAAGACTAGAGGTTTAAAAATTCAATCAACTATCATGTACCTTACTTAACCAAATCAGAAACCCGATCATGATCTAGTGAAACCACTGCCTCGTCAGTGTGCATCTCTTGCCACTTCGGAATTGGATGTGGCCCCTTTGGATTAAGAGGGACATATTTCCATTGTTTGACATATGCATCGTTCACGCAATGATCAATCCCCAGTCCATTGGCGTCAATGCAGAACTCAAAGAAACATGCATACTTCCTCGTTTCAATGGAAAATATGTCTCCCATGTCTTTAATATGAACTGAATGTAGTTATCTCGTACCAAGTATGGTCTCGTGATACCATGGCATGGATCTATTCACATCGCCAAGGGAAACATTCCAAAAAAAACTACATTGAATAAAAAAAACATATTTATATATATAATAATACAAACACATTTATTAAATTCCAATTAAGTTGTTGTTCCTACCTGCGCACCAGCCTTGCTCGTTCCTGACCTTGGTGACCCAAATTTTGTGTGGACCAATCAACTACTTCTTCCTGAGCACTTGAGTCAAGATGCACTATGAATCATTTGGTACCTAGGAAGTGCTCATTTCACGCATGCACCTGCGTCGTCATGTTCACCCTTTCCGTGCCTCATTTCAAAAAAGCTCTAGGTGTGTCAAATACATGTCTCTTTGTGAAGATGACTCAACCAATAAAATGAGCATGCTGATTTGAACTGCCCTGCACACCAATCTAACCAAATCCAATGTTCTTTAAATGAAACCCCATTCTTTTTGAATGAATCATAAATCAACCCAAAGCAGTGTTGAACAAACAACATGTCATGCTCACGATCATCATTGACATAAAAATGGTATTCCTTGATCACATCGCGTGACTAAGGAGTGTTATCCCTACCATCAATTCTCACTTGAGCATGTCTATACAATACATGTACGAATATGGACACCTGGTCGGAGTGATAGTACTCACTTTGTATCTCTCTCTGAGGAGAAAATGTGTAATTCCTAGCAAACTCTACCACTGATAGGATTGTGCCTGGCTCAAAAACCTCACGAGAATGTTTAAATTCTAAAGCTTGCTACCTAGACCTATGGGAGTGTTTAATGTATTTGTATGTCTGACTTTGAAACTTGTCCATGAAGTCTGAAATAGGAATATCATCCTTGAGCAAGTCGATCCTATTATATGGAACATGTGAATAAGATGATGGATTCATGGAGACATACTCATATCTCTTCCACTTAACTGTGATATTTGACAATCTAGGGCACGTTGGATCGATAGGAAACTTCCTATGGAAAAATTCCAAATCACCACATTCATGGCATCTTCTCCCACCTACACACCTTTTAATGAAAAACACATTTTCAGGATTCCTGTTGCATAGTATCATAGAAATAAAATCCCGCAATGTGTGAGGAGCTGGTTCAACATCCCAATGTTTTTTGCAAAAATCCACAAATGTGTCATAGTATAACTGGAATTCAACATGGTATCAACAACAACAAGTGTCTCGAATCATATTCATCCTAATATACCACTGTTTCAACTTACTGAACATGGTAAATGAGATTTGGACACCCGAATTTGATTCTTTCAACTCCTCAAACAATGGCAACTCCTGTCATCTCCATAACATGCTTGAAATGCTCCTTATAAATGCCTCTGCTAGAATTTTTTCGCAAGACATGTTTTTGATCTAGTATAACAAGAGAATGGTTGTCCCAATACTCTATCACCTTCTCTCTGATGCCCTCTTCCATCCTGTATTATATGCTTCTTTGCATATAAGATCCCAACAAGCAGCTTCATCGTTTTCATCTATCTTTACCCTAACTTTAATGTATTTGTGCATTGTTTTTCTTGAAACATGGAGCATCTTTGACATTGTTGTGACCATTCAATTTCTTGAGGTGCTTTGTGCCATAATAGCAATTGTAATTTCCCTACGTGCAGGGCTGATATCATTTTTTCTTGACTTTCCAAATGCAGATAGTGCAGTTGTTACATTTTCTGTTACATTCTCACATGCATTTTTATTTTTAACATCCTTAAAACCCAACAACTTTGTGGCACGTTTCAATTTTTTGTGTTTTATCAATCCATGTAGGATTTGAGCTTGTGTAATCATTTATTGTTGTTCAAAGTACAACTTGATTATGTTACTAACATGCTCTCTGATTTTCTGATCAGGGGTCAGGTTCCCAAACTCTTCTTGAGTGGCATCATCCAACCCTCTTAAACAATTAGCATATGTTCCATCGTCATTGAAGCTCCCAATTACTCTTGAGAAATCAAAGGGTGCACGATCCTATGATGTCTGTCCAGGATCTAGCAATAAATAAATACAAACTCAAAAATAAATACAAGCTCTTGGAATAAATACAAATAAATGCAAGCTCAAGAATAACATTTTATTTTACTTATCATATTGCCATTGTTAGTTAAAAAATTAACAAATAAATTATATAAGATTGAATATGGAGCAATGATGGTTGTTGTAGTAACTAGAGATGAATATGGACCCCGGCTTAAATCAGCTTCCTAATGGTTCAAAGGTGGTCCCTCGGTCACCAAGGCTGTCTCAAGATTGAGTATTGGGGCAATACCCCTCATTTCACGGCACAGGTAAAACTACTAACTGCTTGGCCACAAACGACAGCTATTTGGTTTTCCTTACAGGTGGGAATCTAGTCAATCCGGTAGGGGTCATTGCCATTTTTGCTTGGAAGGTCCTATCAATGGCCAGCTACTCCAGGGTTCCTGTGGTACTCCTCATAATGAGTTTTAGGGTAAGTCCCAAGTACTTCCCGCAGTTGTTGCAGATGAAACTTATGTCCCAAACCGGATGTTATTAAGTAAATTAGGTTATTAAGTAAAATATGTTACTCTACCTTACCTTAAGTAAATTGTAATGTGACTACAATTGTAATTATGATTCTAATTGTAATTGTTGATTTTCTTTGAGATCATCATTGTCATCAATGCTTAAAGCCATATGATTCTTAGTCATTTGTACATGATTGTAATGTAATTGTAATTGTTATTGTAATTGTTTAATGTAATTGTAATTGTAATTGTAACATGTAATTATCATCATTATCATAATGTAATGTAAAATTGTATTTGTATTTACTCTACCATATTGTCCCATTGACGTAAGGTTGGTTCTTACGCACGTTAATGTGATTGTAATTGTAATTGTAATTGTTTATTTTCTTTGAGATCATCATTGTCGTCAATTCTTAAAGCCATATGATTCCTAGTCATTTGTACATGATTGCAATGTAATGTAATTGTAATTGTAAAATTGTTTAATGTAATTGTAATGTAATTATCATCATTATCATAATTTAATGTAAAATTGTAATTTGAACACCATGAAAATGCTCATATGTGAATATTAAATTAAAATCATATTAAAATCGATGTAAGGAGAGATAAGGCTATAGAAAAGATGAAGAAAATAAGTGCAATGATGAGGCTATATATGCATATTCATTTAGAACTAGATATTATGCTAGAATATTGTGCACTATATATATATATATATATATATATTCATCAACCATTCTCTAATTTCATTGGACAACTCTATAACTACTCATACTATAATACACTTACTTTGTATATATGTAACTTAGTGTAGTGGTTAAACATTTTTTTCAATTCTTTCACAACACATACCATTATTTCACATGTACACATAAGTGGTTTTAGAAAGTTGTATATATACATGCACATACAATGTATATAAGTTTATGAATTAATTACAAAATTGCAATTTTACAAAATTATAATTAAATTATAAACAATTTAACACACAGACACACACACACACACACACATTATGAATTAGAGCACTATGAAATTGAATAATGAATATGCGATTTATGAAATTATATGAATATATGAAATTATACAATTTACATACAATTATGAATTTACATATATATGAATTCATACATGCACATGTAAAATGTATATAAGTTTATGAATTAATTACAAAATTATAATTAAATTCTAAATAATTTAACATGTATATATATATATATATATATATATATATATATATATAT
>LPNX010519057.1:341840-364589 GCA_001517045.1 Pseudotsuga menziesii
TAATGAATACATATATATATGAATTCATACATGCACATAGAACATGTATATAAGTTTATGAATTAATTACAAAATTATATTTACATTCTAAAAAAATTAGCATATATATATATATATAATGAACTAGAACACTATGAAATTGAATATATTATGCAATATGAAATTATATGAATATACGGATATGAAATTATATGAACTAGATCACTAGGAAAATGAAATTATATATATGAATATGTAATTGCATAACTTAAAAATAAATTATACCAATATTGTTAGAAATTGCATTTAATTCTCCAATTATAGGTTGATTTGCAACTTCTTCTCCTCTCAAGATTGCTCTTTTTTTCCTCTTTCTTTCTCTATATTTCTCTCTTATTTCTTCGGTGCTGCTTTGATTCCTAGAAGATATTTTAATTCAACGCTTTTTGCTTCCCATTGTGACCAAGATCAACAATCCAAATTCATACCTATAACAATATCTAAACACAATACACAATTGTTTCAAATAGGATAGCCAATTGTGAACGATAAAATTAGTAACATGTTTATGTATTATTTTTATGTTTATATAGAATTTTGTTTAGGAATTCGGGTGGGAAATGAGGTTAGGAGGGTGGTTGGAATGAAATTAATGCCATTAATGCCTAAGTCCATTCCCGGACATTTTTGTATGATTTTTTTACAAAATTCGAACCTCAATTGAGGTAGTAGCTCGATCGAGGGTCGTAGAGTTAACTCAAACGAGGGTTGAGGGTTTTGATTAAACCCTCAATCGAGCTTCTGGTAAAACCTCGATCGAGGTATTTAAATACCTCGATTGAGGGCCTAAAAAACATAGATTTATCCCTCTTACAAGAAAATCAATGTTTCTCTGTGTCTTCTAGGGGTGTAAACCCTGCCATTCATGGCACATAACTGAGTGGAGTTCATACCGATAGATTCGTCACCGAATCATCTATCCATTGAGATAGCATGTATGAATTTTGGCATTCATATGGTTTTTTTCTAATTAGTTATAAAAATTACACTTAGAAAACCAGACAACAACTTCAAAGAAACTCAAAGAAAAATCCGTAGGGTGAAATATACACATCCAAAAATTTCTTAAAAATGCACAGCCCACACATCGATGTGTCCTCTTCAAAAGGGTATCTTTTATTTTTCAATTTTTTAAAACAGTGAAAAAAAAGCTGGGATGGACACACATGTGTATAAAATGATGTTGAAATCAGATGTGGTCACTTTCGAAAAATAAAAAATAATTGTATGTTGCAAAATAAATTAACAAAAAAATATGCAGACCATGGTGCAATTTGTGTAGATCATGCTCATATATATATATATATATATTAATGTAAGATTGAATTATTAGGATTGGACACGAGCCACTTATTAAATTCTTCAAATTTTTAAGGTCACACAATTCATTAAATGCAAAAATTCACATATTAAATGACATCTGAATATTTTAAAAAAATATCATTGGGAAGCCAACATAATATTCTGTAATTTGTTTTTTACTGCAAGTCGAAATTCACATGGAATATATGCATTTTGAGGGCTTCTATCTAGCACATGAGGAAAAAATCAGGTTTTCATCGCCAAATTTGGCCAAAAAGTGTTACCCACCTTCATGGAATCACCCTTGAGTCCTTCTAGTAAGTTGTAGGTATTCCAACTACTTATGGCTCTTCTATTAAGGAAATCAATGTTTTGTTTTTCTTGGGTGGGATTATCTCTCAATGTTACATTTACTTGCTTGATCCCTTTGTCATTTATGGCAACTTCAATTACTCTCCCCGTTTGACATTAATGACAAAGGGCTAATTAAAAGCTTCACAATGCCCAAAAATAAATTGGATGTTTGAATACTCTCCCCCTTGAATGTAGACTAATGGCTCCCTTGAGATTATTATTTTCCATCTTTCTTGTACAAATATCACTTACTGCTCAACAAAGCTACTGATTCCATGTCATCGTCTCTCATCGTAAAAATTTTGCTAGTTGCTCCCCTTATTAAGTACGTTGTTGTAGCTATTTCAAACATTATAATATCCCCCCGAGATCTTGCTTGTATTTTATGCCTTCAATATACTGCTAGTTGTTCTTCTCATTTAATTGGTGTCTTCTTGGTGAATGGTACAACAAAATTCATACAATGATAAACATCTCAATAACCAGCTCAATTGTATTCTCAAAATAAGTCATACGACCAACCGTAAGTGTTTCAACTTTCTCTAAATTATATTACAATGCCCTTTGTAGATGGCTAAGACAAGGACCAACAGCATCATATTCGTAAGAGACCTCTCTTTTTAGACCAAAACAAATGCTTTTATAATATTATCACAAGTATGATGCTATTGGACTTCATGCTTGCTATTCCCTAACTTCGCATCTCCACTTTTCATTGTTCAAACCTTCAAGAACCAGAACTCGATTCAAACTTCAATCTTCAAACTCCTTGGATACTCCTGAATAGCCAAAAATTGAATAGAAGTCTTCAATAGGGTATGTGCACCAAATTCTCTGAGATGTAGTCCACAATTGCTCAAGGAATGGGTCGTCCCTATCTATTAGGTAATGCAATTGCCTTACACAAGCTACACCAGAAATTGCCTTTCATGCTGGTCGTTCCACTTTAAATGCTGATTGGGAAAGCTAGAAGAAATCACACACTGAAAAGCAAGGAAATGATACCTCCATAATATGGAAGGAGGATATATTCACAATTGCAGTTGTCTTAGTCATCTAGCCACCCGAATTTCAGATCACATTTGTTCAATTCAAAACCCTTCAAATTCATAGCATAAGAAGATTTTCACTTTTGTATTTGACCACTACAACTGTCCCTTTTATCCCTGAAGTTTAGAACTGAACACTTCAATCTGATGGAGTTATTGTGGTATATATATAAGGTCTGGAACCTGGAGAGATAGATTTAATCCTTGGGATCTGTGCAACAGTCCTCTTGTTAAAACATGTTCAACAGTCTGGTCTTTATGGTATTATACCATCAACAGTCTTTAATGGATATTTTGATCATTGTTAAGTGTATCTTTAAACACCTTCAACGTATTGTGCACCTATAACCCAACCTACTGTGAAGCCACAAATGAAGGAGATCTCCAACTTTGTTCAGTCACTCTCAAAGACTTTTCTCCATCTTAGTGGTTTTGACCACATATGCAAAAATAATATCACTAGCTTGTTTGAAGCAATCCAGTTTATGAAGCTGGCTAAACAAGGACCAGTCCAATACATTCTCTACTACTATATAATCTTTCAGACCGGTAGGCCTAGGCACCATGGGATCAAATACTAAATATCGGAATGTGTCATTGACACTATCTGCAACTCTCAACAACAGTTTGTCAGCAGGAATAACATGCATCCTGTCTTCATTCACATTATGTACACTACTCTTTTTTATCTCCCTATAAATAGCTTGTAGGTTTGTTTATACCAATACTAGCACTATGAGAGTTATGGATTTGAATTTTTGAGGAACTATAAAATCCAAGGATGGGTAGGGAATTAATATGGCTAGTGTTTTTCCCAAAAATTTGGTTTGCTTGTCTATCTCATTAACCTACTTGGATACTTCAACATCTATCTCCTTTAAATCTAATTCTTTAGCCTCCTTTACTGAATAAATCCTTTTCCTTTTGGCTTGTGGGGTTTGATCGTCTTGATCAATTTCCATGTTTTATTCCCCTCTCTTTTGTCTTGCTACTTGATTATGATCACTTGAAGCTATGGAATCCTTTAGAATCTTCTCGACCTCCTCCAAACTATATAATTCTTACCAAATCAAGCCTAGGAGTTGGTTCATATGTTGAGTTTTTACTTTCTAACCTTTGTTTTGGTATCACCACATGAGGGTCATAGGCCACTGCTTCATCCTTGTATAGATTTAGTTTCTCTAGAAATACCTCCAGGTACTGTACAACAATGAGAGATATAATATATAAGGGACCCACATCTTTGGGGATGTGAAAACACTTATGTTGTTTGACACTACCAAAGTGAAATTCATTTGATAATAGTCTCTTCCTGGCAAATTCTATTGACATGATTCTCACTATAAAAAAGGTAGGTAATTTGTGGGGTCTTCCTTCAAATGCATATAACCTGACAACTATATTATCTTCAAAGATGAACCAATCCTAAAGTCTGGTCTCTGGGGTGAATTGCAACCGCTCTTTACCTTATCTAGGCAAGGATTGGCAAATCCATCCCATGTAATACCGCATATGCAATTCTCATGACCGTATTGGTGAATTGTGTGAAATTTGAATTGCTCTATTTCCTAATAAATATCGGATTCCATTCATACACAGGGAGATCCATGTCCATCTTATCAGTAATGTTTAATCTTAGGCTTTTAGAATATTTGAAATTCTGGTGTGGGAATAGGAAGAATAAGCATGACAGAAACCTAAATATTTATTGTGTAGGGAACTTGGTTAACTACTAATTAATAATTTGAGCTAGGTAAGAAGGGATATTTCATTTACAGGATTCATTTATTATTGGATAAAATTGTGATAAAAACCCTAAAATATATTCATCCACTTCTTAATCATTTCTATACCATAATATGGAAAATATTAAGGTGTTGATTATCTTGTTCTCAGAATTGAAGAAAATAGTTTTAAATGGAGACTTTGGGTTTGAGTGTGTCATTCCAGCTTCCATATAAAATTTTAAAATTATGGCTTTATTAATTGGGATCATGATATAGATTTATTAACATATGCATCATACCTAAACCTCATACTTACTGAATTTAATCAGCCCTATAATGAACCCTATCGTCTGTGTGAAAGAGCGTAAGCGAAGCCGGAGCACTGTAGGTTATTTGAATCGTACTGTAATTAAATATAAGAAGATAATATAAGATAAAGTATATATAAGATAATAACAATATTTTACTTAAGTGATGAGGTTCTTGCATGTAAAGAGTTGGTACAAGGGGATGGGGTTTCTAGTGTTCAATTTTACTGTTAGCATGAATACTTTAAAAATTTGCAGACTATCTGATAACAAATGACAAGTGCAGTAAATAACATCAACACATCAACACATTTAACACAAGATTTTTTCACTGGGGAAACCTTTCAAGCCCCTTGCGGGGATATCCCAATCCCCTTGCGGACATTATTGTAAACATTGTGCTAGCATATTGTAAATACTGTGCGGGCATATTGTAAACACTGTGCGGGCATATTGTAAACACTTTGATATTTGAAGATGATATCATGCTTATTATATTGTGGCAGGGGGGTACTCACAACATGCCTGCAGCTACTAGTCAGGTAAACATGATTGTCATATTAACACTAATTTTTTTCTTCATTAATCATGTTTATTAGACATGGTTCAATTTTTACTTTTCAATATGAAATTGTGTTGCTTCTTGTATTGTGGTAGGCTGGCCGTGGGAAATACCCAATGGTGTCCCATCATGTAAATGTTAGCCTAATAGTACCTTAACATGATTAAAGTAAATTTGTTTTTTTTAAATGCATGTTATTTTTTTCACATGAACTTTTGTAATGATAAAAATAAATTAACTACTTTTATTGATTGATGTTTGTAGAGCACGCCACATCACGATGATGAGGTGGTCAATGAGGAATATATATTTTCTTCAACTGACCTAATGGGAACTATGAAGAAGGATTTAAAAAATTCCAATTAAGAACTACTTACACTAATAAAAATCAAATCCATGACTAAAGAAATCAAAGCAAGAATTTGTGACTTGAGGCAAACAATAGTACAGTACATGGTAAGTGGAATCTATGAACTATTTTACGAACTATGAGACATATATTCATTTATGTTATTTTATTTATCTATTTTTTATATGATCTAATCAATTAAAGTTTTCGTCTTTGTAGGAATTTTGGGAGACAACACATGTACATCAAGTACAATATGTAGATGTCGGTATTGGTAGTAGCGATGGTTCAACGCAATGTCAATCTACCGTACCAACAAGGATATTTGACTCTCCTTACCAGTAATTCCCTTTAGATGCTATGACCTCACCGAATGTTGGAGATCAGCAAGGCCCTTCACCTAATAGTACTTCACAGGATGTTAGAGAGGAGAGTAGCATCAAATGTGAAAGTTGTTATATTGGAGCAGTACGTGTGGTTAGAAAGGGATCATTTCCCATTAAATTCTTGGCATACAAGGACTGTGTTCCAATCAAGATACCAAATATTGCAAGTATTATTTAATTAATTCAGTTTTTTTTCATGTAAATCAAAACCACATACCTAAAATTATTTTTAATTAATGATCATATTGTTTTTACAGGAAACACTGTTTTTATAAGAACATGCATGAGAAGGATTTGGATATTTTTGGGCCCACCATTCATACACAGTGGAATCCCAAAAATGACAAATTGAAAGATGATTTGATGAACCACATGGTTAACTTGTTTGGTGATACCTTCAACAAAAAAGTGTCACTGCAGCAGCTAGCTTAAATTTGTAATATGTCAGGGCAGATTATAGGGGCAATTTGAAAATTAACACTAAGTATGAGCATCCTCCAATGGTTCTAGAGAATGAGTGGAACGTGCTCATGGATGATACAAAGGAGAAGGAATTGAGAAAACAAGGAAAGACTCGACCAATCGGTTCAAGAAGGTATGTCACATATCATATTTTCAATGAAAAATGTTCAATATTTTTTTTACTTTTAAATATATTTAAGTTGTGATATCTAACATATTTGAAACCTTTCATAGGCTCCTCAACACCTCTAAAGCGACAAAGGAAAGGGTAGAAAAACACGGACAACACAAACTGGGCCAGGGTGGTTATCAAAAACTAAGAGCACGAATTGTAAGAAACGAATTATCATTATTTGTAGCCAAATGTTTTGTAACTGTAGCAAACAAATAATTTATTTATCACTGCAATGAACAAATAATTTTTATGGTGTTATGCATTGCAGTGAAATGCTTTTCAAGAAGAAACCATTGAACAAGACTTGAGGCTCGGCTTCAAGTATGGTTTTCAACATGTGTTGGAACGTCGAAAAAGCTTGGGGCAAACCCCAATTTCCCCATTGATGCACACAGAGGTAAATAAAACCATCTATGCATGTTCAATTTGCTCACATTACTTTCGACTTGAATTTTGTGTGATGTAAAATTTGTATATGTGATAACTTGAAACTTCTTAAGCATTCGAAAGATCATAGAATGACAAATTGTTTTAATTAATGAATGCTTTCAAGCATCCCCATAGTGTGACTTGAGTGACCTTGGTGTACTTGGCCTTATGTTTTTATAGACTTAGTTGTGTCAAACATCTTACCAAAACAATTGAGTTTCCTCATAATAATACCATCATTATAATGTACTTGTGTATTCTATTCATGAATCATTACATTGAAAAATATTTTTTTTTTTGGTTTTTAGGGTGAGAGCAACACAAGCAGCGATTGTAGTGGTACCGAACAGGAACCACATGATGGTGGGGAGCTGCCTCATGTTGGTGGCGAGCAATCTAGCCATGATTGAGGTTTGTATGCTATAAAATAAAAGTATTTATTATGATTTCAAATATATAATTGATGACTTGTAGTAATAAATTTTCTTATGTGAATGGCAGAGCATGTACTTGCTCATGCTCAAATGGAAGAGGAACAAATGGAAGAACCAATGAACACTCTAATTGTCTCAGTTAGTCAACCAATAGGTAAATATCATTGTAATGATCTTGGAAATAATGAAATGCGTATCTCAATAATAACTAAACATTTGTATCTATATAACTTTATTGGTTTTTGTAGATGATGCCCCTCTCCAGTGACCTTCACACCCTACTATTCGACGTACTAGAATTATGGTATGGGAGAGCATGCCCACGCAATAAATAGAAAGAGAGGGCACAACAATTTCAAAGTTAAATGACAACGAATTAGATGTCCCCATCTTGGACTTTATGAAAAAAAAACACAAAAAAATGTCGTTGTATACATTTAAGATTTGTATTTGTATTAGTCAGTGCATAGCTTATTTTTTATAATGTGTGACATATTTCGAGGACTATGTTTATCCTCAAGGGGCTATCTACCCCTACCTGAGTTAACCTAAGGAAGATGAGATGACTACATTAGATTCCTTATCTAGTGATGATGATTATGAGCTTCCACTCTTTGCATGAGACACATGTGACGTATGGCCACATAAAATTGAGAAGGTCGGGAAACCTACCCTCATGTTAACTTGAAGTGCATGAGCCTAGTATGATGTCATTTTTTGTTGTTATGTTACATTGACTTGCATGTTTACTTGAATGTGATGTTTATCCTTGTGGTGACTCGTGATTGACCCTTACATGGTAACGCTAAGCTATACAACCCTTAAATGTTGAATTCCATCTTGTTGATGACTAGCGTGACCCCTTAGGGGGGCTTTCCACCCTTGTGTTGACCTTAAGATACCTCCTTAGGTCCCATCCACCATAGTTCTACCATATGTGACTTTTTTGGAGTACTTTGTTGTCGTTTTTTTATTGTGAGTTGGTCGTACTATTGTGCTACTACTATTTTTTATTTGTGAGGGTTGGATGATAAATTTTAGGATCTTTTCTAGTTATGGGTTTCCTCCTTTCACATGTATCTTTTTCTAGTTTGGTCTAATGCAAGTAACCTAACGCTAAGATGTTGAATTGTATTTAGAAGAATTTTTTTGAGGATACGGGAGCTCTACCCTAACATCTTATTTTGAGTTATCTTATGTTGAGTTTATAATTGGTTCGGATCTGATATATCATGCTACTGTTATGTATTATTGTATTTGATTAACAACTTAGGTCTGATATAGATCGCTACTCTTATTATTGTTATTGTTTTAAGTACTTTAATGGTTATTGTAACTCATTTTTTCTGGGACATGCTAGACATGAAGGATATTGAGGTATGGTTTTTCTATGTTGGACATGCTTGTCTCATTGTTTCATCTTTGAGTTTGAATATTTGAGAAAAATAATTATAAAATACAATTGAGCTGAATCTACCTGAGAGTTTGCAGCTTTTCTCAAAATGAGTTGTGTTAGCACTCAGAATTTCACCCTAGTTGTGGAGGGTGAATCCCAAGGTAACAATAGAACCACTTTAAGAAAGGGAGCTGACTCTTCTTTTATAGAGAGGGATCTCTCACAGATTTTTATCAGGTCTAGATACACAAAAAAATAAAATTCAAATGTGTGGGTGGTTGAAACAAAGCAAGCATACATTGGGCTATGGAGTCAACACATTCATGAATTACAGAGAAATTTGCAGGGGAAATTCTATAGAGGAAAGGTTGCACTCTTTTACATTAATAATGTCTTTGGTTTGGTGATAAAGAAGAAGGAATGACAGTCCATGTCACATACCCCAATTTTGTAAAATAATGTTATTTGTTTTAAATTGATTCCTAAGACATTATGTTAAATTTAATGCTAAGTTGAAACTGATGACTCAGCAGAGTCAAAAGATGTGGAATGTAATTCTGAATATTTTATTTTTAATAAATAAAAAGTGGAGACAACAGCTTGGGAGAGTTGTTAATAAGAGTGTTACTGGTCAAACTGGTGGAAGGAACTAGGTGGAGAGCAAAAAGACAAGTGGCAGCATCCTCAGACACTTCCTATGTTGCAGGTGGCAACTTCCCTACATTTGGGGTCATGATCCCCCAAGAAAGTGGGATTAGAGCAGGTGGCTCAATTAATGACAACTAACCCAAAAAGACCTAGGCAATCTTATAAAAATGCCCAATGTAGAGAGCTGAGGCTGCTCATATATTTTCCAGGAGAAGAATCATTCAGGGGGAATGCACTCCAAGGAATTCATTGAGAAAAAGGGAAACTGTAAGGAAGGTTTTTGAGGGATAAACTATAGGAACTTGATCTAATACAGCTTCTTAGCTGAGAGATTTGACTGACGAGTTCAGGATTGGTATTGAGTCTCAGGACTAGTACTGGGATATTTGCTTCACCTAGTTCCAGCCAGGGAGACCAGCGCAGGCTCGGGGGTCCTGAGGAGTTGTTGTTTGAGCGCTCTCCAAGATTTGGTAGGGAGGAATGGCCTCCCATTGCTGTTGTCGACCAGCTTTAAGAACAGGTTCTGCTATCTACTAATTTCTGTGTTAAGATCTGTGTGTGAGTGAATGATGCATTTTCAGGTTATGATGTAAACTTAGAGGATAGAATATCTTAGTTTGTTTAGTAATGAAATTATTCTTGATGAAAAATAAATCCTACCTGTTTTTTTCCCCAACTGGAGTAATCCAGATCATACTCTAGCACAGGTGGTGTATTTAAATGAAGTAGGATGTAAATTTAAAATAAGATGTTAACTTGAATAATAGAATGTTTTCTTTTATTAAGATATTTGTTATCAGAAGAAATATTATTCTGTACTTAGAGTAGTGTTAGACCTAGACTGTGAATGTCAGATTATTAGAAAAGGAAAGGAAGTTATATCATTACACTAATAGTAGTATGTTTTGGTAGATGAAATAGTTCTTTATACAGTATTCACTTCCGTAATCTTTATATCTATTTTGAAACAAAAGGAAAGGAAGATAGTAGTTAAAAAGTGTAGTATTAAGTTAAATAAAAATGCCTTTCACCTCTACAGTTCTTTTCTTTTCCTATTGTAGAATTAAATAACTGTCACGTCCCCATGCCTTCGACCGGCGAAGAGGACGCGATCACCATGGAGTTAACCATGCGGGCTAAGAGCCCATGAACATGTACATGAATAAAATTGCATAAACTGAATTTTGCAGGGAATGCATTGAAGTAAAACATGCACAAATGCCATCGTTTATCATACACAGCTATAGTTAAATTATCAAGCACAACGGAATCAACATGCATTCACACAAGCATTCATTTAACATGTTCATGATTTTCATTAACAGAAAAATATGGTTGCAGAGGTAAAATGGACAAGATCACTTATCTTATGATGAACTCATTCTGCAACCAGCTACGTTGCTGCAATGTTACACCCAACCATAGGCCAGCGTTCTCCTTAATCTCTCAGCAGTGCTGCCACCCCCGAGCTGGGCATGATTCTCCAAGGAATAAGGGAACTAGCAGGCTTACACATAGCCAAGGGTATACAAAACACATCCAAGCCAACACAGTTGGGTTTATCAGGCCATCAAGGAGTTGGGGAAAGGCTCAATGCTAAGATGGTGAGATCATTACAGAGCCAAGAACACCTATACCAGAACTAGCCTGACTTCTAAGACACCCACACACACCCAACACAAGGAATCAGTCCCTTCTTTGCTACACAGTCCCTCAGGACCTGCATTCCCTTCCAGTGCTATTCAGGGGTTGTGGAGAAGAAAGGAATCCCTCTAGCTCTGTTTTTGTGGTTTCCAACCACCAGGTTTGTCAAGCAAAACTAAGCCCCCATCCCTGCTCCCAACGCAGTCCAAAGACCAACCATTGCACACATGCAATCAAATCAGCAGTTACAGCTTAACAGGGAAAATGAATCCCAAGCAAATTACACAGTCCCAAACGTATTAGTGAACATGGGGGAAGAACAACAGTCCCGAAATGAAATCAGTGAGCACAGCTCACAACATGGGGAAACGACCCCAAACAGTTTGTGCGTGAGAGAAGCTCGCACCAGACCCCAAATGTAAATAAGACCACAACAATCACAGCATGAGGGAGACCACATCCACACAACAAATCTTGAGGAGAACGGTGGCAACCATGACTCACGGGAAGAACAACGGTTCCAGTTTCAACATTAAAATGACAGGAAATAATTACATGACCATACCAGTCTGTGAGACAGCCGAAAATGTGAATGGCCCTTCACAGCAATTCGTGGACGAAAGAGCACGGCTCTCAGCTCGCTGCATCAATCCAAAAGCCAGGAAAATTCCTGTGCGTGAGGCACATGAACGAACATCGGTCCTGCGTGAAGATGAACAGCGTGTGGATGAACAACAATGGAGAATGCAGATCTGAAGTGTGTGAGAGCTTCAGCACTATCGTGGGGAGAATGGTATCATTTGTGGGTGATCCCAATAGTTTTTTTCCTGGGCATAGTGGATTCAACCGTGGTGGAGTGTGCGTGTGGGTGAGGACTGGCAGTCCTGCCACCCCACTCCCAAAGATAATAACTTCCTCAACCACCAGTAGCCATTCTTCAATGAAAGTGGTTGGGTAGAGCAAGGAAAGAAGACACATGGGTAGTTTCCCTCATTGGCCCAAGGTTTGACAATTTCGCCCACATCCTTATCCTTGTGAAAATCATGCCCCTTTCTCATTTTAGTTGCCGTGAACATAGCTGGTCGAGTTCATTTAATTAATTATAGATGTGTATTTACATGATGACAAACATAATATATGCCGCATGCCCCGATATACCATCGGTGACAAATTTAAATCCAAAACATAGCATAACCGATCAATGGTGGGGCCTTGGCCTTTAGCTCCACACCATGATCATTACAATATATACATCATATACATCTAATGCAATGGTGTCAAAACCAGGACATTACATTCTCCTCCCCCTTCAATAGCACTGTCCTCAGTGCTTACAAAATTGAACAAAATGCTACACCGGTATCGCCTCAGTGTTCCACAAAATTGAACAAAAATGGATGTGCCAATTGCATGGCATCCTCCATCTCCCATGTAGCCTCTTCAGGTCCAAAGTGCTCCCATTGCACCTTTACCTGCCCTATGACTCGGTTCCAGAGCATGGTGACCTTCCTGTCGAGGATGTGCATTGGCTCGATTCGGAACTCTCCCTCGGGTTCCACTTGAATCACATCCCAATTAATCACATGGTTAGGATCATGTACATATCTCTTAAGAAAAGAAACATGAAAAACATTATGAGCTCTAGTGCTAGCAGGCAATGCAAGTCTATATGCAACTGGCCCTATTCTTTCAAGCACTTCAAACGACCCATAGTATCTAGGTGACAACTTGGCACAACTTCCAAGTTTCAAGGAACTCTTCCTTGCCCTCACTCTGAGGTAAACATGATCCCCGACAATGAACTCCCTGTTCACCCTATGCTTATCTGCATAGCTTTTCTGTCTGTCCTGTGCTGCTTTCAGATTCTGCCTAATCTTTATGACCTCTTGCTCCATTTCCCTGAGCAATTCTAGCCCAAGCACAATCCTGTTCACTAGATTATCCCAAGTCACTGGTGTCCTACACCTTCTTCCATACAAAGCTTCATATGGACTCATCCCCAAGGATGTCTGCTGTCCATTATTATAAGCAAACTCTACCAAGTGTAAGTAATCTTCCCACTTGGTTGGTTTGTCCATCATGTACATGCGAAGCATATCTTCAAGCACTTGATTAACTCTTTCTGTCTGCCCATCTGTCTGAGGATGGTATGCAGTGCTGAAGTTTAGCTTTGTACCCAAATCTACAAACAACCCCTTCCAAAAGTTGGAAGTGAACTTGACATCCCTGTCAGAGACTATTGCCTTCGGCAATCCATGGAATTTGAATATCTCCTTCATGAAGATCTTGGCAATGTCATCTGTCTGATGCGTAGATTTAACCGGTATAAAATGTACTGCCTTAGTCAACTTGTCTACCACAACCATGATGGAATCATGTTTCCTCCAAGTCATTGGCAATCCTGTAATAAAATCCATGGAAATAACTTCCCATTTCCATTCCGGAACTGGTAAAGGCTGCAACAAAACTGCTGTATGTTGATGCTCAACCTTTATTTTTTGACATTTCATACACCTTGAAATGTACTCGGCCGTATCCTTTTTCATTCCTGGCCAAAAGTACTGCTTTCTAGCTGTAGCAGTTGTCTTATGATATCCTGGGTGACCAGAATACGAAGCTTGATGGATTTCATCCATGACAACTCTCCTCAAATCTGCTACATCTCGAATATAAATTCTTCCTTTATAAGTGAGAAGTCCATCTTCTTCCAATTTATATCCCTCATACCTCTTCTCAAGACTTTGCTGCTGCAATTTGTCTTTGACCAGCTCATACAATTCATCTCCAGCAACATGACTAACAATCTGCTGCCTCAAATCCGATTGGCAAGTACTAAGAGATGCCACATGCATTTCCTGCACCTTCCTGCTGAGTGCATCAGCTACCTTATTTTCTTTTCCCTTTATGTGCTTGATTTCAAAATCAAACTCACATAGAAATTCCAGCCATCTTGCTTGCCTAGCATTCAGCGTAGGCTGATCAAATAGATACTTCAGACCACAATGGTCTGTCCTGAGCTCAAATCTCCTACCCATCAAGTAATGCCTCCACATATTGAGAGCATGTACTATGGCTGCAAGATCTAGATCATGAGTGGCATAGTTCTTCTCACGCTCCTTAAGCTTTCTTGACTCATAACATATCACGTGGTTGTCCTACATCAGGACTCCTCCAAGCCCTTGTCCGCATGCATCGGTACACACCACAAAATATTTCTCCAGATCTGCGACCTTCAATACTGGTGCACTGGTGAGAATATTCTTCAACTACTGGAAGCTCTCTTCACACCTCGATGCCCATTTGAACTTCATCCCCTTCTTTTGCAAAGAAGTGATAGCATGTGCAACTTTGGAGAATCCCTCAATGAATCTCCGGTAGTATCCTACAAGTCCCATAAAAGATCTTACATCTGTCACATTTCTCGGAGTAGGCCAATTCATAATGGCTTCAATATTTTTAGGGTCCACAGATATACCCTCCTCTGAGATAATGTGACCCAAATACTGAATTCTATCTCTATAGAAGTCACACTTGCTCAGTTTCGCATACAACTAATGCTCCCTGAGCAATTGCAAAGTCAATCTCAAATTCTCTTCATGCTCTTCCTCATTCTTAGAATAAACAAGAATGTCATCAAGGAAAACAAGAACAAACTTGTCCAAATATTTGCTGAAGACACTATTCATAAGGCACATAAATGTAGCTGGTGCATTCGTGAGACCAAATGGTACCACTACAAACTCATAATGCCCATACCTTGTCCTGAAGGCTATCTTATGAATGTCTTCATCCTTGATTCTCACATGTTGGTAACTAGACCTCAAGTCAATCTTGGAAAATACCTTTGCTCCCCTCATTTGATCAAAGAGGTCATCAATCCTAGGCAGAGGATATTTATTCTTCACGGTAACCTTGTTCAACTGTCTATAATCAATGTATAACCTGAGTGTACCATATTTCTTCTTTACAAACAGAACTAGTGCTCCCCAAGGAGACACACTCGGTTGGATATACTTCTTGTCCAACAACTCTTGCAATTGCATCTTCAACTCTAGCATCTCCGGTGTACTCATCCTGTAGGGTGCCTTGGACATTGGTGTCGCTCCTAGCACAAGTTCAATTGTGAAGTCAATGTCCCTCTTTGGAGGAAGCCCTGGAATATCATCAAGAAACACATCCCTGAATTCCTGTAACACCTAATAGTCCTCCAACCTAGGAGTTTCATCTCTCGTTTCCTCCAAAATCTAAGCTGCATACAACTGGAAACCCTTCCTACAGAATTTCTTTAACTGCATTGCTAAAACCTGCCGGACTGAAATTACCTTTGGAATACCTTTCACAACCACGAGGTTCCCTTCTTCATTCATGCACTCAAAAGTCTTATTGTAACAATCAAGATTCACCCTGTGAGCTTCTAACCAATCCATTCCAATGAGAACATCATAGGAACCAAGCGGTAGAACATTCAGATCTACACATGTGGCCAATCCATCCATGACCAATGGACATTTCTCAACCACTTCACTGAACTTTCTCTTAGTTCCAGTGGCTAGCTGAACTAACCAAGACTTCCTATGCTTTACTTTATTAAAAGCACAAATCTCCACTACTCTAGGAGTAATGTAACTGTGCGTAGAACTAGGGTCAATCAAAATAGAAACAGATTGCTCAACAATCTTACCTGCTAATTCAACTACAGTTGACTGGTGATCTACTTGACGATCCTCCAGTGCTGCATAAATCCTAGGGATTGCCCTTGCTACTTGACCCACTGTTTCTGCTTCTTGAATGTTATAAGCTGGCCTTGCACTCTCATTCTCGAGTGGACAATTTCTGCACATGTGGGGTCCTCCACATTTCCAGGATTGAAGTGGCCCTCTATTCTATTGTGGATCCTTAGGCTTCTCTTCGGTCACTCCGACTGGCTTACTCGCAGCTTGGGATGGCTGCTTTTGCTGATTCCTAAAGCTAGAAGGTTTGAAACCTTTCGTCCTTTTGTCAAACTTCTCGTTCTTCTTGTCCTTCCATGCCTTGTGGTAATCAGGTTTACCTTTGCTTTGCTCATAACAATACTTAGCTTTTCTTATTTCTTCTTCAAGAGTTCTAGGTTCATAAAACTCAATCCTATCTTTGTAAGACTGAGGTAATCCACTCAGAAAATGCTGGACCTTCACTTTTTCATCTCTGATGTACTGGACATACCTCAATAGCTCTAAAACATTATTGGCATACTCTTCCATGGTCTTCTGTCCCAATCTCAACTCATGGAACTCCTTAATCTTATCATCATAATACTTGTCAGAGAGGTATTTCTGCTTAAAATACTTCTTGAATTGTTTCCACTTCAGTTTCCTTTCATTTATCCTCTTTACCTACTTGAAGTGTTCCCACCAAATGGATGATCTTCCATTCAGATTAAATATGGCAACTCTTGCCTTCATGTTTCCTGAATAATCATGCACTTGAAATTACTTCTTTATCCCAAGAAGCCAAGCTTCAGCTTCTTGTCCAGTCTTTACCTCACCATCAAACGTAGGAGGTTTAGCTTTCTTAAATTCATCTCGAGAGCGATCCCTGTGGTGTCTCTTTCTTTTTCTTTTGTGAGAAGAAGAACTTGAATCCCCGTTGGATTCTTCAGAATCAGATGATCCACTAGAATTCCTTCTCCTTCTCCTAGTACTGCTCTTACTTCCTTCTGGTCTTACTATACCTCGTCCAGAGTCTATCTTTCTTTGCAAGTCTCTCAAACTCTGCAACATAGTAGCATTCAATTGATGCTGCTCTTCCTAGCCTTTGATCAAACTTCTCATGGTAGCTGCAACATCTGACGGTGTCCCCTGGAATCTCCTTCCATTGGACTCAATGTCATCGTTTCTATTACGATCATTTTCTCCCATGGCATCTTCTGCTTGCTCATAAGAATCCCGAGCATCATACCCATCATGGGTTCTCATACTGAACCACCACTTACTTATCAAACTGCACTACCTGGAATACTGCCCTTGAAGGTGACTATGATTCTGCAAACGTGTTAATAACACAAATGTTAGATGCATAACATTGATATAAATCAGATTCACTTACCTTCTCCTGGAATATTCATAAAATAAAAAATCGTCCAAACACAAGATTTTTATTCATCAAAGAACATCTATCTGAGGGGGACGACGGGGGTCAAGGGCAGCGCCCTCGTTTTTTTTGTTTGTTTGTAAATCATTGGTTTTCACGCAATCTGGTGCATAAGATCGCTGCCACCTTTTCATCCTCAACCCTGAAAATCCACTGAAGAATAGCTGAAGATCCCACTGAAAAATAGTTGAAATCTGCTGGAAAAATCCTACTGAAAACTCAAAATTTCCTCCTTGTAGAATCTGATCTTACTTCAACTATGGAATCGGAACTTATTTCCACTATTTCTCCCGCAGAATCAGCTCCCAATTCCTCTAGTTCTTCTGCAGAATCGGCTCCCAATTCCTCTAATTCTTTCATAGAATCGGCTCCCAATTCCTCTAATTCTTCCACAGAATCGAATCTCGGAACCACTAATTGTTCCGACGTTTCAGTGGTCTCTCTTGTCGGAAGACTTAACGCTTTGGCTTCTGCAATGATGGCTCACGAGCCACTTTCCTCTTCCGATCGGCATTAGCAGTATTTCTCATCGGAAGACTTAACTCTTTTGCTTCCGCAATGGCGACTCACGAAACACTTTCTTCCTCCAATTGGCGTCAGCAGTCTTTCTCGTCGGAAGACTTAACGCTTTTGCTTCTGCAACGGTGGCTCACGAAACACTTTCTTCTTCCAATTGGCGTCGGCAGTCTTTCTTGTTGAAAGACTTAACGCTTTCGCTTCCACAACGGCGGCTCATGAAACACTTTCTCTTTCGATTGGCATCGGCATTCTTTCTCGTTGGAAGACTTAACGCTTTCGCTTCTACAACAGCGGCTCACGAAACACTTTCTCTTCCGATTGGTCACTCTTTTCTTAAAGAAATTTTAACTTCGGGCGTCGGCGGTCTTTGCACTTCGGAAGGCCAGTGCCTTTGGCTTCCGCAACGGCGGCTCACCAAACACTAATTCCTTCCGAAAGATGCCAAATCGCTTAGAAAAAAATTTCGAGTTTCTTCAAACTGTTCCATCAGATAGACTTCTACCTAATGCTTCCGCTACAGCAGATGTCCTTCCCACTATCTCTTTCGCTACAGCGGAAGTCTTTCCGCTAGTGGCCCGACTGTTCAACACTTAAACCAAATTTTCTAAATTTTACAGTCATTCATATTATGACTTCTGCTGGGCAGAATGAAACACAACCTCTGTCCCTGCATCCTTCATGGCTCATGTAGGCCCATGCTGCAACATGAGCTCTGATACCATACTGTCATGTTCCCATGCCTCCGACCGGCGAAGAGGATGCGATCACCATGGAGTTAACCATGCGGGCTAAGATCCCATGAACATGTACATGAATAAAATTGCATAAACAGAATGCTGCAGGGAATGCATTGAAGTAAAACATGCACAAATTCCATCGTTTATCATACACAGCTATAGTTAATTTATCAAGCACAGCGGAATCAACATGCATTCACACAAGCATTCATTTAACATGGTCATGATTTTCATTAACAGAAAAATATGGTTGCAGAGGTAAAATGGACAATATCACTTATCTTATGATGAACTCGTTCCGCAACCAGCTACGTCACTGCAACGTTCCACCCAACCATAGGCTAGTGTGCTCCTTAATCTCTCAGCAGCGCTGCCACCCCCGAGTTGGGCATGATTCTCCAAGGAATAAAGGAACTAGCAGGCTTACACATAGCCAAGGGTATACAAAACACAGCCAAGCCAACACAGTTGGGTTTATTAGGCCATCAAGGAGTTGGGGAAAGGCTCAATGCTAAGCTGGTGAGCTCATTACAGAGCCAGGAACACCTACACCAGAACTAGCCTGACTTCTAAGACACCCACACACACCCAACACAAGGAATCAATCCCTTCTCTGCTACATAGTCCCTCAGGCCCTGCATTCCCTTCCAGTGCTATTCAGGGGTTGTGGAGAAGAAAGCCAGCCCTCTAGCTTTGTTTGTTTGGTTTCCAACCACCAGGTTTTTCAAGCAAAACTAAGCCCCCATCCTTGCTCCCAACGCAGTACGAATAACAACCATTGCACACGTGCAATCAAATCAGCAGTTACAGCTTAACAAGGAAAATGACTCCCAAGCAAATTACACAGTCCCAAACGTATTAGTGAACATGGGGGAAGAACAACAGTCCCGAAATGAAATCAGTGAGCACAGCTCACAACATGGGGAAACGACCCCAAACAATCTGTGCGTGAGAGCAGCTCGCACCAGACCCCAAATGTAAATAAAACCACAACAATCACAGCATGAGGGAGAGCACAACCACACAACAAATATTGAGAAGAACGGCGAGAACCATAACTCACAGGAAGAACAATGGTTCTAGTTTCAACATTAAAATGACAGGAAACAATTACATGACCATACCAGTCTGTGAGACAACCGAAAACGTGAATGGCCCTTCATAGCAATTCATGGACGAAAGAGCATGGCTCTCAGCTCGCTGCATCAATCCGAAAGCCAGGAAAATTCCTGTGCGTGAGACACATGAACGAACATCAGTCCTGCGCGAAGATGAACAGCGCGTGGATGAACAACAATGGAGAATGCAGATCTGAAGTGCGTGAGAGCTTCAGCACTATCGTGGGGAGAATGGTATCCTTCGTGGATGATCCCAATAGTTTTTTTCCTGGGAATAGTGGATTCAACCGTGGTGGAGTGTGCATGTGGGTGAGGACTGGCAGTCCTACCACCCCACTTCCAAAGATAATAACTGCCTCAACCACCACCAGCCATTCTTCAATGAAAGTGGTTGGGTAGAGCAAGGAAAGAAGACACATGGGTATTTTCCCTCATTGGCCCAAGGTTTGACAATTTCCCCCACATCCTTATCCTTGTGAAAATCATGCCCCTTTCTCATTTTAGTTGCCGCGAACGTAGCTGGTTGGGTTCATTTAATTAATTATATATGTGTATTTACATGATGACAAACATAATATATGCCGCATGCCCCGATATACCATTGGTGACAAATTTAAATCCAAAACATAGCATAATATCAACCAAACTGTGAGTAAGGATAGAGAAACCTTGATTTAATTCTAAAGATAAAATCTAGTTGGTTTAAGATTTTATTTATGACTAACAATGCAAATAATTCATTCATCTTATCTAGCTGAACTTAAGCAAGATCTACAACTACTAACCTGTCTTTTATAGAATTTAAACAAACACTACCATATATTTTAGAGGAAAGAACATAGTTAATTCGTTATTTCTCTTATTTTATAAATACTAATGTTATAATATAAATAGGGTAATATAGAATATAGAAGGAACTTCTTTATAAATTATTTAGTATAGAGAGCATAAGAATATAACAATAAAATATTTTCCCATCTATATACATCATAAATAGACTAAGTAATAACATAATGTATATAATTATAAGAACTATATTTACTTGTAAGTAAAAATAACAATTCTTTTAACATTATAATAAGTATCAAGTAAACATGGACTTTGTACTTAAAAGATGTAACTATACAGTTACATAAGTACAACTCAAAAACATTAAATTACTTGTTTTCTTTCTGAAAGTTAACCAATATAAAATAATATCCAAAACCTTATTAGAACAGAGGAGAATAAGGTAAACAGGTAATATTTAGAGTAATTTACAAAGTAAATTTAAATGTAATAACTTACAGGAAATAAATTAACAGAACATAAACATGCTCGATTCACCGAGCTTAATAATCCATATTACAGTAAAAGAAAGAACCGAGTAATTTATAATATTATATTGTAATAAAAAGATAACTTAAAAATAGTAAATACATCTTTACATCACGGAGTTAGGGTAAAAACCCTAATGTATCAAAATCACAACAGAGGTATAAAATGAAAGAGTTTAAGCTCCTTGTAATGCCTCTCGGCTTCTAAGAGTTAACAGAGTAAGGCTTTACCGAACTTCCCTCATTTATGCATTTTATACACAAAATATAGAAGTAAAATCAAAATTTACAGGTCACGGCCTAAGCCGGAAGCCCCGCATAAAGCAAGGGTTTATCATCAATAAAAACATCGAACCAAGTTAACCCAGGTAAACCAAAACCACGAGGGTTTTGCAGGCCACGACAACCAACCATCAAATGTCCCATAAGGAACTGAACAAGGACGAAATCCCATGGGATATCCAAGGCTTACCCGTGAGGAAGCGGTTGTCCCAGCCTTGCACTAACCACGCAGAAGGACAAGCCGTCACCTATGTAACAACAAACACATTATCGTTAAGATATTGCATTTATATAAGCAGACAAGTAACGAAACAGAGATGTAAAGAAACAAAGATGCCAATAATAAGTTCTTACCTAAACTTCATTGAAACATAACCACCCACAAACAGTAATGTAGCTACCAACGCAAGGAGGAACAAATCCTTCATTTGTCACAGGAAAAATGGAGGTTACCAACGTAGTATTGACCAATGACGGCCAAGAGATGGAACGACAAGCCAAGCAAGTATAAACGCTTGGGCCGCAACTATTTCCCAACCTAAAGTTCACCTTGCTGTGAAACCCTATGTTAGGTAAATAACTCCCGAATTCATTTCTATTCAATTGCTAATGCATACATTTATACATTTCATGTGGTGGTTGAGAACCAGCCTTTTCACCTTCCTATGCAACTATTCATATTCCTATTATGTACACTAACGTATAATCCTGACGGATTATATTCCAACAATCCCCCCCTTAATCCAAAGGGGTGTTAGTAAGTCCGAGCATGTTTCTGAATCTTTCAAACTTTTCTCATCCAAGTGCTTTGGTGAAGATGTCTGCAACTTGATCATTTGTGGAACAATGTCGAAGATGGACTGTCTTGGCCTCTACATGATGTCGAATCAAATGATACTTTATGTTGATGTGTTTGGTTCGATCATGGAATCTGGGATTCTTAGCCAGCTTGATTGCAGAAGTATTGTCGATCAATAATGGAGTGGAGTTCTCTTGTTTTTCTTGCAAATCTTCAAGTATCTTCCTGAGCCATATTATTTCTTTCGTTGCTTCAACTGCAGCCACATATTCTGCTTCTGTTGTTGAATCTGTCGGAACTGACTGTTTGTGTGATATCCATGAGACAGCTACTGATCCAAGACTCATAGTGTATCCAGAAGTTGATACTCCTATCTCCTTATCACCATCAAAATCTGATTCTGAGTACCCAATAAGTTTGAATTCATCCACTTTAGAGTACTTTATTCCAATGTCTTGAGTCCCCTTCAAGTATATTAGAAATATTTTTGCAGCTGACCAGTGTCCTTCACAAGGTTTATACATGAACCTTGAAAGTATGCCAACAACATAAGAAATATCTGGTCTAGTTGTTGTAAGGTAGATA
>LPNX010519057.1:365527-394494 GCA_001517045.1 Pseudotsuga menziesii
ATTCCAAATGATCAAGCTGTCTCTCAATGGACTGGTCATTTTTATTAGTCTCAATAAAAATGACATCTCTGGAAACAACAAACTTCTTGTTTACCTCATCATACAGACAGTATGCCTTGGAGTATTCTTTGTACCCCAGGAAAATGCATTTTCTGCTTCGAGCACCAAGCTTGTTTCTTTTCTCCTTTGGAATCAAGGCATAATAGGTGGAACCAAAAAATCTGAGATGCCTGACTGAAGGGAGATGGCCAAACCACATTTCATGTGGAGTCTTGTTATCAAGAGCTTTTGAGGGACTTATGTTTCTCAAATAGGCTACACATTTCACTGCATCACCCCAAAACATTAGTTTTACATTCTCAAAAAACATCATTGAGCGAACCATATTCATTATGGTTCTGTTCATTCTTTTTGCTACACCGTTTTGTTGAGGATTGTAGGGAACTGTAGTCTGATGTACAATTCCATGTTGGCGAAGATAATCTTCAAAAGCATTTGAAGTGTATTCTTTCCCATTATCAGTACAAAGTGTACCAATTTTTTATTGTGCTTGGTTTTCTATCAATGCATGAAAGTCTTTGAATGTTTGAAATGCTTCTGCTTTTGTCTTTAAACAGTAAATCCAGCACATTCTTGAGTAGTCATCAACAAAGGTCATAAAATACTTATTCCCATTGGTAGAAGGAGTTGGCATTGGGCCACATAAATCAGAATGCACTAATTCTAATTTCCTACTTGCTCTGAAATTAGATTCATGGAATGGCAGCTTACTATGTTTCCCTAATATACATGCATCACACTTGTTCTTCTCTTTGGGAATGGTGGGCAAACCAAATACACCATTCTTTCTCAACAAACGAAGACTGTTATAATTCAAATGACCAAATATTGTATGCCACAATAAACTTGATGACAAATTACCTTCTCCATGCTGAGAGAGGTAGGCATAGTTTTGAACTCTTGCAGATGAACCCTTTAGCTTCAGCAGCTTCCCATCTTCGTATCCAGTCATGATGACTTGGTTGTCAGAGGACTTTCTTATTTCTATGATTCCATCAAACATGTGGATGGAATGGCCTTGCTGTCGAATCTCCACCAAGGACAGCAGGCTTCTCTGCAACTTTGGAAGATAAAGAACATTCTTCAACAAGAAATCAGGGAATCCAGGCATATTCAGTCGAATGGTGCCCATTCCCTTTGGTTTAAGACTTGACTTATCTGCAAAGTACACTATGCCATTTATTGTTTCATTAAGTTCTTCAAAACAGTCTTTTCTAAAATTCATGTGTGATGTTGCACTAGTATCAAGCAGCCAACAATCTTTGTAAGATGAAAGTGAAGTCATTTCATCAATTCCAAGATTACAATGTGCATCAATACAATGAGCAGAATCAGAAGATTTACTAGCATATTGGTTTTTATTGTCATCTTTCTTCTGGTTATGACTGTCTTTGATGGAGTCCCGCGAAGCCCAACACTGATATGATGTGTGTCCAGTCTTTCCACAATGCTTGCACTGCAAATCTGATCTTTTGCCTGAGTTGTTTCTGCCTCCTCTACCTATGAAGTTTCTTCTTCCTCTGCCTCTCTCTTTTCCAGAGAGAGTGGCACCAACTCCAGATGCTATAGATTGCATCTTCTGCAACTGCTAGTGTAATTTACAATAATGAACTTAATATGACAAAGAGAATGAGATAATAGAAAAAATAACCTTGCAGGTCTACAGTCTCTACCAAGGTGAGTACAATGCAATTTTATGGCATACACAGGCTTCTTCAATACACAAAATATATCATTCATGAGCTTCAAATACACAACAGCATTCTTTTTATACGATATATACTCTACAGAATATGTTATGTGTGGAGGCACCAAAAGCTAATATATTAGTGTGAAAAGGATATAAGTGCACAAATTATAGTATGTGCAAAAATCAAGCACCAAACTATATACTTCTGCAAAATCAAGTGATTAGCAATAGCTGGATAACTTCAACCTTCATGTGAATGAAGACATGTATGTCTTCATCCTTCTATCCTCGTTCTTCAACAGACTTGCAACGCCTTCACTCCTTAACAAAGAGGTCACGTCTCTTCAGAAAATCGCAGCCACAAATGGCTAGACTCAACATGGCTTCACATATCAATTGATTTTGAAATTTGAATACAAAACTCTCATAAATACATCACCTCCATCATAATATTGTCTCAACTCTCACAAAATCGAACCAAGAGAGGCCACTCGCATGAGAAATTTTGCAAACTATTTCACTCTTCAATGCAAAAGATTAGGGAAAAAATTAGGGTTTTTGTATTTCAACGAACAAAAAACTGTCTTACCTCCACGCTCTTTCACACAGCAGCATATATCATTCAATGGAGTCTTCACGCAGCTAAATACTCATGTTCAAACTTGATCTTCACGCCTTCACACGTTCCATCAACAAACTTTTGATGAAGGGAGTCTTCAAAACAGTAATTCTCCTTTTCAACAATGCAGCAAATAGCAGTCACGATCCATCAAATACACAGCAAAGAAAATATGCTGAGATATACAGTCCTCACACAGTTTATGTAGATGTATAGTATAGTCCTCACACAGGTGATGGTGAGGGAGAGGCACAACTCTCAATTAGAAGAGCCCACGCTCAATTAGAAGAGCCCACGCTGGAATGAATAAGGTTCGTAGCTTGCAGAAATTGCAATCATCTTCAATATAGTACAGTAATCACGAGCCTCTTCAACACATTAAATATAAGTAGCATAACCCATACAACATGCTCGAGCTCAGACAATAGCCTCACCATTCAAGACTTATACACAGCATTCACGGGCCTCTTTCACAAATGAAAATGTTTGCAGAATTTACGATGGGTAAATTTAGGTTTTTTGTATCCCAACGGTCAAATACAAGCAGCTTCATCATTCAACAAAGTAGCAAGGCCAAAGTCTCTTCATTCGTCACAGATTTAGCAATGGAGTGGCTCGCGACCCTCCAAGATTCAACACAGACCCATGCACTTCAAATTCGTAGGTGGAGGAGCCCTCAACACCGTAAATGAGGAATGGGAGAACACAATCACCAGACTTAAGAGTAGACTCTCACAAATAAAACATCGATAACTTTATTTGAAACCGTGGATGTTCACATATTTTAATATCTTCGGGGTTTTTAATAGAAGCCAATGGATATCTTTTACGGCTCTAACAATCGGGTGATATTCACTGCGACAGGACTTTTCAATGGAATTGCTGACGGTAATCGGTGGTAATCTCCACTGTAGCTGGTCGTGTATGATTTTTCAACAAAGTGAGAGAGAAAAGTATAAAATGAGACAATGAAAAGGAGAAGAACTTCTTCTTATACAAAATTAGGGTTTCACAATAGATAGAAACGCATATGAAATATTGCGGAATGAATCTAGGACTATGCAGGTGAATGGCAACTCGCATCTCTCAAACTATAATGCATACAATGCATGCACGTAGGAGGAGGAGTAATGCCAACAGCAGAATGTTCAACTCCAAGCAAAGCAGACTCAGGAATGGGCAGATGAATGAGTAGACTAGCAACAGGAAGGTAGGTGTGCAACAGGACTGAAACGCATCAGGCAGGAGTTATGGCAGGCAGCTCTGATACCACTGTTAGGTAAATAAATCTTGAATTCACTTATATTCAATTGCTAATGCATACATTTATACATTTCATGTGGTGGTTGAGAACCAACCTTTTCGCCTTCCTATGCAACTATTCATATTCCTATTATGTACACTAATGTATAATCCTGGCGGATTATATTCCAAGACCCTAAGACCCAACAACTCTCGAGATGCGAAACCACGGATCTCACTACTGGGCCACAGATGAATGAAACTTTTACAATATGGTGAATATTGAAATGAGCTAGCCGCGAAGGTGAAACCCCGGAGGAAAACGACCAACCCAGTTCCAGCAGAAAACAATTTGTTATAGCTCGTCTCTATCAGCGTTCATAGCTAGATTCAAAGTGAAAGAGACAAAGAAGCAAGCTGAGGAGACTATCATCAACTAGTTGCAGAGCGACAGGGCGGCCAAAAACACAGTAGCAGAGCGGCCGGAGGCCCGAAAGCGACGGTGGGAATAACAAGTCTAGGCTTTGCATATGTCTTTTAACTTCACAATGCTTGGCTACGATGAGTCCACGTACACAATCACATTATTTGCATGCAGTGGGTAAAAACTATATAGTTCCGGCGTACAATCATCCAAATGATTTTTCATTCCAATCATATGATGGGTGAAGGTTCTACAAGGTTCGGTAATCCCAAAGTCAACCAAGCCTCCACGCTGAAAGGTTAAACAAAAAGAACTTTAGATCAAAGGTTAGGCCATAAACTCATCAAGGGCACAGTCTATTCTATAACCCATCATTTATGCAAACATGGTATTCATTCAATAAACAACTATAACTCTATCCAAGGTTATGCCATTTAATATTTTATAAAAGAAATTCAGAAAATTAATTTATGGTAAAATACTCTTCTTGCTAGCATGATTCTCGATATGCCTTTGAGTATTTATTTATTAAACTATTAAGGTTTGCAATGAGCATGCTAAGCCTTATAGTATTTATCAGGCTTGACATTGGAATTTTAATGATTTAATAACAATAATTGGACAATATCTTCCAAGTAAGATTTGTGTAGAGGAACTTAGTTCATCAACACTAACTTAGTCTAATTGATAGCAGTGTGTAATGAGGATATAATTTCTTTAAAACTTCAAAGCTTTGGAAGATGGAATAATAGTACAAAAACTCATTAACTATTGCGCATTACTTTCATATCACAAGGAGTAACCAAAATTTATCATGACGTAAATGGTTTATGTTCACAATTTAAGATAGACCCTTAACGTAAAAACCCTACCATATTTAGTCTATGTGTAAGGAAATATTTAAGGCGCTTCCACACGACGACTTTGGTAAACATTGATAAACATCGAAGAGGTTAGTTCGCAATAAAAACTATAAATTACAACTAGAGAGAGAAAGCAACTGTCACCAATACTGTTAGGACTGAATCTTGTTTCAATGGCGTCTTTAAAAAGAATAATGATCTAATGGTTTTACCTCATAAAAGCATTTTGAAATTGAACAACATTTATATTCTTTTACTGAGCTATTATTTTTGCAACGAACATATATCTGTATGCTTTATGATTATTGACAAGCAGCACCGAATCTTTCTTACCTGTAAATCTGTAAGAGCAAGTAAACTTTCTGCGTTAGCTCAAAAGTTAAGTAAGCCCCAAAATACCAAGACAGTTCCACCTTGTGGTCGCAAAGAAAAATAAGTCATTAAACTGAAAAAGAATTATTCTATAAGATAAACATAATCAAGTAGATAATTCAGATTATGAAATCATTAACATATAACTAATTAAAACAATTAGCTAACTGCATTATTGAATATTATCTGTATTTTCAAAATTTTAAAATTTTCGGAAATTTTGGGATTTTGATAGTCCATCAATACAGAGTATTGGGGGGATCAATTTTGCATCAACTTTGGTTGAAAGGATTTGTGGGTATCTAGAACAAATAGTCAAATCATAAAAAATATGAATTCTGAACTATTACACACTCATTCCAAACATGAAGAAAAAAAATGGCAAGTTAAACAAGAATACATGCACATAAGAAAATAAACCAACATAGATCCAAATCATAGGCTCTATCAAGCACCGAGATGGATCAAATATTTGGAGGTGCAAATCTCTTCGTAAGTATCGCACTCAACTATCAGCTTTAATGTGATTTAGACCAAAAGGCACATCTTTTTATTTAAGGTTCACAAATAATATTTTTATTATTAATATTTAATACTATTTATGGTTGCATATAGTATTTTTTATTGTTTTTATTTTGTTAGGAAAGAACATTATAACATCTCCCCCATACATAGTTTTGAAACCATGTGCAAGGTCCTCCTAAAATCATGGGTTGTTTAGGAGGCCTTGCACATGGTTTTCGTGGTTTTAAAACCATGTGCACTACCAACATTTTTTTTGCCGATAATTCAATTTTTTATTTTTTATTATTTTGTTAAGAAGAAACATTACAACATCTCCCCTATATTGTGTTTTTTTTCTCACCGACATTTTTTATGGCCGATAATTAAATTTTTTATTATTTTGTTAGGTAGGAACATTACAACATCTCTCCCATATTAGGTTGTATTTTTGTGGTCGACATTTATTTTGGAAGATAATTAAAAGTTTTGTTTTTTATAGCCGACATCTATGTAACGTTACATAACGTTACAAGATCTCCCCCATGCCGGGCTGTAGAGTGCCTCTCGGCGGAATAATAGACTGTAACTATGACATACACAAGAATCTCTGTAGCAACAAGCCCGCATTCAACTTTGTCATTTTATTAAGGGAAAATATCAATTTACATAACCCTGAACCTCACGAGTTCCAAACTCATATTCCTCTATTGAGGATATATTTATAGTATCCTAGGCTCCCAAGACCAACCTCGATACAGAGCCAAATTCAGTTACACGTAGAAATAAAAAACTTAACAAATGTTGATCTAGCAGATCCTCCATGATCATAACTGAAATAGACAAGCAAATGAGAATGCACATGATGGATCAATTGGAGAATTCAAACAACAAGGACTCACACTCAGGCTCACTTGATGAAAATGATAGTTCATAACGTCTCCGGGAAAACTGCAACAACTTCATCTATGCATGCATCTTCACCTGCAAAATTGCTAATGGAGCGTTGATATTTTAAGCAAAACAAGGATATGGAAACACGTGTCTGAACTTGCGCACTCTATAAAATTCCACAAATCCTCCTCATTACTTTTTTCATGCTAGTTCATCTCATGGAATTATTTCCAGGCCTTTATCAATAACTCCTTTGAATCTTCGTCATTAAAACTTTTCAACCTTTAAGCAATTCCGCAAATTTGAAAAGTGATTTTCCACGAGCATGTTAGATAAGCGGAATTCACCTCTGTCGTTGACCTACACCATCATCAATCCTGGTCATTGAAACATGTGAGTTTTTTTTTAAACAATTCCACAAATCTGGAAAGTTTTTTTCTTCGTACAAGTTAGATCAACGGAAGGAATTTCCACCATTGATCTGAGACCAAGGGTGATCTAGGTCATTGAACGATGTGGGTCCTACCAAGTTCTACATATCGAGGCATCTATTTATCCTGTGCACATGTTCCCCTTTTCCATGTCGTCTATCTTAGGAAGACATTCTCTGAGAAGTAGATTTGAGGTAAAGATACGGGCTGCGGAAAGCGGAAGGCAGGATCCTGACTTTTCATAACTAAAACTTCATATTTACTCATTTCCACTTCCACCCTTTTCTTTCCGTACCGTTGATCTATGAATAAATTCTCTAAATCATCAGATCTCAGACTGCGGAAAGCGGAAGGAGAAAGTTCTAACTCTTTACGACAAAAATTTTGTATCTTTCGCTTTCCAATTTTTTCCATTCTTCTCCCCGCTTTTCCCTCTCCACATTTTTCTTCCCGCACCGTTCATCTATGCGGGAGCTCTTTGAACCGTCATATTTCAGAATTTGAAAAGCGGAAGTCGGGTTTTAACATTTTTCACCCATGTGTTTTGTCTTTTCTACTTTTGTCTTTGGCGGAAAACGAAAAGCAGATTTTTGAACTCACTGAAACTTCTCCTCTTTCACTTCCTCCTTTCCTCTTCCTCCCTTCCTCTTCCTCCCTTCCTCTTCCGCCTTTCACGGAAAGCAAAACACGGAAGCAGAAAATACCAACTTTTATGACCGGATTTTGGCCCTTTTCGCTTCCTCCCTTTTGCTTCCGCCTTTTAATTTCCCGCATTTTCTGGTTCGTTGATCTTGGGAGGAAGCGCTCCGAGCTGTCAGATCTAGATCACGGAAATAAGAAATCGGGACCTTAACTTCTTCGAAGTTTGATGTTGATATTTCTTCTCCCGCCTTTCTGCTTTCACTCTTAGCAAAAAGTGGAAGGCAGATTTCCCAACTTTCATGAATGTGATTTTTCCTTTTCTGCTTCCGCTTTTGGCGGAAAGCGGAAGTAGGGTTTACCAATTTTCACCTATGAAACTTTTCTTTCCACTTTTCCACTCCCGATTTTCCCTAGGAGAAAATGATTTGTAGTCTTTGATCTTGTGTGTTATGCATCCAGGCCGTCTATTTCATGTTATCATTCAACTAAGGGCGCATTTTCTTCATTTACGTGCATTTCAAGGTCAAAAATCATAATTTCTTAAGTATTTGACATTCTTAACCTAGAAATGTTCCTTCAAACACCTGAACATCCTCATCAACAATCTTTAAGGTCATATGATATGAAAATTTACAAACCTTATTCCTCCTTTTAATGGCCAAATCCCTTAGTAATTACTTAGCTCAAAAATTGTGCTAACAAGCTGAAATGTGCATTAAACATTTTTATGGATCTTGTTTCTTTAGCATGGTGCCTTGTGTAGTCCAGTGAATTGACCCTAGTTAGTTTGCTTTCCTTTGTTAATTTGTTGTTCTTTCCTTTTGTTTTAACATTAATTAATATACAATGCTAGATATCCTAATCAACTCTAAAACCTTAATTAATCTAGTGGAATTCTCTTCTTAAATTTTATTTCTATCCTCATCTCCCATGGTTTATCATTTTTGCCCCAAAATGGAGTGGTGACTCCACTCCCTGCTTCCTCTTAGTGTGGTGCCTCACTCTAACTGTAACACTACAAAAGCTATGTAATGTTAATTTGTATTTCGATTAAATGAGTGAAAATTAGTGAAGACTCCATTGTGTTAGTTTATTTCATTATGTAGTGCTTGTGATATAAGTTGTAATAAAGGGCAAGATTCCCATGCATTTTATTAAAGAAAGAAAGCACATGATTGCTTAGAAGGGATAATGGGGGGCATGTTTTACAAGTGGAAAAAAGTCAAAAAGGAAAAATGGTAAGTGCAGTGAATGTGCTTATGGGAAGGAATGGTTTCCTATCAATTGATTGATTTGTGAATGCTTTGTGCTTATGTAGGATCTAGCAGGATTCTTTGACTTGTTAGTCGTTACTTGTTCTTTCTTAGTTTGTGAGGGTTTGGAGGTTTTGATGAATGTTATTTTTGCTCAACAATTGTTTGGGGTTCGGGATGAGTGAAAAAGACGCCCTTGTCACACTTAGGCCCTCAACTTGGGGGTGGATTTGTAAAGTGCAAGCCTATAGCTGGGTGGAAAACCTCTAAAGGAGAACCATTCTGCAAATTTGATCCCAAAATAAGTATTTTCTCCTTTGTTGTTTATGTGGATGCACTATTTCCCTATTCCTCTTTATTTCCACAAGACATCATCCAAGTTTTTTTTGGTGTACATATTGTTACTACCTATATTGAATGGGTGTCCACCAAGGAGTTTTGAATCTTTCTGGGCATAAAAGAAACCTGTAGCAGCATTCTAGGCATTAATTTCTCAAATATCAGCAGCCCAATGTGTTAGCAACAACAAGTATGATCCCTCAAGTCTGGGAAAAGTTGGGTGTGAAAGCAACCTTAATTCTCCATGATTGTGTATCTAATCTGCAATGAAGAGCATCATTTTTAAATCTGGGTTAATTTCAGCAGTAATAGGACTAATTCATAATTCTTGGTTAAATTTGAGGATTAATTTCCAATTCTGAGCACCCATGCAGCATTGTGTGAAAGTTTTGGGCACATTGGGAGCATTTATAAGCAGCAAAAAAACATTAAAACACCTTGAATCAACAATAAAATATAGGCATATCCCAATCTAGTAAACTAAGGCAGCCTATGTTAACTTCTTGTACATGTAAGAGCAGCCATAAAACCACAGATCAAAGCGAGCACGTGTTTAAATATGCATTGCTTATCTTTAAACCTCTTTCACAAAAACAGAGAATTTCCTTCAACCAAGACCGTAGTTACTTATTATAGTGTTATGGTTAACAAAACATTCCATTTATAAAATGTCCAAACTTTCAAAACACTTTTACTAGAAAAAGACAATAGAGTTTCCAAATATTAAGATCTCCAACCTTGATTCATGCCTTGGAGCATAGTGTTTAGTCCATTTATGCTATCCAATGGAGATGCTACCATTAGGAGACATTTTGAATCTAGCCCATCTAACAAAAAACCGAGTGTTGAAACTCAATTTTATTGACTACTAAGCATGATAATGGCATTTCTTCTAGGCTGGAAATGGTTCAAACTTCAAATTCCGAGGTAGCATAACATAGAGCTGAAATATTGCACTTGTTAATTTGTATGAGGTAGGAAAATGGAGGTAAGATATGATAGAAGGATTCCATTGAAAGTAGGAGAATTGGGTTGGATGGATGTTTCTCAATCCTTTGAGGATGCATGTGTTCCATTTTCTCATTTTTCTTCCTAATAATATTTCTCAAGATTTAAACAAATCCTATACTAATAAGTAATAGGCTATGTGCTTGAAATATATATGCTATCCTATACAATTTCGAGGAGGACATTTAGTCTCTAATACTCGTTTCCTACCAACATCATTATAAGAGCCTAGAGGTATGCCTAGATTTGAAGTACAATCTTTGCTGCGAATTCTAGGGTAAAATAGTTAGTCTCAAACAGCTCACCAACCTCCATATGTTACCCACCAACATTGAATTCTGATACTTGTGTGGAGCCTGCATGGAAACTTATATAGACCTACATGGAAGGTCTACACTATGCACAATTGTTAAAGACTAGTGTCTCTCTTCTCTGGTGGTGCACCCCTTCCGAAATGTGGTCTCTTTCACCATTAGCTAGTCTCAAATAGCTCACCAAACTACTAGTATTTTGGCACCACTGGTGAAACTGCTAGATGCACCAAGTTCCTTATTAGTTGAGTGCATGTGAACAACTTGTGGAAGAAATCCACATTTGCCAGATATTACTTTTGATTGATTCTAAATATATATGTGAGACAAATTAAATATCTTGATGTGAACAAACCAACAAGGTTTCAGGGGGAGCAGTATGGTTAGATAAAGAAAAGCAAATAAAGTGAATTAGCATTATGATGTTGTCAATGATGCATGCTTACCTTTTATGAATTTACTAGATGACTGTTGATACATTCATTATGCGAGCATGTCCTTAGATGTCATGGGAATTTCAATGTTAAAGTTAAACACTTGACAAGTATAGCTAAAGTAAAGTTGTTATGGGAAACCTATGCTTATAAAGATATTATTCAACTATATTGTAATACCACTTAGATGAGGATGAATTTCCATAAGTCCTCGATTTTTTTCAATTGTATGCTTGGTCATGGCATCATAGGTGCACTAAAAATGCCTGCAGCTAGTTAAATATTCCCACATTTAAGTTGCAGAATACTTTTACATCAATTCTCCAAATTGGATAAGCAGTTGATTTGGAAAAATGTTCACAGCCTGTTGAGAAATTTCCACATACTGTTTGAAAATGCCCATTGTTCTGATAAAATGCCCGCACTACCATATTAAATGCTCGCATTCCTCAAACATATGCATGCAGGTCCAGAAAAATGCCTGCAAAAATGCACAAAAAGTTGAATATGGTTAGATAAAGAAAAGGAAGTAAAGTGAAGCGACATTGATGCATGCATACCTTTTATGAATTTACTAGATGACTGTTGATACATTCATTATGCGGGCATGCCCTTACATGTCACAGGTATATAGTCTTCATGTGTGGGTTCTTGCATCCTTATGCAGCCATTTCCTTACATTTCATGGGCATTTCAATGATCTGTTGGCATTTCAACAACTTCTGTAGGCATCTTTCCACCTCTATTTCATGCATTTTGGGGTTCACCGAGCATTTATCTATTACCCTGTGGGAATGTTTAACTAGATGCGAGCATTTTATCCTTGTCTTGCATGCATAATGCAATACTTACGAGAATTATGTCCATTAAGTGTGGACTTTAAATTTCTCCAAAAGCTTTCACTAACTCAGAGTTATACATGGAAGCAGGGTTGATAAGGTAGCAATATGGTTAGATAAAGAAAAGGAAATAAAGTGAAACAGCATTGTGATGTTGTCATTGATGCATGCCTACCTTTTATGAATTTACTAAATGATTGTTGATATATTCATTATGTGGGAATGTCCTTACATGTCACGTGCATATAGTCTTCATGTGTGGGTGCTTGCATACTTATGCAGGCATGTCCTTACATGTCACAGGCATTTCAATGATCTGCTAGCATTTCAACGCCTCCTGCGGACATCTTTCCACCTTTATTTCATGCATTTTGGGGTTCAGCAAGAATTTATCTATTACCCTATGGGAATGTTTAACTAGTCTCAGGCATTTTCTCTTAGCCTTGTATGAATAATGCAATACTTGCGAGCATTATGTCCATTAAGTGTGATCTTTAAATGTATTCAAAATATTTCACTAACTCAGAGTTGTATCTGCAAGTAGGGTTGATAGGAAGTAGGTGAAGTATTTTTTGTATAAAACCATCCATCCTAATCAATCTGTGGAGGGAACATAGGAGAAAACCCTAATTGTATCTATCAATAAAACCCTAACTACAATTTATGGAGGGAATATAGGAGCAACTCTCATACACACAAAGCATTATATCTTCTGCTAGAAAATGAGTTAATGGATTAAATGAAAGCAGTTGAATTACCAAAGACATATCTGTAGGAAAAAATATACTTATACTGGATCTACTACTGTCTTTTAACCACTTGGTCCTAAAGCTGCCTTAGACTATGCTTTTCTTGATGCCTTAGTGACCTTCACCTTTTCTTATGGGTCTCGATCTTAATCTACCAATGTCCCTTTGCATAGCTTTTGGAGATGAAGGGGGTGGACAACCTTGAGGATAGAAAACCCCCAAATCTAGGATACCATTAAAATTGAGTTGAATCCCTACACCCACCCAATAAAAAGCGGCATGTAGGAAGAACTTGTACTATAAAAACTAAGTCAAACAATAAATTGATCTTTGTTAAGTGCAGCTTAAGGGTTTCACCACGCTCACAAGATAGCTTTCTGTTTGTGCCAATGAAGGGGTTCGTTGAATGAACAAGAGCTACCTCCTCTGCAACCTTGGAATCTCCTATACGACTTTGGGCCTAGTTTGTGGGTAAGGTAAGTGAAAGATGTATATTTTCTTTGTCGCAACGGGGGAGAGGTAACATGGATAGTTTTAAATGTTTGTTCTTTTTTTAAGGTTTTTTTTTTGTTTATTATTTTTAATGTTTATTAATATTTTAATATTTTTATGTTTATTATTATTATTAGGATGATGATGATGATGATGATAGCGAAATTATTGTTGTCATCGTAGTCAGCAGGATTATCATGATCATTGACTTTATGGCCATCATCGTCAATGGACCCTTTCTTGAAAAATATTTTTCATATGAGTGTAATATGGTTACCAATTCGAAGTTTGACCCACGTGTCATCTCTGTTCAATCACTTTAGCGATGGAATATTCGAAGTGTGTCTAATGAGATAATAATTTTTCCATGAACCTCCATCCTAGTTCATGGGTGAGGTAAGTGAAACACCTCCTATGAAACCTTGGAACCTACTTTGTGACCTCAGGCATAGTTCATGGCTGAGGTAACTGAAAAACCTCCTATGCAACCTTGGAACCTCCTCTGCGACCTTGGGCCTAGTTCATGGGTGAGGTAAGTGAAAGCTGTAAATTTTGATTATCGTGACAGGGGGAATGTAAGATGGATAGTTTTAATTTTTTTTTAATGTTTATTAATTATCATTGTCGTCATAGTCATTGGGATTATCATGATCATTGTCTTTATGTCCATCATCGTCATCATAGAGAACATCATCGTCAATATACCCTTTCTTGAAAAATATTTTTCATATGAGTGTAATATGGTGACCATTTCGAAGTTTGACACATAGATGATTTTTAATAGATACCATCTCATGGTTCTTATTTCCTATGCCATTGTCAAAGGCCATACTAGAACATGAAAAACAAAAATAGTGGGTGAAGGTATGAAGGTATTGTGAACTAGGGTGGTTTCTTTTTGTTTTGGGGATCTATGAGTATGGGAGGGATTTATTTTCTGTGTCTGGGGATACATCCACTATCAAGAAGACTTTCAACACATTTACAGGGAGCACAATATATGTGTTGATGTTTTATCCAAGGAATCACTTTCTCTTGATATGGGAAAACTCTCCTCTATTGAGATGTTGGATGGAGATTCTATTGGGAGCAATACCATCATGTTCTTTTAAGTTATGTTATTCAACATACTTGTTGTGGCTTACTCATCTTTCTTAGAAAAGATTCAAGTTTTTTTGAGCCTTTGACTATGCTCTACTGACTTCTCCTTTTGATGAGTTGTTTTCGTGGCATATAAATGTCTTAGTTCAGGGATATTTTCACTTTACCCCCTAGGCGCTTCCTTGGATAAGCCTTCAGAACTCATTATGTGCTTCTCTTGACTGCTTGGAATGTCTTTTTGGTGCTAGATTGAGGCTTTGTTTTGTACACCCTTTGATGATGGGCTATAGGATAAGTTTTTGACATAGACTGGGTACTTTTTATTGACAAAAGTATAAGATATAAAAAAAATTGAAATTATTAAAACCAATTGAAAATGTAATTTTGAAGTTATAGAAAGTGTTTGTTGTTTTTACCAGTTGGGCTTCCAAGATAAGATTGCGCTCTCTGTATCTTGTTGCTTCGTTTTTTTATTTATTATTTTAAAAGTGGTTAAAATTGTGAAAAATGTAACAATACCGATTCACCCATACCCCCCCTTTCAGTATTGTCCAATATTGTAGCATTTAAATGATTATGGTTATTAATGTTTTTGTTTTCATTACTTTAGTGATTATTAATGCAGCTCTCTATTTTATAGTACTGTGATGATTAAAACAATTAATATACCTATATTTGTGTTTTTTACAATTTATATGCGAAATGTTTGTTCACTTTTGTTGCATAGCTTATTTTTTAATATGTGTGACATCTTTTGAGGACTATGGTTATCCTCAAGGGGTTGGCCACCCCTTTCTGAGTTAACCTGAGGAAGATGATATGACCACATGATCTTCCTTATCTAGTGATGATGATTATGAGATTCCACTCTTTGCATGAGACACATCAGATGTATGACCACATATAGTTGAGAAGGTCGGGTAACCTATCCTCCACTAGTGGAAAATGAGAGAGTAGTGACCAGGAGACCAAAAATTTTGGTCACCACATTTTTTTTCAAGGGATAAATGACCAAAATTGATAAATTTAAGTGAGATAACTAAAAAAGACCAAGATAAATGCCAACTTTTGGTCACGTGAAAAAACTAAACTAAAAAAGACCAAGATAAATGACCAAATTTGGTCACAGGATATCTAGAATAAAAATGACCACATAAAAATTGGTCTTTATTTGGTTATTTTTAGTTGTGTCACTCCAGCAATGGAAAATTATAGTTTTGACAATGAATTTATACAATTTACTGAATTCTAACACGACATATGGATTCAGAGGTGGTCTCTAAATCCATTTGTTGTGTTATAATTTAGTAAATTCTAGACCCCCTCATCTGTCACAACATAGCTATTGACACCAATTTAAATATCATAATAATAAAAACGCTTGATACACTACTAAACTAGGAGTGGTTTGGAAACAAATTTTTAAGACAATAATTTAATTAGGTCTCTATTCCACCCAATTTTTTATTTTCCTTTGCATTTAATTAGTATGTCTTTGCGCAACAGAGAAATTTTTATGAATAGATCAGTTTTATTAATCAATCTGTACTTTTGTCAAATTTTTCTTTCAAATTAATGTTGAACATTATATTCAAATAAAAATAAATTTATGTTTTTTAAATTGTTAATTTATAAAACATCTGATTGGCCAACCAACTGCTGACGTTTGAATTGTGAATTATGCCTCCAGCGTTTGCAGCGGGGTGACGTATATAGCGTTGGGTATTGGATTTTGGACCATGAGAAAGATAATATTTTCATATATTCTTCCATTAAAATCATAATAAATGAAGGCATCGTTGATATTACTAATTATCACGCCGAAATCTCACACACGTACCGAATTTCACTACTTGTACTACTACGGATACAACGCAATTTAATGGCAAAGAAGAAGCTCGATGCCCCTCCTTCCTCCATTCCTTGCAATCCCTCGTTCATGTCCCAAAATCTACATTTTAACCATTTCATTACTTTGTGAAATGTACCACGCACCCTAATGCCAGTAATTAATGTAACAGATCGCAACCTCTGGATCGGCAAGACTTTTCTTCCTTCCTCGATGAATTCTACCCATCGTATCATGATACCCATCATTGAATTATTGTTGTTTTAACTGTGTTTCAATGAATGATGGCTTAATTCAATTTTGCATGGAGGAATGGAAGACTAGTATTTGATTAGAGTAGACATGGGTCTTGTAAGTTGGTGAAGGTTTGAGTGAGAAATTTGTGAAAGAGTGGAAACATACCTTGATTTTGTAGTGTTGAGTGAGGAGGATAGATTGAAGTTGATCAATGGTTACCTACATAGAGTATCAGTAGGGTTTTTTAAAGTGTCCCACAGATTGCTTGAATTCTTGTTCTTCAAAGAAAAATTGGCATTGTCTTCCATAACAGCAGAAACAACACCACCATTAACATTATTCGTTTGCCATAGGGTTTTTCCCTTTTCATCCTACAATACAAGGTTCCCATTGTTCTTGAAATGGAGGAAATCCTAGGCACTAATCGTGATTCCACCACCTGCAGTCCATACCAGTGTGGGAATTTAATGCTACTGTATGCAATTCCCACAACGTACATTCGATCAATTTCACTCGGTCGGAACCCTAAGTTGAACTTATTGCTTGCAGAATGCCAGAGACATTGATCTGAAGGTCTCAGGATCAAACATGGTTCCAGCTTTCCATTGTATCCCTTTGAAAATATAGTACTAAAAACCAAATATGATAGTAAAAGCATATAAATTATTGTGGGTACGGTTTGACCTGAAGATAATCCATATGAACCAAATTTTTCACATATTGGCATTGATTAATGGAATCTCCTAATAATGACACGAATGGTTTCAGTGTTCATAGTATAAGCCACACCCAACTTCTGACCAACCAAAAGAGTATCAGTAGGGTTTGTGAAAGTGTCCAGCAATGAAGAGGGGTTTAGAGGGGCCTGGTTCTGTGCACAACTTGTAAAAAAGTAGGGGGTGGGGTAATTGGTGGAGTACAAAGACCTTATGAACGATGAGGATGACCGAAAACAACTAAGGGAGAAAGTAGATGAGCTTTGCATAAGCCCAATCCCTGCGGAGCAGAGTAAAGATCAATTTATTATGTATGAGGAAGTTTATGCTTATGAGAATGATGGGTGTGGTCACAAAGGTCCTTAACAATCACAATTATATAATATACTTCTTGCATACAAAATAAGAGATGATATTTAATCATGCCAAACTATGCCCCCATCTCGAATTCATAGATAACAAATGGGTTGAAGCTTCCAAGGTATGCATATTACTTCTCTTCTTTCACTTCATGGGAATTGGTAGTGTTTTTTTAATGAATGATGGGATTTTCTCCCTTGGCTTAGTCCTCAAATGGATAAATTGCTTTTAAGTTTGTTGTTTTCCCATTGTTTTATGATTTTTTTGTAATGTTTATTTCTTATTTCGTCTATTGTCCAGGATACCCTATTCATGTCCAAAGATTTTTTTTTGAACACATTAGGTCCAAGTATCATGTTCTAGGTTGGCATACTTTTAGGTTTGTCTATGGACTTCTAAGTGGATTTTACTGTGTTGGGACCTCTGTCAATCATGATGCTGAGGTTCAGATGTCTTCCTTTATGACGGCTATTATTGGTAATCTAGCCAATGCTATAGATAGGATATTGTTCCTAAGTTGTGAATATTAGACATGGCAGTAGTCAAGGGGAGGGTTAAGGCTGAGTTTAATGATTGTCACAATGCTTTATATGTCATCTTAAATTCCCCAAAGCCCTTAAAGTTCTAAAGACCGCTAAATAAGGAATTTTTACTTTTATTAGAAGTGCAAGTGTTCTAGAATGACTGAACATGCTTCACTTTTATTGATATTATATTACATTACTTGGTTATTCTAGCTAATAACCAACATTAATGGGTGTTGATTATATTCTGATCTGAATTCCTCTTCTTTCTCCTTGGTTGATTCTCTTTTAAATTGATAAAGTTAGGGATCAATGGATGCATCATACATTTTATATGCCCATGTTCTATTGTGGCTTGGGTGATATGCATAAGGATCAAGGCTAACAAGTAACATCCCACTCTTCCAATGATGTGGAGTTTTCTTTAAACTAGTCACTTTGTGGTGCTAGGAAAGTATATGAATACAATATCTTCCAAAAAAAATGTAAATCCGTTGGTCAAATTCTAGAAACAAGGCACACCTTAGTTAAAAAGGCTTCAACTCAATGGAACCCAAGATAATCACTTTCTGCAAGGTGTAGAATTCACAACTGAATAAACATTTCCTATGACATCTGAGAAGAAAGCGAAATTAACGAATACCCAAGTTAGATAGTTAGGCATTATGATATAAGGTATAGCTTATTATTGCTTGTTAGAATACCAAAAAACATTTACATAATTGAAATACGATTCCAAATTCCAATTTTATTTTGGGAAGATATAAAATTCTATTTGATGTGTTATGATAAATTCACATTGTTATAACAGTATACAAATTTTCATGCTGTAGACCATATGCCACAAGCTTCATTTTTTAGCTAAAATATGCAACCATTTTGCACTACCATGTTGATGCTATGAAGTAGTGATACAACATTCATTTAGTTCATTCTTAGATGACTTGGTCTTGGAACAGTAATTGTTGATGAGATATCATACCATAAAGCAATCTAGATAGAAATTGTTCACGCTTTCATACCAATGTTATGGTTAGCTAGTTCTAGTTTACATTGCATCTCTGCAGATACCTATTCTATCTGCTCTGCAATGCCTACAGTCTGTCCTATACCCTTGAATATTTTACTTCTTTGTACTTTTGTCAGATAAGGTACCTTCAAACCTATTCCATCAAGCTCTGGATCAGACTCCCATACGTCTTCACCTTCAATTGACTTTAATCCTGATGTGACATTCACTTTCATATCCTATGTAGGTAAAAACTTTCCTATCTAATATAAAGGAAGGTTCCAACACTTCATAAAAAAACGTTGGTCACATTAAGGTTTGAAAGTATAGGGATTTTTTGTTGTGAAGGCTTTTGATCCATTTTTATCTACATTCCTGGCCTTAGTTTCAACGCTTTTTCCTTTGGCGATAGTTCTAGCAATTCCTTACTTAACCTGAAGATAGACTTCACTAGCTACTCCTCTGTTTCAGTGAGCAATCTACTGAGTCCTCCTCCTGCATCATGTTCCAATCCCTTCTCCCATTACATGAGCATGAGAGTATGTTACATTCAAGGATTTAGGCATACTATGAAGAATATTTGTTATTATCGTTGACCAATTCTTCTATGTGTAATGCATTCCCAATATTTTTTCTCTGATTGACTATAAGATATTGTTTCCTTAAAGGATCTAAAACCATGATATTGTGATGTTTTTTATGAACCCTATATACTTCTCATAATGATACTATGACATGGATTCATGCTTTGGATCAGTGGATCCCTGCTTCACATATTCCTTGAGATTGCACCCATGAACGAGTGGTTGACTTGCAGTTATCCTCATACAAAGTGAATTACCTGCTCATTTCCTCTTCCTCTATCTGTAGTTAACAATGTCCAATAACTTATCTCTTACGTTTTGACAAGCAATTCTATTGACACATAATTTTTTTCTCAATTTTCTTGATTTACCTTGAATATTGTGAAATGTATGTAATGTTTTTATTTTTGTTGCATGCAATTTTTTGTGTCTTCTCCTCTAAGTAATTATAATTTATGAATCATGATACAATTATTTCATTCTAATAGGTAGGATTCAAAATGTTCCTAGGGGTGATAGCAAGTGTGGCTAACCAGGACGCAAATGGGACTAGATGCAATCTTATCCTTGAGGAAAATCCTCTCGTGGACTTCATGCAGAAGGGAGCTCCCATCCAATTTTGTTGAACAGATAACTACAGCCATTTCCATTGAGGATGTTTGGTATGAGGTAAAACTTCTTAGAGCGTTGAAAGAACACCATACTTGGTGAAATTTCATGAAGCATATGAAGATAATTCAAATGTATATATGGTAATGGAGTGAGTTCCAAGTCTAGTTACCTCTTATTTACATGTTTTCTGGATAAGCCATAGTATATAAAGATGTTTTTCTCCTACCTAAGTTAAGAGCAGTATTTTAACCATGCAATGAATGTTGTGTTCCAAAACGATGGATGAGCACATTTTATGCTCTTTTATTTATGTTTTCAATCTTCTAAATTTTGGTAGTTGTTATTTTGATGCCACCTTACATAGAAAAGGTTTGACACTGACATGATAAAAGACTATGTGAGATGAGTTAAAAGGATTGATTGCTAAAAATGGCTTTAAAAAACATAGCATTATAAATAAACTGCTAATGAGTTTTAATGACATCAGCTACAAGATCGCCACTGTAACTAAAGCAAGGCTAATGATAAAATATCTATGATGCTTGTGATTTGTGGGTGGTGATTACACTGATTACTAATGGTGATTCTGAGTCTCGATTTTCTTGTTTTCATATTGTTTAAACTTAATACATACAACAAAGTTCCTATTGTCATTAGCAAGTGTGGCTTGGAGAGATCATGCTTAATGCAATTGTCAAGATTGATTCTCCTTTACCCCAGTATATTTATGATGTCGATTGCATTGGAAATTTTGAAGCTAAGAAAATTATGCAAATAAGTTCAAACAAGAAGTCATTCAGAAATATGCCTTTGGAAACTCAATATTTTGCATGTGATGTCCATGGTAATTCAACTCCTGGCGGGTCATATATGGTTTGCACACTCAAGGGCCTAACAGTTAAGAACATGTGTTTCCTCTTTGGAGGTAACAGGTTCAAACCATGAGGGGAATAGGGTTTGTACACCTCCTCTATGGACTTTAGCAGTCAAATTGATGTGCACAGGAGTCCCCTGTTCCACAAACAAGGGGATCGTGTACACCAATTTGGTGTCTTGATAGGTTGTGACTTTAAAGTTAGATTATTATTATAGCGCCTAATGACATTGGTTAGTCTGGATTTGGAATCTTGAGTTTAGTGTGGTTCTTTTTTTCATCTCATTTTTTCTTTACCCTAATATATTTTTTATAAGAGTTGCATGAAAAAAATTTGAAGCTGAGATATTTAGGTAGTTAAGTTTATTATTTAGACAAATGTCATTCTGAAATATACTTGGATAGATCAGGTTTATTGTAATTGATTTTTTGATGTTGAAGGCTTTCTCTAGCTTAGTACATCACTGATAGAGTAGTGTATTGGAGCACGGAAGCTATGGAATTTGGATAACCAAGTTTAGACAAAATGATAAATTTCTAATATCCATAATTGTAACTGTAGAGTTCTTTGTTATAAAAGGTCAAAGAAAAGATAAATTAAAATTAACAATCCCATTAGTTTTCACTAGTTGTTGCAAAGAACTTTCTTTGTTTCTGGACCTGGACTATTTGGTCAATGTGTCTTGAGCGAAATATTATATATGCTTCCATTCTGATGATCAACACTAAAGAATCTTAAATCACAGAAAGATCAAGATATTATCTCAAATTGTTCATTTATATAAATGTGTGGGATGGTTTTGTATTAATTTCTATATTATTATGACAAATGTCTAGGTGTTTTTATTTGGTCTTATTTTCTTCCACTCAAATGAAATGTGTATTTCAACCATTTTCTCCACCCTTTCTCTGTTTGGTAAATTGACGTGCTATATTTTCTGTGATATATCAAATATGTCAATGCTCAAGATCAAATTCAATCCCTTTGTCATAAGATATCAAGTATATTTTATTTATGGGCAACCTTTATCTTAAACTGTATTACATCCAATTTCTTCTCTATGATGTCTGATATTGTGAAATTACAACAGGTTCATGATTTCACAAAAGCCATAGTTTTTGTTGCATTGGCAATTCATGAAATTGCAACTAGGCACTTTCTTTGGTTTTTTGTTTGACATCCCATAGCATATCAGTTCATTCCTCGAATTTCAAGAATAGGTCTTCCTTTTCTCAAGGTTTATCTTAAGGTAGTATTGAGAATATACTACCTTATATTTTGAATTTTCTATTTCTCTTGCTTCCTCCAAAATATAGTTTCTTTCTAATAGAGTTGAACTACTAGAATATTTTAACCATCTATGTATGTACATTGGATGCATGCCTTGAGAATAGTTTTGATTATTGCTTGTAACTGGATTTTCTAGTAAGCAGAAATTCTGAAATTACCTTTATGTCTTATTGCTACAATTTTTTAACAATCTGTCTTCTAATTGAGGGGCTACCTCTACCCAAATTATTCTCCAACATGCTTAGCATCCATATACACCTAATGCATTCTTTTAATTAAATTTTTGGACTTTTAATTTTATATCACCTTTAACCATCTTGCTCTTGCTTGGCATCCTTATACACCTAATCCATTCTTTTAATTAAAATTTATGGAATTTTAATTTTATATGACCTTTAACCATGTTGCTCTCCAACATGCTTAGCATCCATATACATCTTATCCATTCTTCTAGTTAAATTTATTGATATTTAGTTTTATATCACCTTGAACAAGGTCGTGGATGCCATCAATTGTTCAAACCAGGGAGTCTTTCTACGTAGCTGAGAGCATTCCAGATAGTCTCACTTAGGACAACGTTAGAAAATTTCAATCCTTTCCTCATTATTTGTATTAATTGTGCTGAAACATCCTACCAATAACTTCAAACTTTTTGGCTATTTCAACTTTCCATGGTACATTGGGAATTGCCTTTTTGCTTGCTAAAGATTTTTAATTGCTGCTGAACTTGGGCTTTAGATAAGTCAAACATCAACACCTTAATACTTATAGATATTGTTTTTGTAGTGTTGGAATTTTTTATCAAACTTCATATGGATTTTGTTTCTATGCACTATAAGTTGAGGTTTAGTTGTTATATAATTTCCAAATAACTGTAGAGTGCAGGATGATAACAATTAGCGAGCACGGAATTCAGGAAATAGAAGCATTACCAACTAAAAATAGACGTCTTGAAGAAAATATCTCAGGTTTATTGTTTTAATATTATTAAATCACTAGTCATGGACATAAGAGAAGTTCTTGCTAACCTTGTCGTACAGCACAAGAAGATATCTGTTTTCAAGCTCCAAAAGTTTGAAAGTATTGACTTGGCTACTGCATATACCATCTGTGCATGATGAATCTACATTAGCAAGAACTTGAACTTGAAACCAGCTCTAGTTTAGTAGATATGTTCTTATGAAACTGGTTTAAATCCAGTAGCTCAGTTGTAGTGTGTTTTCGTTGTGAGTCAGTCACTAATTCAATTCTTATGGTATTACCATGTACACAAGTCTCATATTAGAACTCAAATATTGTTCTTTTAAAATTGATACAGGTTGTAATCCAGGTTGGATATTTAGGATGTTTCTATTCTAATTACATTATTTACTCGCTTTACATTAGCTGTGAGCTAGATTGAAGGTTTGAAAGTGATAATCCTTTACTGTATGCTTCAGGTTATGTGAGGGTGGTGAGCTGTTAGAACGGATCCTTTCAAGGTATGTGAATTAAAATTTGCATTTTAATTTTCAAGGCATGTGATATTGCATGTTTTTCTTTAGGTTTGGGTTCTGTTTCTCTATCCCTTTATTTTAAACATGTTCATTTTTTTGGCTTCTAAGGTTTAGATTTATTGGTGCTAAACTACATTGAAAGTTATGTAGATATTTGAATTCCCTTTTGTGGTCATTTGTTGGAATTTAATAAAATTTCTTATTTTATATGACTTCTCGAAGTAATATGGGGTTATGATAAAACTTGGATGATTCATTTTTATTTTTTTAATTAACTGAATGAATATGTTGCTTCCTAATTTGATTTTGCACGAAGGAAAGTATTCACAAGATGATGAAAAAGATGTTGTCTTTCAAATTTTAAATGTTGTATATTTTTGTCTTCTTCAGGTCGTGGTTCATCGAGATCTCAAGCCATAGGTATCCTCTTACTAATATTTTTTAACCGTCCTTATTGCAGAAACTATAATATGAGACCATAAGCCAGAGTGATTCCACACCTAATTTTAATCACCATATTTCATTAAATTACTGGTGATAATATTTTTCTTAATTACCAATACTTGCTAAAGGACTTGGATGAAGATGAATTGCTTGATGCTTCTTTGATTACTCTTATTTACCTCCACCCAATATTTATCACCATTTCTATTTGCTTTACTGGTAAGGAGGATTTTCTTATCTGCCAATTCTTGTTACCAGAGGCTATAGATGAAGATGAATTAAATTAGGTATCTATTTTTATTGTGTACCTCTACGTCTACTTGATTTTTATTTGCTACAAAGAAAGAGATTGATTCTATAATGATGCCCATTTACACACTATGAAAAATAGGATTTATGATATGCAAAATACAAAGTGTTAATATTATGTGGATGATATTATAGTTTTGTAGTTAGCTTAAACATTTCCAAGAAACTATAAATGGTGAATAAGACCTCTAGCCTAAAGTATCCCAGACCTAATCTGTATCACCATTTCTGCATAAATTATTGGTAATGTTACTTTTTCCTAATTGTCAATTCTTGTCGTAAGAGGCCTTAGATGGTCATGTATTGCAGTCATGCATATGTAAGCATGTATCTACTTCCACCTATATTTGTCTTTTATTTGATTTAAGGAAATCGATTGATTCCCTGATAATGGCTACTTCTTGGAAAATGGGATTCGTGATATGTGAAGTAGTGTTGATATTTTGTGATGAATATTAATATTATATTCAGTTTCAAAGTTTTCTAGTGGAAAGGTTGTGGCCTTAGCTCACCTTCAACTGCTTGATAGTTTTCATTTTTTTTTTAAATTTCACGTGTACGCATACTGACTTAGAAAACAAACATGTATTGCTGGAACAAAATTTCTTGTTCACTAGCAAGGATGAACATGCGGATTTGAAGGCTATATATTTTGGCTTGTCAGACTTTGTTAAGTTAGGTGTATTTCACATGGCATATTGGTATAAGCTGATTTGAGAAATTTCTTCACTTATCAACAATACAAAATTATATGTTCATGAAGATAATAGTACTTGCATTTGACTTTATGGATATGTGCAGATGAAAGATTAAATGATATTATAGGTAGTGCATGCTATGTTGCACCAAAATTTCTTCACAGGTGTTATAGTACAGAGATGTGTGGAGCATCAGTGTCACTGTATACATCATTATTTTTGGCCGCTGACCTTTCTAGGCTTGAACCGAGTCTGGTATTTTTCAAGTTGTTTTGAAGGATAATCCAAGTTTTTAGGAAGATCCTTGGCCTGTTGTGTCTTCTGAAGAAAAGGAATTTTTCAAACGTTTGCTTAACAAGGATATGAGTAAAATAATGAATGTCTCTCAGGCTCTCAGTGAGTAGTGCACTTTTCAATAAGCTCCTATTTTGTTGAGTGTTTTCTTTCTAAATATATTGTAATTTAGTTTTGACTCCCTTTGACATTCTCCAGCTCATCCCTGGATAAAAAAAAATCTCACAATTTCAAGATTCCTTTGGACATTCTAATCTATCAGCTTGTGGGGGAATTTCGACGTGCATCAAATATTCAAAGAGCAGAGCACTGAAGGTACTTCTCTTTCATGTTTGAAGAGTGCAATAATAATGTTCTCTCTGTAAGTTACTAAGTAGTTCTATTCTGAAATTTTCTGAGGTGATCTAGTGTTTCCATGTCCATTTCCTTTATCTATACCAAATAGACCTCCATTTGGTTGATAGATGATTAGAACTGAGGTGTGAATGCATGCATTTTAGAATTAGAATATTAGATAGAAGTTTTTTTTTGAAATTATGACTAAAATGGGTCTATAATCAATTCAACCACAAGACAACTAGAAGAAAGGAAATAATTAGAAGAGTCCCTTTTAGTGGTACTCAAGAGTTCTAATGCCATTTTTTACTAGGGGAAAGCATTGTTAAGTCTTCATGATACCACATAGCCCTCCATTTGTTTGATGGTTGGTTATAACTTATAAGTGGTTGTTAATGAATGAACTGCGATAGAATCATCATTTTTGAATTCAATACTTTATGACTATAATCACTCTATACTCAATTTCAACACAAGCAAAACCATAAGAAATGAAAAAACTCTCTTTTCAAGGGGCTGATTTTTTATGGCACTTTGAACTGACACCACTCTCTTTTGTTTCCCAGTGGTAGGATGCGTTTTCCCAGAAGCAAGTCATTTTACACACCCTAACTAAAACCTACCATTAATTTTGGATTTTTAATGTCTCCAACCTTAACTGCATATGTTTTATGGGTTATAGTAGATAATTTAGTGACCTCCTAGTGATTTCCTCAATGATGCATTTTAAAATTTTAAACAATGCTTCACCTGAATTATGACATACTTTCCAATGAACTTGAAATTTTGTATTTATTGGACTAAAGTTGTTGGGATCTAAGTTAGACATAAATTAATGTAAGGTTTATTAAGTTTTCCCCTAGTTACCAAACTAGGTTGAGTTTACTAGGAATTGACGATTTTACTAAACTAGACCCCTAAACTGGGTCGGTTTGGTTTAGAACCAACCAGATTGGGCCAGAATCAGTAAAATTGTTCAGACATGGGTTGATCCAATTAGTTCTAGAAAATCTTGGCTAGGTTTGATAGGCCAAAATCTGGTTGTAACTAATCTTACGACATCAGGTGGTACTAATCTTACGGTCATTCACATGGATGATGCTGAAACAACCTGAGTTATGACATACTTTCAAATGAACTTGAAATTTTGTATTTATTGGACTAAATTTGTTGGGAGCTAAGGTAGACATAAATGAATGTAAGGTTTATTAAGTTTTCCCCTAGTTACCAAACTAGTTTGAGTTTACTAGGAATTGACGATTTGACTAGACTATACCCCTAAACTAGGTCGGTTTGGTTCAGAACCAACTAGACTGGGCCAGAATCAATAAACTATTCAGACCTGGGTTGATCCAATCAGTTCTAGAAAATATTATCTAGGTTTGATAGGCCAAACTCTGGTTGTAACTTGTTTCATACATTAGGTGGTACTAATCTTATGGTCATTCACATGGATGATGCTGAAACAACCTGAGTTATGACATACTTTCCAATGAACTTGAAATTTTGTATTTATTGGAATAAATTTTTTGGGAGCTAAGGTAGACATAAATGAATGTAAGGTTTATTAATTTTTCCCCCAGTTACCAAACTAGGTTGAGTTTACTAGGAATTAACGATTTGACTAGACTAGACCCCTAAACTGGGTCGGTTTGGTTCAGAACCAACCAGACTAGGCCAGAATTAGTAAAATTGTTCAAACCTAGGTTGATCCAATCAGTTCTAGAAAAGCTTGGCTAGGATTGACAGGCCAAACTCTTGTTGTAACTTCTTTCATACATCAGTTAGTACTAATCGTACGGTCATTCACATTAGAAGTACCTTCACCATTTCTCTGCCAGTTACACTGCTATTTGCAATTTACTTTGATTTATTTCAAATTCTTATGGCCTTTTTATCCATAGTGACCAGCTACATATTCCACCTCGTCTGAAATTTCCATGAGTTTCTCCATCTCAAAATCAATATTTTTCAGGCATGTAAGCTTTAAATTGCAAAAAAAAAGAGATATTAGAAGTACCTTCAATTTTTCTCTGTCAGTTACACTATTGTTTGCAATTTTTACTCTGATCTGTGTTTAATTTTTATGGCCTTTATACCTGTGGTGACTAGGTATGTATTTCACTCCTTCCCATCCAGCCAACTTCCAGCATAAAGAGTATACAAAATCAGAAAACATTAAAATTGTGTGATCATTTAACATAAGGTATCCCCACATATTTAAACCTTTGCCTTGTCATTGCAAGCATGTTGTCTTTGTTGCATGTCAAGGTCTCTTGAGACTTTTTTTTTAATCTTTGATAAGGGTTTACTAGTAGCTTGATATCATATACCTTATGTACATACTTCAGATATAATATAGATCAACTAGACCTATGTTTCTCATTCATGTTCTGTAGAGAAGGTACTAGCTCTTCTAGAAGCTTCCTTAAGTTCGTTAGTTGCTTGTCTAGTTGGTTGTCTGTTGCAGATGGGCCATATTCAACATGAAAATTGGACAGTTGTGATATCGATTGGCTTGTTTTCTACTTGTTTGTTTGACCACCCTTTGGTTTTTAACTTTCTATTATAGGAGAATGGCCGCCTTGAATGCATTATTAGTAATTACATTTTTCTTTGGGTCATTGTAGTTCCTATGAAATAATTGAAATACTGGGATAAACACACCACTTGGGAGTATCTTGAATTACTAACTAGTAATAACTATTGAGTTTCCATATATATCTATGATTTTAATGATTAGGAAAAGTTTTTTGAGTTGTTTGTAAGTTTCTGAAGTTGACATTTACTTGAAATATTCCAAAACTCCCTTTGTGAGATCTGAATTTAGTATAAAATTTCATTAGACTGTCATGGTTTCCTCCATTTATTGCAAGGATCTCTTACAGATGGGACAGTTTTCGACTCAAGCTTTGAGATGGGTGATCCAATATAACTTGAAATTCACAGTGGTCAAGTAATCAAAGGTTAGCTCTTGGGGTTTATAGTTTATAATTTTGTACCTGTAATTACTAATAACTATTGGGCTTCCATGTATATATATATATATATATATATATATATATATATA
>LPNX010519057.1:394697-449078 GCA_001517045.1 Pseudotsuga menziesii
GACAATTTCCGAATCAAGCTTTGAGAGGGGTGATCCAATAGAATTTCAAATTGGCAGTGGTCAAGTAATGAAAGGTTAGCTCTTGCGGTTTATAGTTTATAATTGTATACCTGTAATTACTCATAACTATTGGGTTTCCATATATATCTATGTTTTTAATGATTAGGAAAAGTTCTTTGAGTTGTCTGTGAGTTTCTAAAGTTGACATTTACTTGAAATATGCCAATAAAAATTTGTATGCCAAAAATCCCTTTGTGAAATCTGAATTTAGTATAAAATTTCAACTAGACTGACATGGTTTCCTCCATTTATTGCAGGTACCTCTTCCAGATGGGATAGTTTTCGACTCAAGCTTTGAGAGGGGTGATCCACTAGAATTTGAAATTGGCAGTGGTCAAGTAATCAAAGGCTAGCTCTTGGGGTTTATATTTTATAATTGTATACCTGTAATTACTAATAACTATTGGCTTTCCATATATATCTATGCTTTTAATGATTAGGAAAAGTTCTTTGAGTTGTTTGTGAGTTTTTGAAGTTGACATTTACTTGAAATATGCCAAAAAAACTTTGTATGCCAAAACTCCCTTTGTGAGATCTGAATTTAGTATTTCTCAAGGGACATAAGAAGTCAATATTGTATCACTGTTTGAAATTCATAATTGATATCAAATTTTGATCTATTATTGCATCTTTATTTGAGATACAATCAAAACATATCCTTTCAAAACTGAAAACATGGATTTGTTTTGCACATTGTAATTACACTTGGTGGTTTGTGTCAAATTCATTGGTATGCTCATTTGACCACTATATTTGAATATTTCTTAGTAAATGCTTGCAATTATTAATTGATAATGTCTTTGTACCCTTTTTTTAACAAAAGCAGGTAATTTTTTTTAAATTTATATGGTAGGTCACTGGTCTGCTATGACAAATGGAAAGCAACCAAAAATAAAATCAGAAGAAAAGCTTTCAGAAAATCAGGTTTTGAACAAATATTTACAGATGGAGAATGGATATCTTGGAATAAGCATTTTGCATCTTATTAGATTACGAATTATGGGATTGGGTGAAAATGGCTAGATTCTCCAGTGATGCAAAGGGTGCCTTGAGTTAGAAGGCACGCTTTGTTTTTCAAATCATCTGCAAGAGAACTTAGATCCCAAAGAATATGGAAATATGCGACCCCTTCGAAATTTTTCAGAATAGTTTGAATTCTAAGCAGAATTTGATTCAGAGCATAATTATTTAATTGATCAGCTGAATTTAAAACTTTTATCAACATCTCAAAATCACCGTAAATTTGGATTGACTGATATCCTTTATCCTTTTCTATCTGACATGCCATGAGGAGGATGTAACATTCAGATTAGTTATTTGACATAACTCCTAGACCCCATCTAAAAATAGATTCAAACAGTATATTTGGAGAGAAAATCACACCCTAGCTCCAAAGATCCCAGGATTTCCCTTAGATGCGCCATCAAAGAATATTGTCGTCGAAGAGGAACGCATCCATTTTTTATTGAAAGCATCAAAAGTACCATGAAAACTCCAGGGAGTACTGATAGGTTTAATGCATACCATTTTTTTCATTCATGTTGATAAGGGTCCCAGCCAAGACAAAAACACAGAGGGAAGAGTTGAAAAAGACGTAAGTCTTCCTGCGGATTCAACAATTTCCAGTTTGATGTTGTTTTCCACGATCTGTGACGTTGAAATATGATTGTTGAAGGTCCAATTGTTCCTAGCGATCCATATTTTCCTCCACATGCACTTTGGTATTAGAATCCAAAACTTGAAATAATAAGAATATTTCTCATTTTTTTGTGGACAATGCTCAATCCAGGAGAGAAAAAAAGTGATGACAGAAGAAATTTTTGGGGGATAGATAGCATAGTCATGGAGAACAAGTTCCCACACCTTTTTACCAAATACACAGTCTAATAATAGATGGTCAGTCGACTCAGAATCTAAATTACATAAACACCAGCGAAAGGGTCCAAAAAATCCACATTTTAGCAGATTTTCGCATGTCAACACTTTATTGTGCATAAGCAACCATGTAAAAAATTTATCTTGGGGAGGCAATTAGAGGACCAGACTGATTTCCAAGTAGTGGGGGGTAGGCTTTATGGAAGAGGATCTTGTAACTCATAGAATCCTTTTGCATATGATTAATTTCTGGACCTACCCCAACCCCATTTGTCTTTAAGGGAGTGATGCACTGGAGCTAGACCTGATAGGAAGGAAATCAAAGTAATTGTTTGAGAGATGAGATGAACTGGGAGCTCAGGAAAATACCATCCTGCCTAGTTTCCATCCCTATCCCATGAGCATATATCCTCCAAATGAAGAAAACATTTGTTAGTTAACCAGTTCTTAATCTCTTCTAGCAGCATGACAGAAGAAAGAGGAGGATTTCCAGATATGTTATGCTCCCAGAGAAGGATCCTCTTACCATTTCCAGGGATTATGTAGAGATGTTGATTGAATTTTTCGATTCCTGTTCAACAATAATTCTAGATAGATATTCCTGTGGGGGTGCTAGAAGTTGATAAGTTTCTCAAAGAGCCTCCCTTAAAATATTTCATCCTAAAAATATTACTGACAAGGTGATTTTTATCCATGTAAATCTGCCAAATGAGTTTACCTCCCAAAGCCATATTAGCCAATCCAAGGTCATGGATTTGAAGCCCACCTTTTGAAGTAGGCCTTGTAAGGACATCTCAGCTTACCAGATGCATCTTGTTCTAGTTTCCTTTGTCTCCATTCCAAAGAAAGTATCTCAAAAGTTTAGATATCTAAGACTAAATAGACTTAGGGGAAAGCAACAAAAAGGATTGAAAAATGGGAAATGTTGAAAGTACTTCCATTATCAAAATAATTTTTCATGCCCTGGTTAACTATTGACCACCCCAAAAAGTGATTTTGGCTTTTAACTTAGCTATTACTTCAAACCAAAGAGAAGGAGGAATGGCTCCAAGAGTTAAGGGCAGCCCCAAATATTTTATCTTCTCCCACTTATCATATCCAGTAAAACCCAAGGAGTTAGCAATTCTAAGTATTTCCGAATTATCTACATTCCAACCATACACGACACTTCTTTTTGTTATTGATGAAGGCTCCAAAAATAATACAGAACTTTTGAAGTATTTCATTGAAGGCATGGGAAATATTCAAAGAGGCCCCTCCTAGAAGGAGAGAATCGTCAGCAAAAAGTGCATGGTTTATTGGGTCCACACCCCTAGCTATCTGTATTCCCATAATGTAACCATCTTCCTTATTAGCTGAAAGTTTTCTGCTAAGGGTTTTAGAAATCAAGATGTAAAGGAAGGGAGACATCGGGCATCCTTGGAAAAGACCTCTTTACGCATGAAAAAAATCTGAGAGTCTACCATTGACTACGGGAGAAACCCAAGGCCTATATGTGCAGGATTTGATCAAATTCACAAACTCAACACTAAATCCAAAAGAAAGAAGAAATTTATAGAGAAAGGGGAGTTTTAATCAGTCAAAGGAATTTTTCATGTCCAATTTGATTATCATTCTTTTCTCCTTCCTTTGGTAGCTTGAGTGAAGGGCTTGTTGGACTTGGATTGCATTATCGACTAAATGCCTACCTTTTACAAAGCCTCCCTGAAGAGGAGAGATCAACTTGCCTAGTAAGAGCTTGAATCTGTTGGCGAACAGTTTGTCTAGAATCTTGTAAGAGGCATTACAAAGAGAAATAGTATGGAATATGTCAAAAGAAGAAGGGTTTTCTTCCTTAGGGATAAGAGCCAAAAATGTAGAGTTCGTACACCGTCCAACCTTGGCTTTTTTTGGAAGGATTTCACCATACGGATCAAATCTGGTTTGATGATATTCCAGCAGAATCTGTAAAATTGGAAGGAAAAATCATCTGGCCCAGGAGCTTTATCCGGCTCCATTTCCCAGATGACATCCAAAATTTCCTTTTCAAAGAAAGGTCTCATTAGATCAACATTATCCTTAGCGCTGACAAGAGTAGGGACATTATCCAAGAATTCTGTAGACGCTACTTCATTAGAGAGACCATCCTCTTGAAATAAGAGCTGAAAATTCTCGCATGTAGCATACTTTAGATGGTCTTGACCTTTAATAATAACCCCCTCCCCAATGGAAATCTCTGAAATAGGATTTCTAGATAGTCTAGCCCTACATTGGTGATGGAAGAAGGAAGTGTTTTTATCCCCTTCCTGGAACCATAGACTTCTAGATTTCAGTCGAAGATACTCCTCCTCTTAGCGAAAAGAAAGAGTGGTTTTGGATTAAGCAAAGTGTTCTAGGGAAAGTTGAGGCTTGGTAATTTCGACCTCTTCCATTCCTAACTAGATTTTTGAAAGCTCTCGAACTCTCTCTTGCCTTCTGTTGGCCGGATTCTGAAGTGGTTTTTTTACCCATCTTTTTAGAGTAATTTTTGTGTTCTTTAATTTATGTTCCCAAACAAAACCGAGAGATCCAACAACATAGTGAGACCAAGCTTGATTTAAAGTGTCCCAAAAACCATATCTCTCAATTCAGAGGGGACTCAAAAGAAACTGGATTGGGCTGAGGTTATATTCCCTTTCAAACTTCACTGATATCGGGTGATGGTCTAAAGAGATTTTGGGTAGAATATTTGTTGAGATGATGAATTTCCCTTCCATTAATGAACTCTAAACCAAGAACCTGTCAAGACAGGAAGCAATGATAGCAGATCCAAATCTATTGTTGGACCATGTGTATCTTCCATTTTTGGGTTTGAAGTCATTAAGATCGCAAACGTGAATCAGCTCTTCCGCCGTGTCTTGGAAATAATCCTTACCACATACCCAACCCTTTTTCTCATTTGTAGAAAAAGATATATTAAGATCTCTTGCGATGATAATATTTGAAGGAGAATTGGATTCAATTAAATCTAAAAGCATTTTCCAGCATTCTTTTTTTTCATTAAAATTAAAATGAACGTGGAGATTAAAGAGAACCAAGGGTATCTTACTGGAGATATGATAGAGATCAATAAAAATCCAGTGCTAGGTGGAAAACCAATGATTTAACTGAACTTTTTCAGCACTCCAAAGAGTTTCAAGACCGCCAAATGTGTCTCTTGCACTGACATATTTGCCAGAATTCAAATTCTATTTGGTTTCGCTTAACAGGAGTAAAGCTTCCTTGTCGATCTTAGTATTTTGAAGTAGGATAATTTCAGAAGGAACCATTTTCAATAAGTCCTTGACTGCTTCTGCTTTGGTTAGGTTCCTTGACCCCCTGTAGTTCAAAGAGACGATCTGCATTATTTACCTGAGAGGGAGGGAGTAGAGGCTCCCTTGGAGGGTCGAGTCCTCTTGCTTCTGCCAAATGATATTTCAATGGTGGACTAACTACCCTGCATCTTTAGTCTATCAGCCTCATATTCTTGAGCCTCCTTCTTAGAATTGCTACTAGCCTTTATCGAGAGTTTCTCAATGACGCCATCATTGAAGAAGCTAGAGTTGTTAGTCAGTTTATTTTTAGTTATGTCTGCATAAGAGGGAGAAATATTTTCTCTTATTGGAGAATGGTCTTCCTGCATAGTTTCACCAACACTAGGTAGGTCTGAGATAACTTCTCCATCTTGTACCAAGATCCTGAATTAACTATAGGGACAACATCCTACTCTTCAAATTGTTGCATCTCCCCTTCTTCAAGAATAGGGACTTCAGGAGGGCTTAAGAGTGCAAAGTGATTGGAGGATGCTATGGGATTTTCTACAATCTTATTTCCAACAGAAAGGTCTTATTTCAATTTCTTTCCTTCTTGACCTTTCTTTCTATCATTTTGATTAGTGTTTTCTGATTTCTGAACTTGAGTCGATTGTTCATCTTTCTCCTTTTCAAGATCCTCTTCTGTTTTTTTTTGCAATTGCAAGAAAAGTGTCCATAATCATGGCAGAACTGACACTTGAAAGGAATTTGCTTGTAGTCCAACTCTTGAATGAATACCATTTAGATATTGTTAGTTTGATAGCCTTTGGAAATCTAATCTCCAGGTCAACTTCAACGCAAATTCTAGCACATGAATATTGATCTTTTCATTTTGCCATATCTATGTATTTACCAAGATTATTCCTGATGGCTTCTAGGGAGTCTAAGTTCCCCCAGTGTAAGGGTAAGTGAGGGAGCCTTACCCAGACAGGAACTGCGGATGGAACATCTTGAGGAGGATCAAAATCATGGATCCATTTTTTTAGGTAGATAACCTGAGCACCCATGAAGTATGGACCATTTCAAAATATAAGGTCACGGTCTTCAACTGAGTCAAACACAAAGACGAAGTATCCTCTACCAAAAAAGTGGTTTCAAATTCCTTCGGATACTAATGGCCTCCAGTTTCTTTGAACCCAGCCATCGATAGCCTTGGGAGAAGGCTAGAGGCTGGTAAATTTCCCAATCATCCCACGCTCGGCAAGGTTTAAAGACGATCTACAGATCTGATCAGTAGGAAGCTCAATAGAGGGGATATCCACCTTCTTCACAAATGTCTATGATGGACCACCTTTCCTCTTACCACACGTAGCAACCAGACGCTGGAATGCTTCCAATTCAAGTGGAAGGGGAGAAGGAAGGACCCCACCAGTATCCATTGAAGAGAAGGTTCAGCTAGCCAGGACAAGAAAAGAACAGAAGTAGCCCACTGAGCTGAAAAAGGAATATCTCACCAATAGTCAGCAATATTGATGGGAAAAAGAATCCACCCAACACAGAATACAAAAGAGCCTCACGCTACAGAAAATCTAGATAAACTGGAACGCAAACCACCAAACACTAGATCAACCTATAAAAAAGAGCACGTCCAACATGGAGGAGACCAAAGCCATCCGGGGGTCTTCTTGGAGCAATTTTTGATCCAACAGAAGAATCCAGGGAAACCTCCAAACAATAATTAGAACCTCTACACTCTTGCAAACGAGATCCAAGAGGCCATCAACAGGAAAACTAAGAAAGGGAACGAGCCTCCATCACAAAAAAAAAAAAATAAATTGCAAAGAAAAAGTAAGCTTGCATACATTTATGTTTCACAATATGTCTTTGTAGGCTTGAAGGTGAGCTGGTTTCCCATATAAAATTTATAGTCATGTTGATGCCAAATTGATCAGACAAAATCACAAGGCATCCATTGCAAGAATTGAATCCAACCAGGGCTATTGATGATCCTGAGATAAAAGCATGGCTAGCTTTAGGCCAGACCAAGTCCAAAAAGAATGGAGGTGGAAAAAAAAGAAAGGTCATTTGATATCTTTGTACAATATATTTATTATTTACCAATCTATTGCATTAATTCATTTGTTAGTGTCTCAAGCTATAATAGAACATAAATTATTAAATTAAATTTTATTTGTTACATGAAAAAAAGATTCTCAAGATAATTCAGTAGATAACAACCTGAATCCTGAAAGAATACAAGTCATTTTTCACATAGTTGTTTTGTGTAGGATGAAATTTTTGATGCGGTTAAAGCATTCAGGCTACTTGAAGTTTCCCTTCAACAATCTGCAACTGATCATGCTACTGGTAAATCCTACAACTTTCTCGATAAAGGTGTTCAGTTTACAGGGGATCATAAATTGGTATTGTATGCAAGGGCATAAGAGAAGAGCACACACACACACACACAAGTTCTCAACTGTACATATATTGTGTACTCTTCATATTCCATGAACAGACAATTAATTCTACATTGAATTGTATATATTTGACAGAGCACTTCAAAATAATCTATTGTTTGTAATCAAGGAGTTAAACTTCTGCATAGAGACCTAATATAGATTCATAGTTATTATGTGCTTAAATGCTGGAGAAAGTTTAAGTTAAGTTACAACCATGACTGTATACAAGCAACTATTGAAGAAGGCATCGTTGTTGGTGGCGGGTGTAGTATATTGAGGCTTGCCTCAAAGGTTGATGCTATCAAAGATACACTTGAAAACAATGAGAAAAAGGTGTGATATTTGTCTCTGTCGTTCAGGATTAAATTCAATGGAGGTGGAAAATATTCAAGAGCCATGTTTTATAGTTGAATGACACATTATTTGTTGAATGTAGAAACATTATGTGTACACAAAATTCATTTTTTTTAATCTTTTGCAACATGGTTATTACATGGGCTTTAAATTGTGTTGGCATTTTTGGTGCTCACATATTGGTGCAGGAATTGTTAAACAAGCTTTAAGATACCCATTGAAATTAATTGCAAAGAATATTTGAATGAATGGAAGTGTCGTGGCTGAAAAGGTCAGGACAAAACCTACCATGATTGTCAATTAATTTTCATGATTATTGGAGTGTGTTTCCTTTTAATGCAGGAAAACTTATTTATGTTGAGAGTCAGCCTAATTGCAGATGGTGTTATTTCTCTATTCACTACGCTTTTTAATATATACTAGATTTAAATTATATTCTTCATTTTTCTTAGGTACTGAATAGTGTAGATTTAGCATTTCAAGTTTAATTAACCAATTCTTAAATTGAATTTGTTAGATTAGATTTTCCTATTTTGCACATGATCTTCGTTACTGTTGTTAACTGTTGAACATTATAAATAATTTTCTTCATTGTTTTTTTACTTTACAGTTCATTGTTTTTCTACTTACAAGTGAGAATTTTTTATTGGATTTTACAAGGGTGAGCTTAACTAAGTGGTCCATTGAGTATGAAGAGCCTACTGCTAAGGCTTTTCCATTGAGTATGAAGAGCCTATTGTTGAGGGTTTCAAGCTATTAAGTATGGTTTTGAAGTTGTTGTGGGATCTAAGTATGGCTTAGCATCCAAGTACAGTGGGATGGTTTAGCCATTGTAATATTTTGCCAAGTACAAGTGGGATGGTTTAGCCATTGTAATATTTTGAAAAGTCATTGATGTACTAGATAATTTTCATGTAAAGTTATATGGAGATAGTTCTTAAAAAAAACTCATATTTATTGTAATACTTGACATTTCATATAATATAATTTGTCTGGTTTAAAACTTATATGGTTGTACTTTATATTATTTATAAGTGTTGTAATTAATTAATTAATGTGACATTGCATAATTCACATGTGTATTAAATGATGATAAATAATGTATGATTCTTTTTTTAATTGAAACATAATATCATATTAAAAATTTATATTGATTAATAATTGACACCATTAAAACTACTAAAATATAATAACCACACATAAAACGACTAAAAATGACTAAATTAATGACCAATGATTGAGATTAATGAAAAAAATTCGCATATAAAATGACCAAACAATGAGATATACATGACCAAACAATGAGATATAAATGACCAAAAAAATGACCAAAGTTCGCATATCAATGACCAAAAAACAGTTTTGGTGGCTAATTTACGGTCTTTTATTACGCAACCAAATTTGGTCATATTCTAGTTTGTCATGTGGTCATTAATTTGGTTATAAATGTGGTCATATATTTGGCCATTGATTCAAATATATGAACAAATTAATGACCAAATATATGACCAAATTAATGACCAACTAACAAGCTATAAATGGCCAAAATAAAAATGACCAATTTTGGTCACGTAATAAAAGACCGAAAATTAGCCACTAATGATCACCAAACCAAAAGTGGTCATTGATATGCGTATTTTGGTCATTTTTTTGTCACTAATCTCTCATTTTCCACTAGTGCTCACATTGAATTGATGTCCAAACTGTCGTGTCCTTTTCTCCATATCATCAACCTTTGGCATCAACCATTATATTCATTTTTGCAATATCATCATCCTTTTCCATCAACATCCTTTTTCCTTTATTGTTGTACCTATCATGGGAATCCTCCATCCAAGTGGTCGTACAATATAGTTGGAGAATATCTTTATAAGCTCATGCTTCCCATAACAACTTTACTTTAGTTGTACCTTTCAAGTGTTTAACTTTATCATTGAAATGTCCATGACATCTAAGTACATGCCCGCATAATGAATGTATCAAGAGCCATCTAGTAAATTCATAAAAGGTAAGCATGCATCAATGACAACATCACAATGCTGCTTCACTTTATTTTCTTTTCTTTATCTAACCATACTGCTCCCTCTATCAATATGTAGCCTAATTGCTCCCCCTAAAACCTTGTTGGTCTCTTCATCTCAATATATTTAATTTGTCTCACATATATCGTCAGAATCGATGAAAAGTATTATCTCACAAATGTATATTTCTGCAAACATATTGTACCTAATTTATTTCTGCATTTTACTTCATATATTGATATGGCTGGCTGTGGGCATTTTTCAACTTTTTGTGCATTTCTGCGGGCATTTTTCTAGACCTGCATGCATATGTTTGACGTTTGTGGAAATTTTATAAGGTAGTGGGGCAATTTTATCAGTCCAACAAGAATTTACAAACTAGCTGCAGGGAATTTCTCAACATGCTCCAGAAATTTTCCCAAATCAACTACTTATATAATTTGGAGAATTGATGTAAGTGTATTCTGAAACTTAAATGTGGGCATATTTAAATAGCTGTGGAAAATTTTACAAGATACAGGAATTTTTACTGTATTTCCCTATGGGCATTTTTATTTCTCTATTTCCCTGTGAGCATTTTTAACCAGATGGGGGCATTTTTACTCTCAAGTGCGGGCATATTTGAGGCTTGAGGATATTATTGACCCCTGACTGGCATTTGTCTCCTCCACTTGCAGGCATATTGGGGACCCTGTGTGCATTTTAATGACATCTCCTTCACTTATGTAGACATTTTTCTTCTTCTTGCGTGTCTTTTTCTGAATCTTGCTCGCAAGTATTGCATTATGCATGCAAGACTTGTTAGATTTTTAGCATTAAGCTAAAATTATATTAGGATCTTAAACTGAGAGAATAACAAGCACATCAATCAAACACAAGAGACAATGAACACATTGTTTTTCCTCGGGGAAATCATAAATGGAGAAAACCCCGAAACTTCCTCAAAGATAGAATCAACACCAAAAGTAAAACCCAAAATAGTAAGATTATCTTCTGACAGCAGTAGCCTCTTTCTTTCTAACCCCAGCAACTTCTTCTCCCTCAGATATGCACTACAACTGAGTGTGAGCGAGTGTGTGATAAATAGAGAGACTCACTCTCTATTTATACTAATTCTCGACTTGGCAATGACTCACTAGGGTCGAATTCACTAGGTGAGTCTAACAACCCTAGGGCCGCGGAACTATGGGGACTTTAACCCTTGAACAATAGGAGGGTTACCCACATTGACTTGACATGCCTTGTTTACATTATAGAAACTCTCGATCGGAACATCGGGGCATGACATGAATCATTTGCATTACAAACACTTCCCAGAATGAACATTGGGGTACAATACATAAGAAATACAAGTGAATACATTCCGAAGTTACAATTACATCAACACTCCCTCTTAACTAGGAAGGTATTCTCTCGACACAATTTATCAGCACAAGTCTTCTTCTCTGTATCATCTGGACCATCCTCGAGTCCTTGTCATATTCAAGTCATCTTCATCTTCAAGTCATATTCATCTAGATCTGGATCATCACTCGATATGGATCATCATCACTCGATCTAGATCATCACTCAATCTGGATCATCTTTGGTTCTAGAACATCATTGCTGGATCATCATTATAGGTGCTATCTCTTAATTCTTCTCGTCACGGGAAGTTCTACAGAGTCAGCCCTTTTTCATGCCGGTTGTAGGCCTAGCCTCCATGTAGGTCTTCTTCCAGCACTTATATCTAACCCTAAGTCAGAATGTCCCTCCCAACACTTATATCTAATCATGTAGGAACCAATCCTGTAATCATATCACAAAGGCACGCCCAGCACTCACATCTGACCATGTGGGAACACATCCCACAACCCTGTCAAAAAGGCCTAGCACTCACATCTGACAACTAATGTTAGAAAGGCTCAGCACTTACATTTGATCATGTGAGGAACCAATCCTCCATGCCAAAAGGCTGTGCACTATCTGACAACCAATGTTAGAAAGGCTCAGCACTCATATCTGACAACCAATGTCAGAAAGGCTCAGCACTTATATTTGACCATGCGAGGAACCAATCCTCCATGCCAAAAAGGCTCTGCACTTACATATGACAACCAATGTCAGAAAGGCTCTGCACTCACATTTGATCATGTAGGAACCGATCCTATAGTCACATCAGAATGGCCCTCAGTCCTGGACTGAGCTTTCCTGGTAACTGACCGGGTGCATCCATTCCAAGAATGGAATACAACGCTTATATTTGATCATGTAGGAACAAATCCTATAGTCACATCAGAATGTCTCAGCACTCACATCTGACATGGAAGGAACCAATCCTCTCACCATGATAGAATGGCTCAGCCCTTACATCTGACCATGGAAGGAACCAATCCTCTCACCATATCAGAATGGCTCACGGACTCATCACTTCCCTTTGGAGGGAACCTCGATCTGGAGAACACCAAGCTTCTCCCCGAAGTACTCAAACTTCACTCTAGCCAATCAATTTGTCAACACATCAGCTATATGTTTATCCATCGCAACATACTGGAGCTTCACTGCTCCCCTATGCACCATATCCCTTATATAGTGATACTTGATCTCGATATGCTTCAACTTGTCATGGAACACCGGGTTCTCCGACAACTTCACACAACTATGGTTGTCGCAATGTATACAAGTAGCATCCAACTAGAGATGAAATGAATTAGACAGTAGCTTCCTCAGCCATACTACCTCACAACTAGCTGAACAAGCTGTGACATACTCTGCTTCAGTTGTACTTAGTGCCACACATGATTGCTTCCTGCTAAACCAAGAGATCACACATGATCCCATACTGAAGCAACACCCTGAAGTGCTCTTCCTATCGATGGCACTGCCTTCCCAATCTGAATCAATATAACCCTCTAGGTTAATCTTCTGATTTGCCTCATACTTGAGCCCATAATCAAGTGTACCCCTCAGGTACCTCAGAATATGCCTTGCAGCAATCAAGTGAACATGTCTTGGCTCTGTCAGGAACTGGCTCAAGGTGTTCACAACAAAGCAAATATCTGGTCTCTTGTTCATTAGGTACATCAAGGACCCAATCATCTGATGATACATCATAGCATCAACCGATTATGATGAAGCATCACTCAATAGCTTCAAGTTCGATGCCATAAGTGTAGTCATGGCCTTGCAGTCCATCATCCCGAACCTCTTTGGGATCTCTACTGCATACTTTCCTTGTCCGAGGGAGATTCCATCAGCATTATGCCACACCTCCATGCCTATAAAATAGTGCATCATACCCAAGTCCTTCATTACGAACTCAACAGCAAGCTTCCTCTTCGTATCAGCAATCAACCCATCCATACCGGTTACAAATAGATCATCTACATATACTAGGAGCATCACTGGGTTGCTATCTTCAAACTTGTAGTAAAGGTTGGAATCTACTTTACTTTTGGCAAAGCCCAAATTGGATAGAAATCCATCAATTCTGGCGTACCATGTCATGGGTGCCTATTTCAAACCATACAAGAATTTCTTCAATCTACACACATGAGACTCCCTATCATGTGTCTCAAAACCGAGTGGCTGATCTACATACACTTCCTCTTCCACTACACCATTCAAGAAAGCAGTCTTGACATCCATTTGGTGTATCTTCCATTTCATCACTGCAGCTAGAGCAAGTACTGATCTTATGGAAGTGGATCTGGATACAGGTGCAAATGTTTCTTCATAATCTATTCCTTCTTTCTGTGAGAATCCATGAGCCATGAATCTTTCTTTATATTTCTCTATGCTGCCATCTGCAGCATGCTTGATCTTGTAGATCCATTTGGAAGTTACAACAGACTTCCCTTTTGGTCTTGGGACAACATCACAAACATCATTCTTCATGATCGATTGATACTCTTTGATCATGGCATCCTTCCATTATTTCCGTTCTGTCGCTTCTTCATAGTTGGAAGGTTCTTTATTGATAAAGTCACACAATAAAGCTACATACCCGGAGTAGGACTTGGTCCTCTTTCTTTCTCTGTGATTCTCTTCTGGAGGCTCGTATCTTTCTACACCTTGGATAGATTCTCGTACCCAAGTAGGTTTCCTCTTGTGAGGATTCTTCTCCTAAGGTGGATCTACAAGCTCTTGAGTTTCTTCAAATTCTCGATCTTCTTCTTGAGTTTCTTCATTCATGGTTGTGTCATGAATTCTGGGTGCTTCTGATTCTTCAGGATCTTTAGCAAGTCTCTTCCTGGATTTGTTGTAAGATGAGTCTTCATCAAATGTTACATCCATGTTGATGTCGATCTTCTTGAATCCTGGAAGCTATATTCTGTAAGCGTTCATTCTTTCAGAGTATCCCACAAAGATACCCTTCTTTCCTGAAGGATCTAACTGTGTCCTCTTTTCTTTTGGAATGTGTATGTACACTGGATAGCCGAATATTCTGAGATGGCTGACTTCTGGTTTCTTGCTGGAAAAGACTTCTTCAAGTGTCTTGTTCTCAAGTACTCTATGTGGAGTACGGTTCTGTACATACACCATTGTTTTGGCAGCTTCTGCCCATAGATGCATGGGAAGATCTTGATCATGAATCATTGCCCTTGTAGATTCCATGATAGTTCTATTCTTCCTTTCTGGAACCCCATTCTATTATGGATTATATGGAGTGGATAACTCCCTCTTAATCCCTGAATCTTTGCATAACTCTTTGAATTCATTTGATGTGAATTCTCCGCCATTATCTAATCGAAAGGTCCTGATCTTCTTTTCAGTGTGGTTCTCGATCAAGGCTTTGAATTCCTTGAACTTGATGAAAAATTCATCTTTGTTCTTCATAAAGTATATCCATGTCTTCCTAGAATAATCATCAATAAAAGAAACATAGTATACATACCCGCTTAAAGAACTAGATGACATTGGAACGCATACATTTCCAAGATTCCTTTCGCTTTGCTTTCGCTACTTGGAAATGTCTTCTTTGTGTTCTTTCCTTTCGCACATCCTTTGCAGACTCCTTCATGTTTTGCTTGAATTTCTAGAATACCTTCAACAACTTTTCTTGCAAGTGGTAGTGCTCTATAGTGCACATGTGCAAGCCTTCTATGCCAAAGTTCATTTGGCTCTACTATGTCATGGACCAAATATTGCTCTGGATAATTTGTATAACCCTCCTTCTTGTTGTCCAATTACTATTGCATCGTCAATAGTATTTTCTCTTGGCCATGATTAGGACTTGGACATCTACAAATGCAACCCTCATGCCTTTTGCATCCAATGTCGATATGGATAGAATATTCTTCTTTAGTCCTAGTACAAACAAGACATCCTTCATTTTCATAGACTTTCCAAAGTCTAGCTTGTAGAAGGATTCACCACTACCTTTTATGGGATATTGGTAGTCATCCCTAAGTTTCACCTTATGGGGTGAATTATGTTTGGATAGTTTCTCAAAAGATTCCTTGAAACCTGTCATGTGTTTGCAAGCCCCACTATCAATAAGCCAATCTTTGGTTCCATGAGTGACAATTCCCATGAGAGCGGAGATCAGAACATATTCTTCATCACTTGAAGAGTCTTCACTTTCTTGTTTTACTTTCTTCCTGGGAGGATCATCGTCCTAGGCAGTGTGACCATGATGTCTTCTTTTGGAGTTATTCTTCTTCTTGGATCCACTCTTATTCATCTGACAACTTCTAGAAAAGTGTCCTCTTTCATCACATGTATAACACTTGAGTTTGGATGGATCCCTTCTTACAAAATTATTTTTCTGATGAGAATGCTTACCTTGGTGATGATGATTTTCCATTATTCCTTTCTTGGAGTGTATTGTGAGTGCTTGATCTTCACTTCCCATATTTACTTCTTGAGCTGCTATTCGAGCTTCTTCTTGTGAACATTCTTCCCACGGTCTACTGAACTTGATTAGCTTCTTCCTAGCACAGATTCCTTGGATGAACTTTCCCATGACCTAGGGAAACCATTCAAGGTTGTCATCATAATTTCTACATTCTCCACTTCTTCATCTACTGCTTCAAGTTGTTCTTTGATCTGGGAGACCCTTGTGAAGTATGACTGGATGTTCTCCTCATTCGGGATCTTTATATTCTTCAACTGGTTCCTTAGAGTCATCTTCTAGTTTATGCTCTTCCCTTCAAACAGTTTGGTTAGGGCATCAAATATAGTTTTAGGTGTCTTGAGGGAGGACACCTATGGTATGAGGTGATCCTTGATTGAATCAGCAATAATCCTCTTTGCCATAACCAACTTCTTCTTATGTAATTCTTTATCTTCATCTTCCTCTGGAACCGGAACCTCCTCATGGATGTAGGAGTCCAACTCATTTTCTTCCGGGACCAGGGAGATCCTATACTTCCAGGCTCGGAAGTTATCAGCTCCCTCAAGCTTTTCATCAAGCTTGGTATGATGAGACATATTAACTGATAAACTCAAATGGAAATACAAAATATTTAGATCTTACCAGGTTAAGATGTAGGATCTGGATTTGGAGCTGAATTTCTGCAGTGTTGGTTCAAGAGCAGATTAGAGTTTGACTTTCCCGTAGTTCTGTCCAACCAAATGCTTTGATCTTGATCTCTAAACTTTGATTTTGGGGAGGAGATCAATCCAGGCCTGGGCTCACTCAAAAATTCCACTTTTGTGGAAAGCCCTAATTTCCGGCAGCAGTGTCGGGTCTAAAATTGAAAAAACTCAAAATCAGATTCTGCTCCGACAGAAAGATGCGCCCTAGGGAGGAGAGTCATCCCAACCTTATTTTGCTGAAAATCTGTGGAGAGAGATCCAAAAAGTAGGAAGCCCTAGTTCCCGTAGCTGCACAGTTTCTTCTTCTCAGGTTAGTTCTGATACCATGTTAGATTTTTAACATTAAGCTAGCATTATATTAGGATCTTTAACTGATAGAATAACAAGCACAACAATCAAACATAAGAGAAAATGAACACAGTGTTTTTCCTCGGGGAAACCATAAATGGAGAAAACCTCGCAACTTCCTCAAAGATAGAATCAGCACCAAAAGTAAAACCCAAAATAGTAAGATTATCTCCTAACAGCACTAGCCTCTTTCTTTCTAGCCCTAACAACTTCTTCTCCCTCAGCTATGCGCTACAACTAAGTGTGAGAGAGTGTGTGATAAATAGAGAGACTCGCTCTCTATTTACACTTATTTCTGACTTGACAATGACTCACTAGGGCTGACTTCACCAGGTGAGTCTAACAACCCTAGCGCCCCGAAACTGCAAGGACTTTAACCCTTGAACAATAGGAGGGTTACCCACATTGACTTGACATGACTTGTTTACATTATAGAAACTCTCGATCGAAACATCGGGGCATGACATGACTCAATTACATTACAAACACTTCCCGGAATAAACATCAGGGTACAATTCATAATAAATACAAGTGAATATATTTCGAAGTTACAATTACATCAACAAGACTAAGATAAAATGGTCGCAGCTAGTTAAACATGCCCATAAGGAAATTTTGAACTTTTTCTACATTTCTGTGGGCATTCTTTACATCAGCTGGGAGGATGAGCAAGAAAATGTTTTGAATTTATGTAAATTGCAAGACCTATCTACATCAGCTACTTTCTGCATTCTTTCACCCTTGTGTTCACCTTAAGAGCCCTCGTTAGGTGCCATCCACCATATCGCTACCTTATATGATATTTTTTGGAGTACTTTGATGTCATTTTTATTGCAAGTTGGTCGTACTATTGTGTTTCTACTATTTTTTATTTGTGAGGGTTGGATGATCTAATTTACGTTCTTTTCCAATTCTGGGTTCTCTCCTTTCACAAGTATCTTGGTCTAGTTGATTCTAATGCAAGTAACCTAACACTAAGAGGTTGAAGACTGTTTACAAGCATTTTTTCTGAGGATAAGAGAGCTCTTCCCTGACATCTTATGTTGAGTTTATAATTGGTTCAGATCTGATATATCATGATACTGATATGTATTGTTGTCTTTCATTAACAACTTAGATCTGATATAGATCGCTACTCTTATTACTGTTATTGTTTTAAGTACTTTAATGGTTATTGTAACTCATTGTTTCTAGGACATGATGGACATGAAGGATATTGAGGTACGGTTTTTCTATGTTGGACATGATTGTCTCGTTATTTCATCTTTGAGTTTGAATATTTGAGTAAAATAATTATAAAATACAAATGAGTTGAATCTACTTGAAAGTTTGCATCTTTTCTCAAAATGAGCTGAAATATGCATTAAACATTTTTTATGGATCTTGTGTCTTTATAGTGGCACCTTGTGTAGTCCAATGAATTAAAAGAGAGAGAAGGTATTTCTCCTGGTATAGGACTAGGATGTGGTGCTACTGAGGTAAGTAATTTTGAATTTTCTCATATTGAAGCCTTTGAGCCTGAACTTTTGGTGAATTTTAAAAAATGGAGTGTGACATTTATTTTTCATTGTTTTTCACTTTTAGAGCTGGTGTATTGCATATTGGCTATCAACCATTGTTATGTAGGTTGTTTTGAGGACTAAAAAATGATGCCCATTCACAACAAAGCAAATCCCAAAAGGTAGGAATTGAATTGGGAATCAATTATGCATCTTTTTCTATATCTTTTGTTTCTAAGTTTATTCATGTTTTATTACAAGGTATTTTTGGGAGATAAATGATTGGATATCGTAACCAAACCCCAAAAAACTTCCCACTATACCATTTCATTTTAATGAGAATGGCCAATTCAAAATCCTCTTGGTACTATTCTATTAACTTAATGCCTGAACGCATTTGGTCCACGTTTTGTTTTATATAAATAATTGGTGGTTAAGTTCTGTTTTTCTATTACTCAGATCATATTCAATGCTATATTTAGGGATTTTAGTTTTATCAATTAATAAGAATTTATGTTTTCTCGGTACCAACATCATATTCAATCCCTAGATTTCTAATTAGACACTTCATTTTCAATCTCGCCTTTGATTTAAACGGTTGGTAGCCATTTCTGGTTTTTGAAAACCTAAATCATATTCAACCCTTCACATTTTATCTTTCTTCGGCCTTTGATTGAAGCACTTAATTTATTTGACTTGTTTTCAAATGTGTGTAGGTTGCTAATATGCATTATGCAAATGGAGCATTCATAAGATGTGAAGGTGTTTTATCTTTTGATTTTCCCTCTTGTTCATATCTCAACACTACTGCATTTCTCACTAGGATGATCCAATCTGAGAAACCAGATTTCATAGTATTTATAGGTATGGGTTTTCTCTATTCTGGATGCCTTCTTATTTAAAAACAAACTTCTAGTTAATGCAAGAATCACCTTGGACTTACACTTGGCCTACCCCACAGTGAACCAATCTTCCATTCATAATTTTTATTTGCATTTAATTTTTGAAGTTTTTTTTCGATAAACATGGTGCAAGGTTGATGCTGCATCATATATCACAGATTTTTTTTGGCTTGGGAACAAGGTTTTAATATCTATTCTACTAAAGTTTCACAAAACTTGCACTTGGCCTCATCTCTTTTTAAAACATGCCATTCTAGTTGGACCAAATTTTTTTCCAAGGTGCTACTACAATTATCAGAGAGTATTGAATGATCACTAACTTAGTTGATTCTTTCACTGTATTATTATTATTATTGTTATTATTATAATTTTGACTTTGAAATTGACTTTGGTATGATGTATTTGGCATAGAAAGTTGAATTTGAAACTGATTTGGGCACTTATTACTCCAAAATGGGTTGTCAAAGAAAACTACAACTAAAAAATAGAGCGTAGCTTCATTTAATTAGTGACAAACAATTGTACGGCTTAGAGGACCAATGTGAAGGAGAAATATCCATTGAAACATGTTGGGAATCTTATGTAAGATAATAATATGTAAGTAGGTGTGGGAATATCCTAGAGGACCATGAGACTAAAATTCATCAAAGATACATCTCAATGTTCAATCATATTGATGATATATACCTTGGAAATTTTGTTGTATACCCCTAGGGTGTGGCATTTATTTGTAGGTTCCAATTTGTTTTTCTCTTCACTAGGAATATGGGGCCATTCACTAAATTTTAAAATGTGAAACGAGCAAATTGTTTCCATAACATATCTCATATAGTATTATGTTGCATAAAACAAGTGTATGATGATGATGTGGGTTACAAATAGAGTGACTTCCCCCCATAATCTAAAATCAAATTGCTAAGAGTGAAGCGCACATCGAGCCATCTGCATAATGATTTTGGTCTTATGTTCAATGACTCCATTCTATTATGGAGTGTAGGGAACATGGAGAAACCAAGAGATTCCATGAGAAATGATATTTTTTTGAAATTATTGTCAGTAGATTCTTCTCCACTAGTGACTGATACACTTCATATTTTTATTGCTTTCATTTTTACTAATGATAAATTCTTTGAATTTCCCACAATCTATATTGAATGGTATATATTGAAGGAGATGTGAAAAAACATAAATGAAGGTGACATACTACTTTCTACACCCCAAGAGAACAAGTGGGACATAGGTCCATAAATATCTCTATGAACCAACTCAAGATGCTAAGAAGATTTCCTCAAGTTGTCCTCAAAAACTAAATATTCATGGTCTTGTCCCAACATACCCTTCATATACACCACTAGGTGGTTCAATATACTGAATATCATCATTGATGTGCAAATGAGTTAAATGTTGCAAGGGCCCAAATTTTGTGTTCAAAATGTTGATACCATAACATGCTATTGTCATTGTCATTGGATACCATATCAACAAACCCTTTAATATTTGAGGAAAGAACCTTCCCTAATGTGTAGATATGATTGCATCCATCACAATACACTGAGGTAGCCACTTAAAAACAATCATTCATGTCCTCTACAACCCATTGATTTGGAATTCCATTGTTTTGTTCATGTGGTGTAATAAAAATAAGATTTAGTCCAACTCTTGGAACATGAAAGAAATATCCAAACTTCGTGGAGTCGATGGTGACATCATTGCATCCTGAAACTTATAAATTTGAGTTATCACCAGCTTAGATCCAGCTTTACCCGGCTCTATCATGCGCCGAGAGGGATCAAATATTTTGAGGTGCAAACCCTGCTTCAACAATTGCACTCCAAAAAAGGGTTTGCATTCATCTTTACCCGGCTCTAAGCTGGTTTACGCCTTTATTAATTTGTGGCATATGATTTTCTTGCTCAATTAATCCTCTTCATAAAAATATTTTTGCATCTGTGTATAGATATTAAGCCTAGTTATGGCAGCGCTTTGCTGTGTATAGATATTAAGCCTAGTTTAATCTTTAAGTCGACATTGTGGTAGCTTCAAATATATATTTATTATGAGCCAACATTGTGGGAGATTTAAATATATATTTATCATGAGCCGACATTGTGCCGACATTGTGCCACGTGTCACTTCCACGTTGAGCACGGAATCACACTTCTACCTCATACCGGGCTGTAGAATGCGCCTCTCGGCGCAATCAATGACAACTTTCTCTCCAATGTGCTCCCTTTGATAATTAGAGATGGCGTGTTGAATTTTTTGATGCCTAATCATATGTTTGGTAGATACAAAATCAACAATCAATTCTTGTGATGAAGAGGAGAACCAATATTCATGGTGCACAACCAAATGTTGATTGTGAGAAGATTCACGTTGGGTATCATATTCAAGAATCCCCATATTGTAACTTGCTTGTTCTATAAAATATTCAAACTTTTGAAACTAAGCTATGCAATATTTGAAGGCGTGCCCATTCTTATGATAGTGGTTGTATAGTAAGTTTATTCTTACTAGAGGAATTTTGGTTTTCCTTATTAATTTTCTTGAACTCATATGTAGAAGGTGTAGATACAACTTTTGAAAGAGCTTAATATTGGAGACAAAATTCTATGCAAAAATTCTTCCATGATTCTCAATGTGACATAGTGTCGTAAAATATTAACAGAAACATCCTCATGAGTCTTGTAACTATTCATAGATAGAATAATACTATAAAATATGATGGAAAAGAATTCAAACACTAGAGATATAATTCAAAATTTTACTTATATAATTTTAATTTGACTTTTCCTTTCTTCCCGATGTAAGGCTACCAATGTTTAGGTTCTTCAACCTTGTAAAATCCTCTGCAGCTATCAATAACCCATTTTGAGATAAAAATATCAGCATTGAGTCTAGTTACTTGAGTGGTATTCATTGTTCCAAATAGTGTCTTGAAGGTATCCTAGGTTTCTTCACTCTTTGGTTTTCCTTGATGTGATGAATTAGATCTAGCTTGACATATAAAGTGATTACATGAGAGATTGGATCTTTTCCATACATTTGAGGTCATCACTATCATTGATGTTATAGGGAAGGGGTTTCTTTAGGGACATCCATAAACCTTTTCTTTAAAGAAACACAATCATTTGGTATATCCAATTATTATAATTAGCCTCATTTAATCGACCAAATATCCACCATGGGTTCAATTTCAAAGTTAATGCAAAGAAGAAGCCTCTATATGAAGAAAAAAATGAAGTCTTCAAAATTTCGTAGGCTTGATACATCGAATAGGGAAAATAAAACATAGCTCCTTTCAAGAAAAAAACTGTAGTGCATTACCATTTTTTTCAGAGGAAAGGAAGGAAGGGAACCTGAGGAAGAGAGGCACTGGCCTCAAAGAAGTGTTTAAACCATAGAAAATTAGGCACTGAACTTGAAGTAGGGATTCAACCCTAGTAAAAGAGGTGTTGGAATTGAAGAAGGATTTAAACTATAGAAAATCCTGCATAATAAGAATGAAACCATTATGTCTGGCTTAATACTATGTTAACTTGCCGGTGGACCAAGGCCTTTCATTATATTTTATCATTTTAGATTGAAATTTTATATTGGTTGGAAGAAAGCTTCCAAAAAGATCGACCATAAATGATTTCAGAGGTAACCCGAAAACTTGATTAACAATCTAAAGGTGAAAAATATATTTATTAAAAGACAACCGTATTTCATTGACTCAAGGGGAAAATACCTTTGATCAGGAGATAACATCTATAGACCAAATTCTGTGGATGTTGTTGACTCTATGGATGTTGCATTTACTACTGCAATAAAATCCATGCTTCTGTGGGAAGCAATGTTGGGTAATCATGACCAGGAATCTGCCATGACTCGTGAAGAGTTGATGTCATATTTATCTATCATGGATTACTCTATTTCCAAGATTAATCCTATTTGATGATCCAAGTGACAGGAAAATATTTGTAGACGTTGATGGTTTTGGAAATTCTAATATAGAATTTAATGGTGTTTGGGTTCCACATTTCTCTTCACTTCTATACATATGCTTTGGGATGGTGCACCGGTATTCAACTCCTCAGGGGAAGAATATTCCAAAGGATTTTTCAGGATTCAGGTATGCCTAGATTCGAAATACAATCTTTGTTGTGAATTGTATATTTTTTTTTAAATACACGGTAAACGTCGATGTAGCGACATACTTCTATTGTTATAGTGACATAGTGGCGTTTCTATAGCGACGCACCAGTGCTTAGTCACTTCTAAGTTGCGATAAACTCTCGTCACTATAGTGACAAGTTGTCGTCTCTATAATGACGATATACCATCACTATAGCAACTGAAAAGGACTTGGGAGTTTCTTGGTTGAAACATACTTCCGTGCCTAAAGCGACGCATTAACATCACTATTGTGACCAATGTATGTCTCTATACCAACAACTATACGTCGCTCTCGCGAAACAATATGAAATAGTCATTTGATTTTTCCACAATATTTTGTCGATAAAGAAATGCCCAAACATCGTTCAAGCGATGCAATATGACTTAGTCGCTTTATTTTCCACAATAAGTCATCGATATAGCGACGCCAAAACACTACTCAAGCGATGCAATATGACTTAGTCGCTTGATTTTTCCACAATCAACCGTCTCTATAGCAACTCCATATCATTGCTATAGTGACACATCAACGTCACTATATCGACACCTATTGGTTTTTGAAGCAAATGCGACAATCACCACATGTGATCGATGTTTTTTTGCTATACTGGTGGAATATTCTAAGTGTGGCTAATGCGACGATAATTTTGCGACGAAAATTTGGGCCTCTATTCGTCGCTATAGCGACTGAAAAGTGTTTCTATAGTAACGATTTTAAGTGGGAAAAAAGTTCACATGTACTAGTGTACTATACCTTATGATAAAAAAAATCCTAATGGCACCCTTACCCTCACTTAGAGACCAAATATATACTCTAGTGGACATATGTGGTGGTTCAAGGTGTTGTGTTCAAGGTGTTATTATTTTCCCTAGATGCATGGACTCTTATTTTATAGCATAAGTCTTAGGTTCTTACCCTATTCATGACAAGATCCCCAAGATCCATATCAATATATAAAAAACTCCTAATATGTCGGCATACCCACTTGAAGGATAAAGATACCCTTGCGAGTCAATGTGTGGTATTTTGATGTATTGTTCTTGTTCATGGATATCAAAAACCTTCCTTTAGGGCCTAAGGGCCAAGTTTTCCATTTGCACTATGTCCAACACCTCTAAACCTAGACCTAGTGTTCAAAAATACCTAATGATGCCCATATCCACACTAGGATTTCAAGGATACCATTGGGATGTCATGTTTGATGATTTAAGGTGTCGTTATTGGAACTTAGTGTGTTGAAGCTTCCCTTAGGGATTATTTTCTAATTTTATTTTTCAACCATGTCCATAGTGTGGAAATTGAACCCAGGTGTTAGAACAATTACACTCACAAAAATTTCCAATTACACATGCAAATTACACACAAAGGAGACTGAATCTGGAGCAGAACACTAATCTGTATTGAATAAGTGTACAATAGCAAACCCTGTGAAGTCATAGGCTGCCACAATAAATAATTACATGAGAAATTTGAATGCATAAGGATGCCATTTGAATTTGGTCAAAAGCAGGCTTACTAAATCTAAGCAAATCCCCCATACGTGCATAAAGCAGTTTCCAAATCTGTCTAGGAGCTCACGAATTGGAAAAATCAATTAGGAAAGATAATAGATGATGGAAAGACAACTCATACATGTTTTTCTTAGGAGAAAAGAGTGGAGGATGATGAGGACAAAAAACAAGTTAACCTCACCTAGTCAAACTTTCCCAATTGCCTTAAAACTCAGCAAAAGCAGGAAATAAAGCAGAAAAAGCAGACATGCACTAGGAAGGCCAGGAATAAAGCATATTTGATTCCAAGTGGTTTCCCAAGCGCTCCATGACTCAATTTTATCAAGTTTTACCACTTTGGACATGTGGATGACAACTTGCATAAGGTGGAATATGGAAACTAGGAAAATAAGACAAAAATTGGATTAATTAATGTCTAAGGTAGATAACTATGGGTTGATTATTCTAACACCCCCCATTAAGCCTGACTTATGAGTAAAATATCAGAAAATTATAGGGCCTAGCAACAAGGCTTAGTCACCCTTTACATACTACATGTCCATTTAACCAAGGAAAGAGGAACAAACCCAGTGAGAAAAATCCTCCCTTAAACATGGACAGTAAAACAAAATTTGAAAATCTTGTCATCACTCATGCTTCACAGCATGAGCAACAATCCCCAGTAGTGATTTGATATTGCTGAATGTATTCTCACAAAAAAAATTGGTGAAGATATATGCTACTTGTTCTGAAGATGAACAAAAGAGTAGGTGAATGGTGCCATCATGCACAAGCTGTCTGATGTAGTGCATATGGATCTCAATGTGTTTGGTTCTCTGTCTCTGAACTAGATCATTGCAGATTTGAATGGTACTCTGATTATCACAATAGATAGTAGTTGAGTATTCTGATTCAAAGCCACACTCACCAAGTAACCCCTGCAACCATAAACATTGAGTTGTTGCATTTACAACTCCTCTGTACTCTGCTTCTGTAGATGAGAGTGCAATGGCACTTTGTTTCTTGCTTGTCCAGCTGATTGGTCCTTCAACAAGCATGAACACATATCTTGATGTTGACTTTTGATCTGTGTTTTCACCTTCCCAATCACTGTCAGTAAACCCAATCAAATCAATATCAGATTTAGCTTTGTAGAAGATCCCATGAGTCCTTGTTCCCTGAACAAAGTTAAGGATCCTTTTGGCTGATATCCAATGGATCTCATGAGGCTGATCCATGTATCTTGAAGCCACACTTACTGCATAAGAAATATCAGGTTGATTATGTGTAAGGTACAGCAAACACCCAACCAGTTGCCTATAGAGTGTATTGTTTACCATAGGTGAAGAATCAGCTTCTTCAAGCTTAACTCCTGAAAGGAAGGGAGTCTTGCTTGGCTTGAAATCCTTCATGTTGAACTTGTTCAGAAAATCCAAGGCATACTTGGACTGATGTACTTTTATTCCATGTTTGGTTTGAGCAATATCAAGCCCCAAAAATTGGCTCAATAACCCCAAATCAATCATAGAGAATGCATGGTTCATTGCATCCTTCAAGGAGGCAATTTCATCCTTTGAGATTCCTGTAATGAGAAGGTCATCAAAATACAAGACAATAATCATTAAAGAACCATGAATCAGCTTCAAATAGACATTTGGATCTGACTTGCATCGAACAAATTTCAATGATAGCAGAAAGCTATCAATCTTGGCATACCAAGCCCTGGGGGCTTGCTTAAGCCCATACAATGATTTCTTTAGCCTGCACACAAGAGATGGATTAGTAGAAAATCCTTGAGGCTGGTTCATGTAAATATATTCAGTAAGATCTCCATTCAGGAAAGCACACTTCACATCCATGTGATGTACCTCCCACTTCTTCAAAGCTGCAATGGCTAAAGCTATCCTGATGGAGTCCATCTTTGCCACTGGTTCAAAGGTATCATTATAGTCTATGCCATGTACCTGTGAGTAGCCCTTGGATACCAATATTGTCTTACATTTAAAAGGTGAACCATCAGCAGCAAATTTGGTTTTCTAAACCCACTTACACTGAAATAGCTTCCTCCCTGGGGGAAGACCAACCAGCTCCCAAGTGTTGTTCTTCTGGAGGGAGCTGAACTCTTATTTCATGGATGTTTTCCATTTTGGATCATGTGCTACATCTTCATATGTTTTTGGGTCTGATTCAACCATCAGATAGCATTTCTCTACAAACAAAGGGTCTTTCATACACATAGCACTCTCAAACTGAGATCTAGTCCTCCTAGGATCATTAGGATTTCCAACTAGTTCTCCAGCTACATGAATGGTCTTTGCTGACCATTTTGGTCTTGTAGGACTGTTAGGATATGCAATTAAATCATAATTATCAGACATATCAGAATCAGCAAACTCAACTATCTCTTCACTTACATTCAATGGTTCTGGTGGTGAAGAGGATTCTCCAACTTCCACTGCTCCTAAAGGCTCTTCTTGGAACTGAACACTCCTTTCAATGAAGGATTTGTTTGTGCTCAAATTGATCAGCTTTTACCCTTTTTAATCTTCAAATTACCCAGCAAATAGACATTCTTGGCTTTGGGGCTGCAAAGCCTTCCTCTTTTCTGTTGAAATTCTAGACCAAGCCCTTGAGCCAAAAATCCTGAAATGGGTCACAACTGGATTGTGCCCACTTCATGCTTCTAAAGGAGTCATACCATCAAGCTATTTATGAGGAACCCTATTTTGGATATAGGCTGCACAATTTATAGCTTCGGCCCAAAACTTTGGTGGCAAAGTCTTAGCATCCATCATGCAAGTTGCCATCTCTTTCAATGATCTATTCTTCCTCTCAGCAACACCATTTTGCTGTGGTGTGTAAGGGATAGAATGATGCATCTGAATACCTACATCTGCACAATATTGAATGAACTCAGACTTGACATACTCACAACCATTTTCAGATCTAAGGACCTTGAGTTTCCTCCCAGACTGGTTTTCAACCAAATCCTTAAAGACTTTGAAGAGGCCAAAAACTTCAGACTTGTGTTTCAGGAAGTAAACCCAGCAATACCTGGAAAATTCATCTATGAATGTCAATGCATATTTGGCCGGACTCATTGACATATGAGGAAATGGGCCAGCAACATCACTGTGGATCAACTCAAGAGGTGCAGAGGTTCTCTCATGACTAGCTTTCTCAAATTTATGCTCTGGGTGTTTTCCTAAGATCCAACCTTGACAGACTCCTTTGGAAAACTTAATCTTTGGTAACCCTATGACCATTTCTTTTCCAATAAGATCAGAAAGATACTTGTAATTAAGGTGGCCAAATATTTCATGCCAAATCTTGCTTTCCTCATTAGCATGAATCAGAAGAGCAGAAGGGTTTGACTAGGGTAGGAAGTGTGAGAACATGTATACCTTCGAAGTGTGATTTGCAACTCCTTTTGCAATGACTTTACCACTTGATATCTCTGTGATCTCAACTTCATCAAGGGAGAATATGACCTTCTTTGGAGACCCTGTGTGAGTCATCCGATACACTGATAAGAGGTTAGAGGCAAGACCTGGAACATACAATACATTGCTGAACTTACCATGGTCAAGATCAATCCTCCCTTTGCCCAAACTTTCAGTGAGAGAGTCATCTCCCAGTACTATTGGTGGACCTTTCGACATGTCAAGTGAGGTGAATGCCTCCTTGGTTGAAACCATATGTCTTGAAGCTCCAGAATCAATGATGAAACTAGGTGAGCTTGATGTGCCAGCAACCAATGCATGAACTCTCTCTCTGTCTTCTGAATTTGATCCTCCTTCCCACTTCTTTGAGCTGTCAGGAAGGGAGATGCCATTCTTCTTCAAGATTTGGGTCAGCGTGTCAATTTGCTTCTTCATGCAACACTTTTAGCATGATTTCCCTTACTGCAGTATGCGCACTTGCTCATTTCTCCTTTGTCCTTCTTCTTTTGGGGGTTCTTCTTGGAACCTTGGGGCTCCTCTGGAGAATTGTTCTTGTATTTCTTTTACTCAGGTGGCTTCTTAGCTTTATTCTTGCCTTTTGAATCCACCCTCAAATCTCCAGCAACCAGATATTGGTCTTTGAAAGGTTTGATGGTTCCCATCATCACCAATTTATCTTGTTCTTGTGTGAGAGATTCCATGAAATCTTCAAGGCTAGGCATTTTCCAGGCTCGAGCCGTCAACTTTGTGGCATGGAAGGTCGAGACAAACACTGAATAGTCAGGTCCAAGCTTCAAGAGTATGTCCAAAACTAGTTGCTCCTCCTTCTTTTCGATCCCACACTATTTTAGCTGCAAAACAAGGGCTTTGAACTTGGAAAAATAGAGTTGCGGGGATTCAAAGCTATTGGGACTCAAGGATATCAATTCATTTTCAATTTGATGTCTTCTCATCTCATCTGTCTTACCAAAAATCTCAACAAGCTTCTCCCATACTTCATTTGGTGATGTTAATCCATCAAGATGGAAAAGGAGGTATCTGGATATGCTCAGACACAGGAGACCATAGGCCTCATCCCTCCTGTTGTGCCATTTAATTTTCTCTGCCGATGCATTGGGATCTACTTCTGTTTCCATAGTCACTCTTTAGAGGCATTTTTCTCTCAACTGTATCTCCATCTCTTCTTTCCATTCAAATAAGTTAAATGGAGTCAAGATGATCTTCTGAGATTGATCCATAGCTCAAAAATTGTCCCTTCAGTCAGCAGAATGCTCCCAGTCAATGATGTCGAACCTGCAATAACAAATTGGAAGGAGAGAAATTGATCTACAAAGGCTCTTATACCATGTGGAAATTGAACCCAGGTGTTAGAACAATTACACTCACAAAAATTTCCAATTACACATGCAAATTACACACAAAGGAGACTGAATATAGAGCAGAACACTAATATGTATTGAATAAGTGTACAATATCCAACCCTGTGAAGTGATAGGCTGCCACAATAAATAATTACATGAGAGATTCGAATTTATAAGGGTGCCATTCGAATTTGGTCAAAAGCGGGCTTACTAAATCTAAGCAAATCCCCCATAGGTGCATAAAGCAGTTTCCAAATCTGTCTAGGAGCTCATGAATTGGGAAAATCAATTAGGAAAGATAATATATTATGGAAGGACAACTCATGCATGATTTTCTAAGGAGAAAAGAGTGGAGGATGATGAGGACAAAAACAAGTTAACTTCACCTAGTCAAACTTTCCCAATTGCCTTAAAACTCAGCAAAAGCAAGCAATAAAGCAGAAAAACCAGACATGCACTAGGAAGACCAGGAATAAAGCAGATTTGATTCCAAGTGGTTTCCCAAGTGCTCCATGACTCAATTTTAGCAAGTTTGACCACTTTGGACATGTGGAGGACAACTTGCATAAGGTGGAAAATGGAAACTAGGCAAATAAGAAAAAAATTGGATTAATTAATGTCTAAGGTAGCTAACTATGGGTTGATTATTCTAAGGCATAGCTCTAAGACACATATATAGTTCTTAAAAACTCCTAATAGCATCAATATCTCCACTCATAATCCAAAGGTGCCCTTATGGGGGAATATGCAGGGGTTTAAGGTGTTATTGGTGGCCCTAGATTCATATAATCACCCTTTGGGGACCAAGGCCCATGTTTCCTCTACTAAACCATGTCCAAGGACCAAAAATCAATATTGGTACTCAAAATCTCTCAATACTACCCATTTATTCACTAGAATCCAAAGATCCCATCAAAAGCTTATTTTTTGTAGTGGTTTAAGGTATTTACACTACCCTTAGATCCCTAAAAGATTCCTTTAAAGTGTAAGTCCTAAGTTTCATTGCTTAACCATGTCCAAGGCCTCAATATCCATACTTAATGCTAAAAATATCCTAATGGAATAAATATCCTCACTCAAAGTCCAAACATACTTTCAAAAGGACACTTTTGGTGGTTCAAGGCATTGTTCTTGGCCTTAGATACCTATAATCTTTCTTTAGGGTGCAATGCCTAGATTTCACCCGGTGGTCATTTCCAGGGACCTAAAATCCATAAATAGAGCTTAAAAACCCATCATAATATTCATATCCCCACTCAAAGGTCAATGATACCCTTATAACGTGACATCTCATGGTTTTAGGCATTGTTCCTAGCCTTGAATGCCTAAAACCTTCCTTAGGGATTGAGGCCTAGGTTTCCTCCTGAAAACATGTATAGGGCTCTAAGACACATACCTAGTATTCAAAAACTCCTAATGGAATCTAGATCCCCACTTGGAGGATAAACATTACCTCATGATTATATGTGGTATGGTTTGAGGAATATTTCTTATCCATTGACCTTAAGAAGCTACCCTTAGGGCTTAAAGTGTTGATGTATTTCTAACTTCGGAATGTATTCACTTATATATATTATGTATTGTACCTCAATGTTTATTACAAGAAGTATCTGTAATGTAATTGAGGCATGCCATGCCCCGATGTTCCGATCGGGAGATTCAATAATGTAAACAAGTCATGTAAAGTCATAGAGTTTAACCCTCCTTATTGATCAAGGGTTAAAGTCCCCGCAGTTGTGGGGCCCTAGGGTTATTAGACTCTCCTAGAGAATTCGGCCCTAGTAAGTTATTGTCAAGTCACAAATTAGTATAAATAGAGAGGGAACCTCTCTATTTAACACACAATTCATACACATTCACTCACACTCTGTTGTAGCGCATAATTGAGAGAGAGAAGAAGTTGGGACAAGAGAGAGAGAGACTACTGCTGTCGGGAGATCATCTTACTGTCTTTGGGTTTTGATTTTGGTGTTGATTCTATCTCTAAGGAAGTTGTGGGGTTTTCTCCTTTATGGTTTCCCCGATGAAAATATTTGTATTCATTATCTCTTGTGATTGATTGTTGTTCTTGTTATTCTCTGAGATAAGATCCTAAGATCATATAGCTTAAATGTTAAAAATGTAACATGGTATCAAAGCTAACCTGAGAAGAAGACACTGTGCAGCTACTAAAGCCAATGCTTCCTACTTTTTGGATCTCTCTCCACATATTTTTCAGAAAAAGGAGTTTGGGCTTACCATCCTCTCTAGGGTGCATCTTTTGTCGAAGCAGAATCTAATTCTGATCATTTTTAGTTTTTTACCCAACACTGCTGCCAAAAAATAGGGATTTCCACAGAAGTGGAATTTTTGAGTGAGCCTAGGCCTGGATTGATCTCCTCCCAAAAATCAAAGTTTAGAGATCAAGATCAAAGTTTTTGGTTGGGTAGAACTTCGGGCAACTCAAACCCTATTCTACTCCTGAACTAGAAAACCAACTCTGTAGAAATTCAGCTCTAGATCCAGTTCTGACATCTTAACCTGGTAAGATCTAAATATTTTGCATTTCCATTTGAGGTTCTCTATTAAGATGTCTCATCATACCAATCTTGATGAAAAGCTTGAGGGAGCTGATAATTTTCAATCTTGGAAGTATAGGATCTCCCTAGTCCTATAAGAAAATGAGTTGGACTCTTACATCAATGAAGAGCTTCCAGTTCCAGAGGGAGATGATGCTAAGGCCTTACACAAAAATAAATTGGTCATGGATAAGAGGATTATTGCGGATTCAATCAAGTATCACCTCATACCACAGGTGTCCTCTCTAAAGACACCTAAAGAGATGTTTGATTCCCTGACCAAGTTATTTGAAGGGAAGAACATAAACTGAAAGATGACTCTAAGAAACCAATTGAAGAATGTAAACATCCAGAATGTAGAGACCTTCCATTCTTACTTTACAAGGGTCTCTCCGATCAAGGAACGGCTGGAAGTGGTAGATGAAGAAGTAGAGAATGAAGAATTGTGATGACCACCTGTGACTGGTCTCCCTAGGGCATGGGACTCTTTCATTCAAGGGATCTGTGCCAAAAATAAGCTAGTCAAGTTTAGCAAACTATGGGAGGAATGCTCACAAGAAGAAGCTCGAATATTAGCTCAAGAATAAAATATGGGAAGTGAAGATCAAGCTGTCACAGTACAATCCAATAAAAGCAGAACAGACCACCATAAAGGTAAGCAATAAAAACACTAGAAATTCTAACAAAGATTTGTCTAGGTACATTTGCTTTACATGTGATGAAAGAGGACACCTTGCAAGAGATTGTCCAAGAAACAAGGATATATCTCACAAGAGGAATGGAAACAAGAAAAGACATCATGCTCATGCTGTAGAAGATTATGAGCCTTCTAAGAAGAGAATCAAACAAGACAGTGATGATTCTTCAAGTGATGAATAATATGTTTTCATTTCCGCCCTCACGGGAAACATCACACATGGAAGCAACGATTGGATTATAGATAGTGGGGCCTCCAAACACATGACGAGATTGAAAGAATCATTTGTGAAACTATCATAACATGAATCACCCCACAAGGTGAAACTTGGGGATGACTACCAATATCCAATAAAAGTTAGTGGAGAATCCTCCCACAAATTAGACTCTAGAAAGTCTATGAAAATGAAGGATGTCCTATTTGTACCAGGACTAAAGAAGAAGATCAAGAAATAGAAGAACCTCAAGAACCTGTAGATCCACCTCAGGATAATAATCCTCACAAGAGGAAACCTACTTGGGTACGAGAAGCTATCCAAGCTGTAGAAAGATATGGGGCTCCAGAAGAGATACATAGAGAAAGGAAAAGAACTAGGTCCTGCTACGGTTATGTAGCCCTATTATGTGACTTCATTGATAAAGAACCTTCTAACTATGAAGACGTTACAGAAAAGAAAGAATGGAAGGATTTTATGATTGAAGAGTATCAATCGATCATGAAGAATGATGTTTGGGATGTTGTCCCAAGACCAGAGGGGAAGTTTGTTGTGACTTCCAAATGGATCTATAAGATTAAGCATGTTGCAGATGGTAGCATGGAGAAATATAAAAGCAAGATTTGTGGCTCGTGGTTTATCCTAGAAAGAAGGAATAGATTATGAAGAAACTTTTGCTCCTATAGCCAGATATACTTCCATCAGATTAGTACTTGCTTTAGCTGCAATAATGAAGTGGAAAGTACACCAGATGGATGTCAAGACAGCTTTCTTGAATGGTGTAGTAGAAGAGGAAGTACATGTGGAGCAGCCACTCAGTTTTGAGACACATGACAAAGAGACTCATGTGTGTAATTTAAAGAAATCCCTATATGGTTTGAAATAGGCACCCAGGACATGGTACGGCAAAATTGACAGCTTCCTATCTAGTTTGGGATTTACCAAGAGTAAAGCAGATTCCAACCTTTCCTACAAGGTTAAAGAAGGGAACCCAGTGATACTCCTACTATATGTAGATGATTTGTTTGTGACAAGTGAGGATGGGTTGATTACTAATACGAAGAGGAAGCTTGTTGCCTAGTTCAAAATGAAGGACTTGGGTATGATGCACTATTTTCTAGGCATGGAGGTGTGGCATAATGCAGATGGAATTTACCTTGGACAAGGGAAGTATGCAATAGATATCTTGAAGAGGTTTGGGATGGTGGACTTCAAAGCCATGACCACACCTATGGCATCGAACCTGGAGTTATTTAGTGATGCTTCATCAGAAGCAGTCGATGCTACAATGTATTGTCATATGATTGGGTCCTTGATGTACCTGACGAATACGAGACCAGACATTTGCTTTGTTGTGAACACATTGAGCTAGTTTCTGATGAATCTGAGACATGTTCACTTGATTACTGTAAAGCATATTCTGAGGTTCCTAAAGGGTACAATTGATTATGGGCTCAAGTATGAGGCGAATCAGAAGATTAACCTAGAAGGTTATGTGGATTCGGATTGAATAGGCAGTGCCATTGATAGAAAGAGAACTTCAGGGTGTTGCTTCGGTGTGGGATCAGGTGTGATCTCCTGGTTTAGCAGGAAGCAATCCTGTGTGGCACTAAGTATAGTCGAAGCAAAGTAAGTTGCAGCTTGTTCGGCTAGTTGTGAGGCAGTGTTGCTAAGAAAGCTATTGTCTAATTTATTTGATCTCCATATGGATGATACTTGTATATATTGTGACAACCACAGCTGTGTGAAGTTGTCGAAGAACCCAGTGTTCCATGACAAGTCAAACCATATCGAGATGAAGTATCACTATATCAAGGATATGGTGCAGAGAGGAGCAGTGAAGCTCCAGTATGTTGTGACAAATGAGCAGATAGTTGATGTACTAACCAAACTATTAGCTAGAGTAAAGTTTGAGTACTTCGAGGAGAAACTTGGTGTTCTCCAAATCAAGGATCCCTCCAAAGGGAATCGATGTGTCCATTGGCCTTTCTGACATAGTGGAAGGCTGAGCTTCACATGGTCTTATGTAAGTGTAGAGCTGCTTTGATGTGATTGTGGGTTGTGTTACCACATGATCAGTGCAGAGATATTCTGATGTGATTGTGGTATGTGTTATCACATGATCAGTGCAAAGCCATTCTGATGTGATCGAGGGATGTGTTCCCACATGATCGGATGTAAGTGTAGCGCCTTTCTGACATGATGAGGTCGGATGTAAGTGTAGAGCCTTTCTGACATGATGAGGTCGGATGTAAGTGCAGCGCCTTTCTGACATGATGAGGTCAAATGTAAGTGCAGATCCTTTCTAACATGATGAGGTTGGATGTAAATGCAACTCCTTTCTGACATGATGAGGTCGGATGTAAGTGCAGATCCTTTTTGACATGATGAGTCCAGATGTAAGTGCAAAGCATTTCTGACATGATGAGGTCGAATGTGAGTGTTGGGACTTTCTGACATGGGTTTTGGATGTGTTCATCCCATGGTCAGATGTGAGTGTTGGTCATGCCTTTCTGACATGGTTCTTGGATGTGTTCCACCCATGGTCAGATGTAAGTGCTAGGCGGGCCTTTCTGACATGGTTCATTCCATGGTCAACTATAAGTGATGAAGACAATGAAGACCTACATGAAGGCTAGGCCTACAACCAGTATGAAAAAGGGATGGCTCCGTAGAACTTCCTGTGATGAGTAGAATTGAGATAGCACCAGTAATGATCTAGATCAAGTGATGATCCAGACTTGATGATGATATAGTGATGATCCATACTTGATGATGATCAAGTGACGATCCAGGTCAAGTGATGATCCAGTGATTCTCCAGATCAAGTGATGATCAAAACTTGATGATGATCTAGTGATGCTCCAGATCAAATGATGATCCAGACTTGATGATGATCCAGTGATAATCCAGTGATGCTCTAGATCAAGTGATGATCCATACTTGATGAATATGACTTGATGTGGAAGATGGCTTGACGATCAACATGACTTTAAGATGAATATGACTTGAAGATGAAGATGACTTGATGATGATCCAGATGATACAAAGAAGAAGACTTGTGCTGATAAATTGTGTCGATAGAATACCTTCCTAGTTAAGAGGGAGTGTCGATGTATTTGTAACTTCAGAATGTATTCACTTGTATATCTTATGTATGGTACCCCGATGTTTATTCCAAGAAGTATCTGTAATGTAATTGAGTCATTTCATGCCCTGATGTTCTGATCAGGAGATTCAATAATATAAACAAGTCATGTAAAGTTGTAGAGTATAACCCTCCTTATTTATCAAGGGTTAAATTCCCCGCAGTTGTGGGGCCCTATGGTTATTAGACTCTCCTAGAGAAGTCAGCCCTAGTGAGTTATTTTCAAGTCGGGAATTAGTATAAATAGAGAGGGAGACTCTTTATTTAACACACAATTCATACACATTCACTCACACTCAGTTGTAGTGCATAACTGAGAGAGAGAGAGAGAGAGAGAGAGAAGAAGCTGGGACAAGAGAGAGAGAGGCTACTACCGTCGAGAGATCATCTTACTGTCTTTGGGTTTTACTTTTGGTGTTGATCCTATCTCTAAGGAAGTTGCAGGGTTTTCTCCTTTATGGTTTCCCCGAGGAAAATCTTTATGTTCATTGTCTCTTGTGATTGATTGTTGTGCTTTTTATTCTCTAGGATAAGATCCTAAGCTCATATAGCTTAAATGTTAAAAATCTAACATAAAGACAACAAGGTTTTCCATCCTCTATGCCCCTACTCAAGAGACAAGTATCCCCTCAGGAGGTGATGTGTGGTGGTTTGAGGTTTCCTTTTTCCTTGAATTCATATAAGCTTCCTTTTGGTCCTATGGTTATGGTTTCCTCACCCGACCATTTCCAAGGCCCCAAGACCCATACCTAGTTATTAGAAAGGCTTGCAGAGCATACTCAGTGCTAGTATCAATGTTGAGAATTTCTTAAATATATCTGTTCCTACAACCATCAATTGACTTGAGTATTTTATTTCTAGTTTGGAGGTGCATTAGAAAGATATTCCTTGGAATTTGTCGCAAAACATATTAAATATTTTGTTGAACCTTGGTATTTTCATTTATGTCGAATGTTGAAAAGGGACACATGAAACAAAGAACATTCGATGGATTTCAAATGAACAAGAAGGATGCATGAACATTAAACAAGAAACATGCATAAGGAAAATAAGCTTAACAGATATGTTAAGGATGTTCATGTTCACTCTTGCATAAACAAGATGAATGAAGTTAGCACAAATATAAAATGAATATTTTGTGCCACTTTGAAGAAAAATATGATGAAAGACGGTATATGAAATCCAGTTTGAATGAGTACATAGGAAGTACATTCAGCTTGTCAACTGATGCCAAAGAGGATTCGGTATCCTTGCTTGAAGAAGTATATGAATTCTAGTTTGAATAAATACATAAGAAGTGCATCCAACATGAAGAGGCACTTAAGGTATATAAGAAAATATTAATTCCACCCAGTCATGCTTCTTCAAGGTAAAAGTAAAGAAAGTTGACTAGACAAAGGTTCAAGAGTGCGTAAAAGGAATGAGATAAAGATGCGGTTGGACAAGTATGCTAGTTAGGGAAGTGTGAAAGACCGACAAGAAGTGATACTTCAAGGGTCAAAAATAACATATAAAGAAATTCCAAAGTGCAAAATCCCAGTAAGACGTGGCACACATACACATAAGCGTCCACTAAAGTACAAACACATATGCGCAAATACCACCAAGGTGGTTAACTGGAGTGTGAAAAACTCCACATGTTAAATCATGAGAAGATAGACGCTAATTAAAGATAGAATGAAATTGTTAGCTTAACCAATAAGTAAGGAAGTACGGGTGTCATCAATTCAAAAGAACCCTAACGTGTGGACACACTCTTTGAGGTAGAGTAGTATAAGTAGACATGAAGTGGTTGTGATAAATTAAGCTTGAATATGAATTTGATATGATATTATGAGAAAGAAAGCTTTGTATTTTGGGAATCAATCGCTAGTTGAACTATAAATAATATATACATAAGAGAGTCGAATGTGTAGAAGTTTTGAGGAAGATCAACAGAATTTGTGCACATAAGGAGAGTTTCTAACACTGAGATATGCAACATAAGTAACGGGGAAACATAAGACTAATGAATTTCATATCGCAAAAGGATGGAGAGAATATCTATTGAAAGGAGTTTTTCACATATATTGTGATTTTTTTATACAGTAAGTGTTGGGCACTGTTTTTGACCCCTTTTTGCCTCTTATATAACCCTCATTTCCTTCATAAAACCTCCCTTTTTGACTAAGAGCCTTAAAGTTCATCTATAAACCATGGTTAAAAAGGTATTATGTCATTTGCTTATTAATAAATTGAGTTTTGTAATTTTTTAGGCATTTTAACTAGGATTTTTGCTTAGACTACGGGATGTACTAACTTCCCGCAATTCCTCCAAGGTTGAGTAATTACAGGACAGCTAGGAGGGAAACGGAAGATCAGGAATGGATCCTTAATGTCCACAGATGGACGAACATCCAACAGTCAGATGAAGTAGCCTGTGCAGGTGGCGAGTCAAGCAGAGTCAAATGTGGCCACCCGTTCTGCATTTCACATAAAAGAAGGAGCAAACGCTGATCTCGTGGAACCCCACGATCCTGAAGAAGATCTCGCAGCCTCTAGTATTAATTAGCAGCAGGATTATAGCAGTTTCAGTTTAGTTTAGAATTTGTATAAATCTATTCCAAAATATTGAAGTTGGACATCACGATTTTTGAAGGAGAAACGCATTGTGTTTTCAATTTGTGGGATATCTGTGTAAACGCTCTCGTTGGTGAATGATTATCAAACTTTAGTTCTGTAATTTCTTTCTTGTGCGTGGAGTAAAGCTTTGGAGGGCCCCCACTGTTGAAACTCTCGCACATTTTTCATTTGCCGGTGTAGAAATCAATGAATGCAGTGATTTCCCTTCTATGCAAGCGTTGAATACATTGGTATGGTTTCGTTGTAGTTTCCAGTTTATAAATTGCAGCATAGGTTTAGTAATTTATCTATTGATTNGTAGCATAGGTTTAGTAATTTATCTATTGATTTCATTCACTGCTCTGTTTTTATTAATCACGGTTCAAATCATATATTTCCACGGTGCTGCCTGTCATCAAGATATTGAATAAACACTGTGACATTGATTAAATGCTGAGTATACTAGAACAATCAAACTACAATTCTTGTGCATTGTTTACTGCTGTTCATTCGATAATGAGATGATAAAAAAACATTTATAAATTATGAATATAATCTTGTAAGAGAAATTAATTCATACTTGTCTTTCAGCATTGGTAGAAGTCTGCAACTGAATCCTAGGGTGTATAAACTTGGTGTTTAAATTAATTTTGTTTACATTAGTATTTTTACATTTTCACAGATCAACCACTGTATGTTCACAAGGAAACAATGAAAACACCCTCGTAAGAGGATTTTGTCTCTGTGACCTTCAGCCTTTTTGTTTCCATCAGTAGATTCATTTCCAGTTATTTAAATTCCAACTGAGTTCAGCTTCTCTGTCCTAAACTTGGATGTGTCTCGAAGTTCACAAACCCGGATTGATTTTAAATTCAAGTTCTGATTAACACTCATAGATCAGAGCCCAACAGTAAGATTGCAAGTTGCAGAAGATGCAGATTAGAGAATATCACAGATAGCTACAAAAGATGCAAAGAAGAGAAGATCACAAATAGTTGTAGAGAATGAAAATCAAATAAGATTGCAGATATATATAGAAGATGCAAACCAGTTGTGGATTGCAAAATGTGCAAAAGACTTAAAAATTAGAAACAACAGAAGACACAGATCAGTGTAAGTTGCAGATTGTTGAAGGTGCAAAAGAAGCAAATATTGGAAAGTGAAAAAGATACAAATATTGGAAAGTGAAAAAGATACAAATATTGGAAAGTGAAAAAGATCCAAACATAATAGAAGACACATATCAAAGGGATCAAAGAGGTTGATGAAATACACATTGGTGTTTTAATGATTGATTGAAATAGAACTGAAATAAATTTTGAAGTGCAAAATTGTCAAATTTGTGCTTTATACTAATTCACCCCCTATCTGTATAAACAATAATTCAAACAATTAATATCAGAGCATGTGTCTTCATTAATAGTTTAACAACTGGGAGACAGATCTTAATGCATACATGGAAAGGTGACAAGGCTTATCCATCAATAGAGAACTGATATTTGAAGGAACAAAGTACGCCTTCTAGAAGTTAAGGATGTAAGTATATTTACAATCCCTTGGAGCGGATATCTAAGAGTCAATAGAAAATGGATACCATGGCCCCAAAATTGCACTAGCAAACCTAGCGGCTAGAAGATAATATGAACACAATGTGAAGGCCAGAAATGCATTTTTGTATGGACTGGAAGATTTTGTGTTCACCAAGGTTATGCAATGTGCAACAAGGAAATAGATGTGGGATAAACTCAAGCTCATCTATAAAATGGATGAAAAAAGTAAAAAAAGGAAAAGTTGAAGATCTTCTTAGGGAATTTGAAAACTTGAGGATGAAAGAAGATGAAAACATAACATCATATTTTCTTTAGGTTGATTAAATTGTTGACACTATCAAGGGCCTCAGAGGGGATCTTGATGAAGTAGTTGTAGTCCAGATGATACTCATAACGCTTCCACCAAGATTCGATCCCAAAGTATCAGTTCTAGAATTCCGACCCAATCTAGATGATTTGACGAAGGATGATCTACATTGAATCCTTACAGGCTACGAGATGAGAAATCAAAGGGGAAATTGCTCCAGGAAGGAAAACAACAATCAAGGCCACCAATAAAGACAAGAGAAATGAACATGAGAACAACAAAAGTGTATATGAAGAATCAGATGAAGAAGAAGCAAATTTCTTAAAGAAATTAAAGAGAGGACGTAGTAAGTATAGAGGTAAGTTTCCTTTTAGATATTTTAAGCATGGTAGAATAGGACACTTTGCTTCAAAATGTCCCTACAAGGAAAACAAAAATAGTGAAAGTGAGGAGGAAGTTAACTGCAAAGGCCAAAGAAAGACACAAAAATATGAAAAGTCTGAAAATAGAAAGAAATTTTCAGAAACAGAAAAATAGCTCGTGTGCCAAGGAAGAAGAAAGTTCATCCGCTGAAGGTGATGGGTATGATAGCCCTAGGGAAGTGCTTTTTATGGAAGTATTAGAGGATGCATAACCAGAAGAAATTATATGTACATCAACAAACAAAGGAATGCATGAAAGTAAACTAGAAGTATTGGACAAATATTCTTTCAAAAGAGACTTTAATTCACATTTGAAATCCAAGTCAAAAAGTGGATAAGGTAGTTCACTTGATAATGGTAGCGGTAAAGAAGAAACTATGAAACTTGGTTGGGAAGGATAATTGGTGAGTGCACTACAACAAATTTGAATTTTAGGGGGGGTTGTCTTCCGCCTCCAAAAGTCACTTTTGGGGCAGTTTTAGCATTGTAGGTGGTCTTAACAAAACCACCCATAACAGCACCGACACTAAAATTTTGGAATTTTGGGGGTGGTTTTGGAAGAGATCGAAACTTCCCCTAAAATTGAATTTCGATGGTGGTTCTAAACCTCCCCCAAAAGACATTTTTAAGGGAATTTCTAAACCCCCCTCATAGAAACCTATGGGGGCATTTCTAAACCCCCCTCAAGGATGCATATTGTGACTTGTATCTAAGTCAACAAAGGTTAGACCCTTTGTTTAAAGGATGAGATCCTCAAAATACACTATATACATAGGAGATGTGTTTCAAATACATCCCAAACAATGCAATGGGGAATGATTCACATGTAATGGATCATATTTCTAAAGAATAGAATAGTCTACCCCCATGAAAGCAGAAGTTCCAAAGTCCAAAATTTTTAAAATGGAAAAAAAGTTGAATTATGTTTATACTTTCCATTTAATAGTCTTCCCTCATGAAAGTAGGAGTGCAATAATACAAAAGTTCAAGCCGAACATGCACTTGTAAATGAATTTCTTTTAAGAATACGGTGTGTAAATAATATCCATTCTAGGTATAAAATGACTACAAGACACATAAGATTTAGAAATAAACAAAGACATGTTTAAATGAGAAGGGTCCCTTTTCCATTAATTAGAAAATTATATATAATTATAATTGTGAATAAAAACAATATTGCAACATAAATTATCTTGGTGGGATAGCTCAAATGGTTGAGTGCTTTGGGAAACTCATGAGGGAGGTCACCTCACCAACCCTCTTCTCACTTTTCGGTTGCTCTCCTACACTCCCAAATACAACCCTCTACTCCCCTACTTACAAACTACCTACCCACAGATCCAGTTAGAACCAGAACTAAAAAACAAGGATCTCATCACTCCTAATACGAGTCAGACTCACAAATTATATCCTTACTTGATTGCAGCTTTCGAGAGAGCAAGGTTCAACTGCTACATCTTCTGCGAGAGGAGGTCCAACTGAACCTAACTCACAAAGAGTGCACTCAATGCACAGGGAACTGAAACATGTATATGCCCTTTCCCATCTAGATGAAAATTGGCTAGTATGAGGTCTAATCCTTTCATCCAAGCCTTAATTATTGTTACATTGCATGTCATTTCATTCATATAGGTCTAAATTTGATCTAAAGAGGTTGCAACCTTTCCTTTTTATTTAGGGAAAAAAAATTCAAAGTATAACCTATCGGAGGAAATTTTGAGGGTGAGCAAAGATGCCAAGCAGAGCTAAGCTTCTTTGGGTGACAACAAGAGTTTCCTTAGTATATACATGAAAATATTAAATCCCTAGCTCTAAGCCAAGGGAAACCATCAAATATGGCCCAAATCAATCCTTACCTTTCCATTCCATGCCAAGTCTAGTTCCCAACCATACCTATGGGCAGATTTGGGACCCTATTAGCCAGAAGTATTCTAGCACGAATCTGATGTGAGGATATAAAAAAATTTCTTCTTATCACCCATAGAAAACATTGAATTCTATAGTACACGGTATTGAAAACATCAAGCTTGATGAGAGGGATCACTCTCCACACCCTCATTTGAATACAATTTGCAGTAACCTCTACAACCTCATACTGGCATATATATTCATGGGAGTGCACTCATCCCCATCATACTGCTATTTTTTATAGAGATCATGCATAGATCCTTTCCTAGGGAATATTTAATAAACACCACCACAACTTTTTCCCCTTTTATAAAGTGAGAAAAATATATTTATAAAATCAATGGTGGTCTATCTTCTCACTGTAAACTACCCAGAAGCCCTCAAAATTGTATCACTTGTTCACCTTGTTAAATCACCGTGGTCATTGTCCTTTCCCTATATCCATCTCAATTGCACTTCACATGGATGCAACGAGACTACCTTATTGATAAGAGCATAATAGCATGGCACCCCATCACCATCATCATATACAACCCAAATCCGGTACTCTTTGAAATAATTATCTGTCATATTCTGGTCAAATTCAAAAAAGTCTGAATCAGGAACAAAATATTTGATAGAGGGATCCTCCATAACAGAGCTTGACACAAACTTCCTGTTTTAGATATTTTTGGTTTCCCTTGTAGATTATTCATGTTGATTTGTCTTTTGTATTCCTTTATTCTTGCATGGCTTGTTATAGTCATGTGGATTGATCTTTGTGGTACTTCAAGGTGACAATATCAAATACTCTAAAGGATTTATTCTTTCATTTAACTTCTTCACTGCAGACACTCTGTCTACTTTTTAGAACAAAATTATGCATATGCATTTCATGCAATTCTGTATTAGAAACTCCAATTTATTCTTTATGATTGGTTGCATCTTAAGAGCTGGCCTCTAAATTATTCTAAAACAGATATGGCCAGAGACATACTCAAACTTGTTAAATAAACAACTTTAATTTTCCTCATTTTGAGTTTTTTATTCACATTTTCAATAATCACTCCTAAAGATTAATATGAGAGCTGAAGAGGGATGATCTCCTATTTGAATTAGAAAAACTTTGGTAGCCTGGTCGAACACACTATGAACAGAGGATTCAAGGAACTCTTCTAAATGTCTTGAATTAGTTGTAGTTGATTCTATAGTATTAGATGAATTGTTGTAGGTAAAAATAGGTTGTCCAAATTTGACCTTCATCAATCCTGATTAATATGCATTCTGTGATGTATGAAAGTTTTTAAGTTTTTTTTTTTTTACATACAGATCATTTTCTTGATTGTGATGGTTAAGTAAACCAACATTTCTAAATGAATTCAAGTCTTCAAGAAATTGAAAATCCATTCTTTCATAAAGGCAAACTGCCTAAGCTCATAGATGTAGACCAATTACTGAAGGTCTACAATCAACTGTAATTCTCAATTTCTAATAAGACTTCGCATGGAAGAACTGATAATAGTGCTTCATTATCAAGGGAATCATTGCAAAGATAAGAAACTATGGATTTAATCAGTATTATTCTTTAAGATGTGGGAAAAGGGACATTAACTATGTTCAACGTATTAGGGGTTTGTCTCTTACAAGTAAACAATGCAAGTATACCAATTATTGAATTCATACAACAACAATATGCAAAACTCTTAATTATTTTTGCCTCAAGTGTAATGGGGGTTTCCAATAAAATCATACTATGGGAGTCATTGTCCAACCCACACATCATTATTTGGCCTAATTGGCCTATTTTACCACTTATCCCAAGTTATTGGCTCGAATATGTGACTACATCATTAACTAGATCATCCTCCTTCAATCAAGGAGGTTAACTGTGTCTTCTCCTTCAATCAGGGAAACTAAGTGGGCTTCCTCCTTCAATCAATTAGAAAATCTGGGTTGATCTACATGACCTAAGCACCCCTAATCAGTTAACTGATGTTTATTCCACCTACTTTCAGTTGAGCAGCTGTCAAGGAAAATCCATCATTATTTTTCCTATTTTTGGTAAATTCCAATTACCTGGAGTTATTTAAGGCACCTCCAACAACTTCTGGTGACTCAGTTCAGTTCATTTCACTTGATCTTAGCTAACTGTAAGACAGACATGCGTCCTCACCTACTGATTGACATGCAATTGAGTTCTACTTAGTCTTAACTGCCTCCTATTCAGTTAGATCCAATTATGGTTGTGATTAGTGGTTAATTGGTTTGTTTAGTGTGGCTAACTGACAGCTAAGCCACTCTCATGTGTGCAATTCGAATGACCTCCTTGGTATTTGAATTGTCTTGTTATTCATGCAAGTGTATGAAATTGTAATACTACTTTTTATTGATGATTGATAATATATAGTTGATCCGAATTTATGCAGGAACGCAACAGAATACACAAATAACCATAGAAACAAAGATGCAGTGGAAATAACACTTCATTTCATTAATCAAAGAACTGAAACATGTTTACATTAATGGAAATAAACTAGCTAGAGTGTTGTTAGCTTATCTCTGAGAAGAGATGTGGCAGCTACATGCCTCTGAAATCTGTGTTACAATGAGGCTTGAAGGCCTATATATTATTAAGAAACAATGGAAACCCTTCACATCCAAAAACTTAACCCTAGGAGGTGAAATGCCAGAATGTGGGCCCCGTTGGGTAACTTGGTACATCAATTTCCTGGGGTCGTAACTTTAGCATACTACCTCTATTTGACGCTAATGATACATCGTTAGAAATATCTATTCAAGGACTACATTCTTACATAACAACATAGATTCTAGAATGGACTCATATTTGCCCAACATTCGATGCCGAAAAAACATCGTTTAGGGCCTCAAAATGGCTCCGAAAGTTTAGGACCCGAAAACTACCAAAAATAGTAAATTGTGCTACAATTAAGGAAACTAGAAAAATGAAAGAAACAATGGTGGGGGTCCAAGTGGAATAGTTGGGTGGCCACCAATATCCTCCTGGATCAATAGTTTCTACTTCCAATTGCAGCACTTTCATGTCATTTTTCTTTGTAACTAATCCTTGATGTATATAAGTTGTTCCTTGGTCCTTAGATTACTGTGACTCAATTTTCATATGGTATTAGAGCCATGACGGGACAAGGATCTTCTTCTTCAACAGATTCCTTGATGGATCTATGATGCAATTTGAGCAAAAATCTCAAAATTCCAGCTCTGCACCAGAAGCGGAGAGTTTACCACGTAATTCCTGGGGAAAGAAATTGTTGATCAATCTTTCTTTATTGACTAAGGGTGTGAAGGAAACTTCAAAAGTGAAGGTTGTCCAAACTTACGGTGCCATTTTTAGTGCTTTTGCAAGTTTCTTATAGGTTTTTAACTGCATTCACTACAGCAGAATAATGGCTTCTTGTGTGAATCTACTCACTCATTTCAACTACCATTAGTGTGAGGAGGACATGGAGATTCAGCTGCGCTCCAAAGGACTCTACAAATTCACAATGGCCAAGGAAATAGAGTCGAATCATGTTGTTTACAAAGCAAAATACTGAAATAAGCTTAATGAAGCTTATGTATTTTTGCGCCTTTCAATTTCTAGAGATCTTCTCTTCCACATCACTAGATTGAATACTCTCAAGGATATTTGGGATCAACTTGCTACTCTGTTTGATAAGAAATATTACTTGAGGCTCTATCAGCCAAAGAATGAGATAATTTATCTAAACCCAGGAAACTTTGAAACCATGAATGATTTCTTCACCAAGTTGAAGCAGTGTAATGTTGAGAAGGAGGATGATCAACTCATCCTTTCCATCCTTTTGAAACTTGGCCCAGATTACTCAGTCTCTGTTTCCACCTTTCATACTGGGAAGCTCACAATCATGATTTGGAAGATTTCAACCCTCAATGCATCCATTGAGTCTCTCACCAATGAGCATGACAAGCTTGTCCAAATAGGATCAAAACTTCCAAGGACCAAGCTTTGTTTGCTAGAGTACCCAAATTTGTGAGTGGAAAGGGGAAGAAAAAGAATCAAAAGACTAATTTTGATTCTCCCAAGCCAAAGGAAAAACCTCAGTAGATGGATGATCCTTCAGGCTCAAGAAAGAACAAGCACAAAGGAAAAGAAGGAAAAGAAAAGTTCAAATGTTCCTATTGTGGAAGGGGATTTCACCCTAAAATCTCCTGCATGAAGAAACAACTTGATGCTATGACTCTCCTTGAAAAGAATAGAAGCAATCTTCCTGAAGGTACAAGGAAGAGAGATAATCATGATTGGAACATCCATCCCGAAAGAGGACATGCCCTCATGGAAAATGTTTCGAAGCCTTAAGCTCTCATCATAGACTCTGGTGCTTTGAACCATATGGTGGCAAGAAAATAACCCTTTCCATTCCTGGACTCTGATAGCATCATTCCCATCCACATGGGATATGACTCTAAAATCATTTCGAAGGGAAAAGATACTGTAAAACTTGAACATGGAAGCTTCTATGATGTTATGTATGTGCCCTCTCAGCTTCAAATATGTTGAGTGTATATAAAATGACACACACAATATTTACCAAGAGATTTACTTTCATCTCGAATGATGTTGATATCTCAGAAATTGCATCCAAAAAACTCATTGAAATAGGCATAGCAAATCATTCAGCTAAAACGTATGAGTTCTCCAAGTTTATACCTGATGCAAATCCCACCTCCCTTATAACTCATGGGAATGAGATCAGTCGGCTATGGAATGAAAGGTTTGGACATCTGAACTTCAAATACTTGCAGCAACTTCAAAATCATTCCATGGTGGAAGGCCTCCCTGCCATCAAAATCTCCAATGGAATTTGCAAAGGTTGCATTGTCAGCAAGCACCCTGAGCACAAATTTGATCAAGGAAAGGGAAGGAGGGATACATGTATTCTGGGGATGATTCATTATGATATCAGTGGTCCAATGCCGATAACCTAAATGAATGGATTGAGGTATGTTCTCACTTTCATTGATGATTTTTCTAGATACACATGGGTATTTTTTCTCAAGAAAAAATATGAAGCCCTTGAAAAGTTCATAGATTTCAAGGCTTCTGTTGAGAATGCCTTTGGGAGAAATATAAAGGCTCTCAGATATGAAAATGGTGGATATTACATCAAATCTGATCTACTACAAATATTTTCTTAAAGTGGGATCAATATTGAGAACTCCATTCCCTACACGCCTCGGCAGAATGGTGTAGCGGAAACGAAAAACCGGTCCCTAAAAGAGATGACCACCTGCATGCTTAAAGCTAATGATTTGGCTGTAAATAATTGGGATGAAATAAATGAATGTATATGCCTACACTCATAACAGGTTCCATAATTCATCCATGAAAGTAAAAACACCTTTGGAAGCATACTTTGGTCACAAATCGGATGTGTCCAATTTCAAAGTTTTTGGGTCCACTACTTGGGCTCGAATTCCACTGGATAAGAGGAAGTCTTTGCAACTGTGGAGTATTGAGTGTATGTTCATTGGTTATCTAGATGATTCAAATAGATACAAACTCTTGAATATCAGAACCAAAAATATATTCATAGAGATAATTTTTGCTTCGAAGAACCTCTCCAAGATGTGGAACTAGTCAAGGAAGAAACTGCTGAAATTTCCTCTCGTTCTGCTAATGATTGTGATGATAAAAATGGAAGTGTGAGATATGATATTTCATATATGATGTCTGATATCAGTGAGAATAATATATTAGTTTTTGAATCAGATCCTAATGTACCCAATAATCTCCCAAAATGGGCCAAAAAGGCTCTCTCTTCCATGGGGTTAGATGTTGGAAATCATGTTGATCCAAGGAGAACCCAGTCAAATTTTCAAAGAATAGGTTTTGTTATTTATTGAAATGATTCTTTTATGTTCGATACCTGCTATATTATGATTGGATATGATCCTAATTCATACTATCATGCTCGGAATGATCCTATATGGCAAGCCGTAATGGATGAAAAGTTCAACTCTCTCCGAAAAAATGCAACTTGGGAACTAGTTTCCCTTCCACCTAGGAGGAAACTTGTTCAATGCAAGTGGGTATATCAGACAAAGGTTTCTGCATATGGATAAACCTGCAAATATAAATCATGTCTGCTTGCAAAAGGATTCTCCAAAGTCCAAGGAGTGGACTACCATGAGCCATTTGCACCGGTGGCAAAAATAGATTCCATAACACTAGTTTTGGCCATTGTTGCATCCAAGCATTGGGAGCTGCACCATATGCATGTCAAAAGTCATTTTCTCCATGGATACCTGTAAGAAGAGATATACCTGAATCATCTTGAAGGATATACATCAGATCCATCATTCTTTTGTAATTTGTAGAAATCTTTATATGGCTTAAAATAGGCCCCAAGATCTTGGTACGCCAAAATCTTTATATGGTATGCTCTCACAGAACTTCGAAAGATGTAAGTCTGATAAAAATGTGTACTTGCAGCAATATGAAGGTAAATTATTGATAATATTTTTGTATGTTGATTATACTATGATAACAAGAAGCACACTTGCTTCGATTTCCTTCATAAAAACTGATTTACATGATGCTTTTGAGATGAGTGATCTAGGCATGTTGAGGCAGTTTCTCGGGCTAGAAATAAATCAATATTATGATGTTATTATGGTGGCACAATCCAAATATGTTTCAGACATGTTAATTAATTTTAATATGGCTGATTGTAAGGCTGCACTATTTCCCTTCCTCTCAAGAATCAGCCTTGAAGAGGGAAAAACAACTCCACAGGTGGATTCTACTCTTTACCGTCAGTTGATCAGAAGCCTTCTATACTTGACACATTCAAGGCCTGACATTTGTTATGATGTGAATGATGTATCAAGGTATATCTAGCATCCTTATAAGCTTCATTGGATTGCATCTAAGAGGATTCTACAGTACGTGCAAGGTACTAGACCTATGGCATTCACTATGCTCCTGATTCTGAACTAGACTTGGTAGGATTTACAGATTCTTATTAGGTGGGATATTCCATAGATCGAAATTCCACTTCCGCCTATGTCTTTATGTTTGGTGGTGGGCCTATTTTCTGGTAAAGAAAAAAGCAGGCTACCATTTCCCTTTCTTCAGCAGAGGCAAAGTACAGGGGAGCGGTCAATGCCTACATTCAGGAAATTTAGCTGCAAGGTATTTTGTTCGAGTTTGATATTGGTAGTGCTTCATCTACTGTCATTTTTTGTGACAACCAAAATGCTATCAATATCTCAGCAGATCTAGTTCATAGGTAGAGAATCAAACACATTGATATCCACATGCACTACATCAGGGAGCTTGTGCATGATAGGATAGTTGTTTGCAATATTGCTCCACAGATGAGCAAATTGCAGATATTTTCACCAAGAGCTTTACTGAGAATAAGTTCACTTAACTTCATTCACTATTGGGGGTGAGTTCCATGGTGAATTCAGATTGATTCTTCAGTGCTATTTAGTTTGAGGGGTGGGGGGGTTCCACAAGGGTTTCCTCTTTTCCTCACTTAGCATTTTTGAGCATTTTAGAGTTAATTTTTGTAAAGGGCGACCTATGGCCTTAGTTGTCGGGGCCCTATCTTTTTTTACTCCTCCACATGAGTATAGCTTAGGGGGGGGGTTTGGAGTCATTATCCAACCCACACATCATTATTTGGCCTAATTGGCCTATTTTACCACTTATCCTAAGTTATTGGCTCGAATATGTGACTGCATCATCAATTGGATCATCCTCCTTCAATCAGGGAGGCTAACTGTGTCTTCTCTCTCAATCGGGGAGACTAACTGATCTTCCTCCTTTAATCAAGGAGAAAATATGGTTTGATATGCATGACCTAAGAACCCCAAATCAGTTAACTGGTGGTTATTCCACCTACTTTAAGTTAAACTGCAAATTTGAAGGATCCTCCATCATTATTTTTCCTATTTTTGTAAATTCCAGTTAACTGGAGTGATTTAAGGCGCCTCCAACAGCTTCTGGTTAAGTTTAGTTCACTTGATCTTAGGTAATTGAAGACAAACATGTGCCCTCACCTACTTATTGACATGCACTTGAGTTCTACTCAGGCTTAATTTCCTCTGATTCAGTTAGAGCCAATTATGGTTGTGATTAGTGGTTAATTGATGTGTTTAGTGTGGTTAACTGATAGCTAAGCCACTATCATGTGTACAATTCGAATGAACTCCTTGGTATTCAAATTGTCTTGTTATTCATGCAAGTGTATGACATTGTATAACTACTTTTGATTAATGATTGATAATATACAGGTGCTACTTCCAATTGCAACACTTTCATGTCACTTTTCTGTGTAATTGATCCTTGAATATTCCGTAAGTTGTGCCTTGGTACTCAAATTACTATGACTCAATTTTCATACATACAGCCTAGAATCTTCAAAATAACTTGTGGATATATTAAAACCAAACAAAAGAATCAAACTTGAATTGATTTCCCAAAGCTACAATATATAGTTTTCCATACTGTATTTATGATTGGACAAGACCAAAGTTTCCTATTTCTATTTTTCATCCTTGGGACATTAAGCTTTGCTGATTTCAACCAATTTTAACATAAGAAATTACACATAACCCTTGTTGTCCAAAATTTCATGACTATTTTAAGGTTTACACATCCTTAATAAAGGGCCTACTCATTCAAGTGACCTTCTAAACTTCAAAGTACTCTTCCATGGTCATCCCATTTGTAAGAAAGACATGAAGAGACATTCTAGGAAAATGGAAGCCATAGGAGATGATGAATAGTGACAACAAGCAACAAGTTAACAATTTTGGTTGTGAATGCCATTGTTTTTAGGTCTATGTGGGGAAAATTTATGGATACATTCAACCCAAAAAAAAAAAACAAATCTGAGTACACTCTACGAATTCTGGGTGCATATCAACATACAAACAATGATATTTTGGAACTTTTGAGCATTAAAACAATAGTTTGCCTAATGTTGGGAATGTTCTGAGCATGGCGAGAGGTCAATCGTGATATGATATTGCAGCAACCCTAAACTGAGGTATATTTTTTGTTAAAGGAACCAAACTAATGAAATAAGGATTTTAGATGATGGTGTCTTGTAGCATTTTGGAAGTATTGAAAGTTTTGCAACCATTTTCATCACACATCCACACAGTACATTGAAGTAGTCAGCCTTCAAAGGGTTTTCCTTATGAAATATTTCATATCTGAGATATTTATAACAACAGAACTCTCCATGCCTCCATATCAAGATAAAAGAGGGAGAACCATGGTAGAGCTTCAAGTGATCATTTGTAGCCTCCTTGATGATCAAAGGGAATTTGCTCAGTAAAATCTTAGCCAACATTAAATATTTCGAAGTATTACTTTCATGAGTAGATCTGTCACACTTACATAGAAATTAGTGAAGTATCATGATATTATACACAGTGGATAAAGGACCTCTGGTAATAAAATATGGGCCTCCTAGACAACTAAAATTGATCTGACCAGCAACTGACAGGTTCTCCTTCGACAGTTCCACCTCGACATGCTCATTCAACAGGTTCGCCTTTGACAGGTCCACCTCGACATGTTCATTTGACAGGTTCACCTCGACAGGTCCGCCTCGACATGTTCACCTCGATATACAACATACCAACATGCTCTCCGACGGATGAACTTCTAAACTGTTATAAATTATTTGTAATTGAACGTAATGGGTAGTCACCCAAGCGTATCAGCATCCTATATAAGCATGTACATGAATGTAATATAGACATCTTTCTGATCATCTAGCTTTCTGCAACTTACTCTGTTTTCTGTGTCTCAGTTCACTTTCTGTAACCTATTCTATTTTTTGTGTTAATAAATAGTTTTATGTTTATTTAAGTTTTTGAGTTATGTTAGATAGTTCTTAGTTCATGCTTCAGTCTTAGAAATGTCTTGAAGTTAAGTTGAGAAGTATTTTTCACCTTTATAATTAGGGTAGGTCAGGAATTTGAATATTTTGTAGATGTGAGAGTATTCTAATTAATATTAGGAGTTTATATTTAAATAGAGTTTGATAGTTGATAGATTAGAAGTCTTATGATTATGCATTTTGAATAATTCCCTAGATTAGAATAATCCAGACTAGGGTAAATTAGATTAGGATAGGCCTTAATCCTGCATATACAGTTTTTGCATCTCACAAGTTACCTTCCTAGGTTGACAATTAAGTGTTGTGTTAGATAGTGCATATTAGGCCTGACAGTTTTGGCGTCGTTTCCGGGGAGGTGCTAAAGGGATTAGAGTCTAGATAGGTTGTTTTTATATTACACAACAAGGGGGAGGGGAGAACGGTAAGATGAGAGGTAGGAACCTACGCATCCACTATAGTGGGTTACCCCAAAAACCTTATTTCTCCTTTTCTGCACAACTTTGTTTGATTTATTTAGAGTGTTTCTCTTTCTACAAATGTAGATAGTTTACTCTCACATAGTTAGTTTCAAGCATATCTATTTTTGAATTTTCTTTCTTTTCTTGCAGTTGCTTTTGATGTAAGTGTATTTTCCTTTTAATAGTATACAAGATTGCTCTTTCTTTAGAAAATAGTAGGATTTCTTTCAAGTAGGGATGTTTATGGATTTATAGTATAGGGTGGATTGCTTTCATTGTTAGAATAGTCAACCCATAGTATTTACCCACTTAGACATTATTTCATTTATTTTGTCTTATTTGCCTAGTCCATGAGTCCCACCATGTGCAAGTTGCTAATTGCCTATCCATAGAGGTCAAACTTGCCATTATTGACTCATGGAGCGCTTGGGAAAGCCTTAGGAATCAAATCTGCTTTATTCCTGGCCTCCTAGGCACCCATCTTCTTTTTCTGCTTTATTCCCTGCTTTTTCAGTGTTTTAAGGCACATAGGAAAGCAAGACTAGGTGAGGTGAATCAGCTTTGTTGCCTCTTCCTCCTCCACTCTTTCCTCCATGCAAAAGCATGTATGATCTGCCATTTGACCACTCTTTAGCTTGCCCATGTGCCCTTGCTAATTAGTGGGGTCCTTGATAGATTTGGGATCAGCTTTTTACACCTATGGGGGATTTGCCTATTTTGGGTAAGCCTGCTTTATGCTAGATTTGGATGTTTCCTTATGCATTCTATTTGCTCATGTATTCTATATATTCATCAGCCTATGTTATTATAGGGTTGGCTATTGTACACTCAGTTAATATAATTTTGTGTTACAGCTCCATATTCAG
>LPNX010519057.1:453470-576853 GCA_001517045.1 Pseudotsuga menziesii
TCATTTTAATTTTGATTGCATATTAGATTATCTAAATATTGGGCCAGTTTTACACTCACAACATTTAATTTTAGTTCCTTTGCTTCTAAGTTAATTTTAAATTTTTGTAATGAATGCATTTGATTTCCTGCATGCATAATTTTTCTACAAATAGTTTTAAATTTTGAACTTTAAAAACATTTGGGTGCTGTAAGAACCATGTTACTAACCCACCTGTGAAGCGGGACATTTGAACCAGTACAAGTTTAAAGATGTTCCAAAATTTGTTGAGTAGAGAAGGGATTATTACTACAAATGGTTTCTTTAATCCTTGTTGCGGCATCAAGTCCATATCTAGAGAAGAATCCATCTTCCAAAATTGGCAGCAGATCTATAAGTATCCTCAGCATGAAGATCCTGATTTACACATTTCTCATTTCTTATTTGCTGATGGAGCTCAAGAATCTGGGGAATCAGCTGAAGGAGAAGAACAACTAGAACTCGACTCATTACAGAATTTCTTGCTTGTCTGGTACCAGAGGAAGAATATCAACTAGGCTTGGAAATTAAGGATATTAAAGAAGAAGGCCAATCTAGTCAAGAATCTACTAATTCATGGACTGAGTCAGTTTTTCAGTTCCAATCTTTTACTCTTCATCAATTTTTGAAAACAAGATCATATGAAAAGTCGGTTCCTCATGTTATGGTATTTGTTCATATACATTATGTGAGCAAGAATGTTTTAAAGATCCTGATTCATGGGTGGTTACACTGGAAGTACTCATATACTTGAAAGAATATTTCTACTTCCAGTAGTGTTGGGTAGTGTAGGGAATAAAAAATAAAAGAAAAATTAAAAAATAAAGCTTTACTGTGAAAACCAGTTTTTCTGGCACAGTCTAGCAAGGGTCTACATAGAAAACCAGGAGACTAGCTGGCTAGGCTCCATAATAAAGTTGTGGATGATACTTCATTTCTGCAAAAATTATCTTTTGTTCTATGCTCAGTTGGATGATAGGATATTTATTAAGGCTCTCCTTTCAGCAAGTTTCAACCCATCGACTCCAAAACATATTTCTGGGTCTTAAACTTGAGACATTTTTAGGTACCCTGGAGCCTGCATACCTTAATGGCAAGCATCCTTGTCATTTGCTAAGGAAATTCGTTAATGTTTCTTGGAAAGATAATTCTACAGTTCATTCGACTCCAACAAATCTATTCATGACTGTTAGGATGTACCAAGTGCCTTGATTTCCATTAACATTAAGGGTATAATATCTCGCATTGGTTAACAACTCTCCCTATTGGTTGTTAATCCAATGATTTATATCTTTGTTCGACATCAATAAATTTATTTACATAGATAGAATTGCACAAGGGAAGGATGTGGATGAAGACCTTGCAGTTCTTTGTTCTATGATCATGGATATTTCTTAGTGGTTGCAGCCTTCATTTTGGATACAGAACAGCCTATTCTTTTTCTACAAAATTCCAGTAACATTTAGCATAGTAGACAACCTCTTAGAAGAAATATTCTTAGTTTTATAGCAACGCAATATTTGGAAGCAAAGCAAGAGCACGTTGTCACAGAAACTCCATTATGCCACAGAAACTCCATTCTGTCACATAAATGGTAACATGCAGCAGAAACTCCTGACATTCACTTTTGAAGAACTTGGTCCTTTAAGGTAATATCAATCTAAGGTAACGATCCTTTCTTTGAAATATATTTTTTCATTAAATTTAAGGAAATTGTATCATGGATTATACCTACGTACTTGCTAATCCCATGCCCTCATATGATTTAGCCTATACTCTAATTTTATCTTTAGTTGTCCTCGTGATCTTTTAAGTTTACCTTACCTTTTTCTATCATCATTTGATAACCATCCCTACACCTTATAAATGAATCTTCATCTCTATGCACGTAGTGCCTAGAGATGAAGATCTTATTCCTTTGAAAATATAATTACATTCAAATGCAACCTTTGATTTTCCTACACAACATTTCATCATTTCACTGTCAGTTCAAAAAAAATTCATAAGCTTCTTATACGCCATGTATTTGAATGATTATCAATTACCATCATACCCATTGCATTAGAAGCCTCAAAAACTTTGTGAACACTTGTTTTATGCTCGTCCAATAATCCTTACCATTTTCCCAGTTTCGGGTTCATCTTCTATTTTCGGTCTAAGTTGTAATCTTAGAGACAATTATGGGGCAAAAGGGACCTGCACACCATGAACCAAATTTTGTTTTTGTATTAGAAGGTTTTCCCGAATTCAACGCCTGCAAGGAAATATTTGAAGGTGTCAGGTATCACTTTTTTCAGAAAATTCAGGGGCATGATGACGACATTACACTGAAATTTGCACAGGGATTTGATAGGAAAGTCGTCCACATTGGCAATTTTATCATGGTGATTTTAGAGAAAACAGTTTCCTGTGCCACTGGTCTGCCTCGTCAAGGAGAACGTTGGTTTAAGAATAAACCCATAGAGCGCACAGTGTGTACTAGGTTTTTAAAAGAAGAATATCAATCTTTAAACTAGAAGAAGGGTTTTCCTCGAGACTGGATGCAAGCTGAATGGCGTAATGTGCTCTATGTGTTACAGAAGTATTTGACCTACGAAGGAAGGTATGTCACCACCCTAAATTACCATATTCTCTTACTATTGCATTTTGAAGCAGAACTAGAAATGAATTTTTCTTATTTCCTATACAATAGTTTAGATAAGATGTTGAGAATGGTTCAAAACCATTCTGGTAACCCTTATAATAGCCTTTATCATCATGGGTTGGTAAAAATTCTCATTGAAGATGAACTGCATCTCCGGAAGTATAGTTGGGTAAATTTTGTGGAAATAATTCGGAGTATTCCTTCATCTGCAAACCCTCATTCTCCACACTCTCCTCAGCCTGAAGGTCGTGAATTAGCAGTCATCCCTGATCCAAAGCCAGAACCACCTCTAATTGAACTTTTCTCCTCTGTATTATGAAAATCCAAAAAGAAACAACCTCAGCTGAAAATCCCTAATGTCGCAGAATCCCAAATGCAACGTCAAACCACTAGAAGTATGACCAAATAGTTCATTAAACCCTCTAATTTATCCTTCAATGTACAACCATCTATTTTTTTTATCTAGAGGAATCTCTTGATTCAGATCCAGGTCTTCCTGAGAAAAATACACTAAGTCCACTTCCTCCATCGTCGCCTTAGGAATTTGATTTTGCACATGTTGAACCTTCCAATTTTATTTTTCCTGATTTTGGTCCTGAACCCAGGCATGAAGATCTTCCTGTTCCAAAATGCGGCCATGTAGAATACGATCCTGAACTGCTTAACCCTCAACAATTTGATTATGGGTCTTATGATGATCATTCGTCTACACAAGAACCCTATGATGAGTATATACCTGAAGTCTCGGCCACTTCAACTATTCCTTCTATAAGTGTTCAACTGAGGAAGAAAAATAAGAAGATTAGAAAGCTTAAGGCATTGCTCGGGTCATATGAACAAACCCAACAACAACAAGATCTATTGCTTCCAGAGACTGAGACTTATAATGAAAAATGGAAGCTTATAGTCTTAAGCTCCTGCAGAAGAATGAGAAATTGAAATGAAAGCGTAATAGAGCAGTTGTCGGTATAAAACACCTTCCGAAATTAGCAACGAACTGGAAAGTTGAGGCCTGTAAGCACTTGTCTCATATCAGTATGTTGAAAAAGAAGTTGAAAGCTCGATAAAATACACCTAGTAGGAACTTGAATATTGTGGTAAATGACACATAATCCTTGTTAGTAATATTAAAACTCAGTTTTCAAATTTTGAAGACTTTAACTGGTTTGTTTGCATGGGACATGCAAACACTTAGGCGTGGGAGAGAGGTTTTATAGCAAATAGGACAGTGAAGCATTGGATATCTTTGATTTTGTCAACACGGTTAAAAATTAGTGTTGAAAATTTTTGAGATTTTGGAAAGACATGTTTGCATGAGGACATGCAAATACTCAGGCGTGGGAGTATGTTGGCTCGCCAAATTGACACTCTTTTATACCTCTTTACACCCTCCATATACACCTTTGATATCTTCATTTGATCCTTTCATCCCACAAATCCTTCTACATTTTCGCATATTCACCCAAATATTCAGCAAGTTATTAAGGTATGATAATTCATTAATTTCCTTTGATTTAATGTTTAAATGTTATTTCTAGAAGGATTTGTGACTAATTACATTTTTGCAGCATGCTTTGATTTCTACAGCACGCGTTAGCATTCAGCAGCAGTTAGTTATTTTGAAGCTTCTTTACACATGGCCAGCTTTCCCATACAACTCTGAGCTTATCCATCTCCAATCTTGCATCTTCAATTCGTTGATGACTCATGTACAATTAATGCAATATTCATCTCTAGGAACTATGTGCCATAGAGATGAATATTTGCTATTCGACCGCAATCCAAAGCACATCTTGTTAGCTGTCAATTAAGGATCGAATAGTTGCATTCTTAATTAGCAGATTGAGTTTGTTACTGTCAAATCGATAATGGTTATCTCATCCTACGCGCTATATAAAGAGAGCCATAGATCGAAAATGGATAGTAGATAGATGGAGAGAATAGAATAGCGTGTATAGACAGGGATGATGATATGTATGCAGAGCACAAGGAACAATCAATAGAAATACTGCGTTGCTAATTGTTGGTTTCTTCGAATTAAATAGAGTCCAATTTATATAATGTTATTCCTGATGATGTACATATTTATTTAGACTATAATCAATTTGTTTCAGCTGTCACTATTTTCTTTATTTCAGGATTATGATTGTAGCTTATAAGTTATTATGTAAGTCGTTTAAGGACTTATGGCTTTCTTGGCAAGGATCCACCAAGAAAACCATAAGCCCTTCCTTTGTAAATTTAGTTCTTGTATAGGATAGATATGTTAATTGTTATTTTCTATTTTTATTAAAAGGAAGAATTGTAGTTAATAATATTGTTAAGTAACTGTAAACATAGATTTATAGTTGTTTGAAATTAGTCATCTTATTGTGTGATAATGATGGAATAGTATTCACAGCATTGGTTAGTTTAGAACCGAACTCGGGTAATATGATAAGTTTAAAAAATATTGTTTTAAATACTTAGTATTGTAGGTCTGATTTGTTTTGTTGTACATTCAAGTTCTGAGTTTGAAAGTCATACATTAGGTATGTAAAACTTGGTTCCCAATAAAATAAACTTTCATTTGATTTTCTTTTAAATTATAGAATAGATAGATGGAATTCATTTTCATTACGGTTTAAATCTTTAAGATTATTCAGTTATGTCTTCAAAGATTAATTGTATTTATTCTGCAAAATTATATTTATTTTGTTTTAGTTTTAAAATACAAGTTAATTTGAAATAGTTTTGATCACAGAAATAGTTCATTTTTAAGATGAATCAGTAATCTCTGGAATAGTATTAAAATCCATTAATGTAAGAAAAGTTTTCTAAATAATACATCAACTTCATAAGTTTGCTTTCTGCAACTTACTCTGTTTTCTGTGTCTTAGTACACTTTTTGTAACCTATTCTATTTTCTGTGTTGATAAATAGTTTTATGTTTATTTAAGTTTTTGAGTTATGTTAGATAGTTCTTAGTTCATGCTTCAGTCTTAGAATTGTCTTGAAGTTAAGTTAAGAAGTATTTTTCACCTTTATAATTAGGGTAGGTCAAGAATTTGAATATTTTGTAGATGTGAGAGTATTCTAACTAATATTAGGAGTTTATATTTAAATAGAGTTTGATATTTGATGGGTTAGAAGTCTTATGATTATGCATTTTGAATAATTCCCTAGATTAGAATAATCCATATTAGGGCAAATTAGATTAGGATAGGCCTTAATCCTGCATATACAGTGTTTTCATCTCACAAGTTACCTTCCTGGGTTGACAATTAAGTGTTGTGTTAGATAGTGCATATTAGGCCTGACAATTTTGGCACCGTTTTCGGGGAGGTGCTAAAGGGATTAGAGTCTAGATAGGTTGTTTTTATATTACACAACAAGGGGGAGGGGAGAACGGTAAGACAAGAAGTAAGAACCTGCGCATCCACTATAGTGGGTTACCCCAAAAACGTTGTTTTTTCTTTTCTGCACAAGTTTGTTTGATTTATTTAGAGTGTTTCTCTTTCTGCAAATGTAGATAGTTTACTCTCACATAGTTAGTTTCAAGCATATCTGTTTTTGAAATTTCTTTCCTTTCTGGCAATTGCTTTTGATATAAGTGTATTTTTCCTTTTAATAGTATACAAGATTGCTCTTTCTTTAGCAAATAGTAGGATTTCTTTCAAGTAGGGATGTTTATGGATTTATAGTATAGGGTGGATTGCTTTCATTTTAATTTTGATTGCATATTAGATTATCTAAATATTGGGCCAATTTTATAGTCACAACATATAATTTTAGTTCCTTTGCTTCTGAGTTAATTTTACATTTTTGTAATGAATGCATTTGATTTCCTGCATGCATAATTTTTCTACAAATAGTTTTAAATTTTGAACTTTAAAAACATTTGGGTTCTGTAAGAACCATGTTACTAAACCACCTATGAAGCAGGGCATTTGAACCAGTACAAGTTTAAAGATGTTCCAAAATTTGTTGACTAGAGAAGGGCTTATTACTACAAAGGGTTTCTTTAATCCTTGTTGCAGCATCAGGTCCATATCTAGAGAAGAATCCATCTTCCAAAATAAGCAGCAAATCTATAAGTATCCTCAGCATGAAGATCCTGATCTACACATTTCTCATTTCTTATTTGTTGATGGAGCGCAAGAATCAGGGGAAGCAGTTGAAGGAGAAGAACAACTAGAACCTGACTCATTACAAAATTTCTTGCTTGGCTGGTACCAGAGGAAGAATATCAACTAGGCTTGGAAATTAAGGATATTAAAGAAGAAGACCAAGATAGTCAAGAATCTACTAAGTCATGGACTAATTCAGTTTTTTAGTTCCAGCCTTTTACTCTTCAGCAATTTTTGAAAACGAGATCATGTGAAAAGTTGGTTCCTCATGTTATGGTATTTGTTCATATACATTATGTGAGAAAGAATGTTTTAAAGATCCTGATTCGTAGGTGGTTACACTGGAAGTACTCATATACTTGAAAGGATATTTCTAATTCCAGTAGTGTAGGGAATAAAAAATAAAAGAAAAATAAAAAGTAAAAAATAAATAAAGCTTTACTGTGAAAACCAGTTTTTCTGGCACAGTCTAGCAAGGGTCTAGCTAGAAAACCAGGACACTAGCTGGCTAGGCTCCATAATAAATTTGTTGATGATACTTCATTTCTGCAAGAATTATCTTTTTTTTCTGTGCTCAGTTGGATGATGGGAGATTTATTAAGGCTCTCCTTTCAGCAAGTTTCAACCCATCGACTCCAAAACATATTTATGGGTCTAAAACATGACACATTTTTAGGTACCCTGGAGCCTGCATACCTTAATGCCAGGAATCCTTGTCATTTGCTAGGAAATTCATTAATGTTTCTTGGAAAGATAATTCTACAGTTCATTCGAATCCAACAAATCTATTCATGAATATTAGGACGTACCAAGTGCCTTGATTTCCATTAACATTAAGAGTGAAATATCTCGCATTGGTTAACAACTCTTCCTATTGGTTGGTAATCCAATGATTTCTATCTCTGTTCATCATCAATGAATTTATTCACATAGATAGAATTGCACAAGGGAAGGACATGGATGAATACCTTGCAGTTCTTTGCTCGGTGATCATGGATAGTTCTTAGTGGTTGCATCCTTCATTTTGGATACAGAACAGCCTATTCTTTTTCTACGGAAATCTAATAACATTCAGCATGGTAGACAGCCTCTTAGAAGAAATATTCTCAGTTTTATAGCAGCGCAATCTTTGGAAGCAAAGCAGGATCACCTTATCATAGAAACTCCATTTTGCCATAGAAACTCCATTTTGTCACAGAAATGGTAACATGCAGCAGAAACGCCTGACATTCACTTTTGAAGAACTTGGTCCTTTAAGGTAATATAAATCTAAGGTAACGATCCTTTCTTTGAAATATATTTTTGCATTAAATTTAAGGAAATTGTATCGTGGATTATAACATACTTGCTAAGCCCATTCCCTCATATGATTTATCCTATACTCTCATTTTATCATTAGTTGTCCTCGTGATCTTTTAATTTTACCTTACCTCTGTCTATCATCGTTCGATAATCATCCCTATACCTTATAAATGAATCTTCATCTCTATGGCACGTAGTGCCTAGAGATGAAGATCTTATCCCTTTGAAAATATAATTACATTCTCTTATCCATGAAACCTTTGATTTTCCTACACAACATTTCATCATTTCACTGTCAGTTCAAAAAAAATCATAAGCTTCTTATGCGCCATGTACCTGAATGATTATCAATTACCGTTGTACCCATTGCATTAGAAGCCTCGAAAATTTTGTGAACACTTGTTTTATGCCTGTCCAATAATCCTTACCATTTTCCCAGTTTCGGGTTCATCTTTTGTTTTCATTCTAAGTTGTAATCTCAGAGACAATTATGGGGCGGAAGGGAGTTGCATGCCATGAACTAAATTTTGTTTCTGTATTAGAAGGTTTTGTCGAATTCAACGCCTGCAAGGAAATATTTGAAGGTGTTTGGTATCACTTTTTTCAAAAATTTCATGGGCATGATGACGACATTACACTGAAATTTTCCCCCAGGGATTTGAAGGGAAATTCGTCCACATTGGCGATTTTATCATGGCAATTTCAGAGAAAATAGTTTCCCATGCCACTGGTCTGCCTCGTCAAGGAGAACGTTGGTTTAAGAATAAACCCATAGAACGCACAGTGTGTACTAGGTTTTTAAAAGAAGAATATCAGTCTGTAAACTAGATGAAGGGTTTTCCTCGAGACTGGATGCAAGATGAATGGCATAATGTGCTCTAGGTGTTGCAGAAGTATTTGACCTGCGAAGGAAGGTATGTCACCACACTAAATTACCATATTCGCCTACTATTGCATTTTGAAGCAGAACTGGAAATGAATTTCCCTTATTTCCTATACAAGAGTTTAGATAAGATGTCGAGAAGGGTTCAAAAGCATTCTAGTAACCCTTATAATAGCCTTTATCATCATGGGTTGGTCAAAATTCTCATTGAAGATGAACTGCATCTCTGGAAGGATAGTTGGGTAAATTTTGTGGAAAGAATTTGGAGTATTCCTTCATCTGCAAACCCTCATTCTCCACACGCTCCTCAGTCTGAAGGTTGTGAATTAGAAGTCATCCCTGATCTAAAGCCAGAACCACCTCTAATTGAACTTTTCTCCTCTATATTACGAAAATCCAAAAAGAAACAACCTCAGCTGAAAATCCCTAATGTCGCAGAATCCCCAATGCAGCGTCAAACCTCCAGAAGCATGACCAAACAGTTCATTAAACCCTCTAATTTAGCCCTCAATGTACAACCATCTATTTTTTTTATCTAGAGGAATCTCCTGATTCAGAGCCAGGTCTTCCTGAGAAAAATACACCAAGTCCACTTCCTCCATCGCCGCCTCAGGAATTTGATTTTGCAGATGTTGAACCTTCTGATTTTATTTTTCCTGATTTTGGTCCTGAACCCATGCATGAAGATCTTCCTGTTCCAAAATGCGGCCATGTAGAATATGATCCTGAACTGTTTAACCCTCAACATTCTGACTATGGGTCTTCTGGTGATCATTCGCTTACACAAGAACCCTGTGATGAGCATACACCTAAATTCTCAACCACTTCAACCATTCCTTCTGTAATTGCTCAACTGAGGAAGAAAAATATCAAGATTAGAAAGATTTAGGTGGTGCTCAGGCCATATGAACAAACCCAACACGAACAAGATCTATTGCTTGCAGAGAATGAGACATATAATGAACAATGGAGAGCTTATAGTCTTACGCTCCTGCATAAGAATGAGAAATTGAAAGGAAAGCGTAACAGAGAAGTTGCAGGTATAAAACGCCTTCATAAATTAGCAACGAACTGGAGAGTTGAGTCCTGTAAGCACTTGTCTCATATCAGTATGTTGAAAAAGAAGTTGAAAGCTCGATAAAATCCAGCTGGTAGGAACTTGAATATTGTGGTAAATTCCACATAATCCTTGTCAGTAATATTAAAACTCAGTTTTGAAATTTTGAAGATTCTATCGGGTTTGTTTGCATGGGACATGCAAACACTTAGTCTTGGGAGAGAGGTTTGCTAGGAAATAGGAAAATGAAGCGTTGGATATCTTTGATTTTGTTAGCAAAGTTAAAAATCAATGTTGAAAATTTTTGAGATTTCGGAAAGACATGTTTGCATGAGGACATGCAAATACTCAGGTGTGGCAGTATGTTGGCTCTCCAAATTGACACTCTTTTATACCACTTTACACCCTCCATATACACCTTTGATATCTTCATTTGATCCTTTTATCCCAAAAATCCTTCTACATTTTCACATATTCACCCAAATATTCAGCAAGTTATTAAGGTATGATAATTCATTAATTTCCTTTGATTTAATGTTTAAATGTTATTTCTAGAAAGATCTGTGACTAGTTACATTTCTGCAGCATGCTTTGATTTTTGCAACACACATTAGCATTCAGCAGTAGTTAGTTATTTTGAATCTTCTCTACATGTGGCCAGCTTGCCCATACAACTCCGAGCTTATCCATCTCCAATCTCGCATCTTCAATTCACTGATGAATCGTGTACGGTTAATGCAATATTCATCTCTAGGCACCACGTGCCATAGAGATGAAGATTTTCTATTCGACAGCAAACCATAGCACATCTTGTTAACCATCAATTAAGGATCGAACAGTTGCATTCTTAATTAGCATATTGAGTTTGTTACTGTCAAATCGGTAATGGTTAGCTCAGCCTGCGCGCTATATAAAGAGAGCCATAGATCGAAAATGGATAGTAGATAGATGGAGAGAATAGAATAGCGTGTATAGACAGGGATGATGATATGTATGTAGAGCACAATGAACGATCAATAGAAATACTGCGTTGCTAATTGTTGGTTTCTTCGAATTAAACAGAGTCCAATTTATATAATGTTATTCCTGATGATGTATATATTTCTTTAGACTGTAATCAATTTGTTTTCAACTGTCACTATTTTCTTTATTTCAGGATTATGATTTTAGATTAGAATTGATTATGTAAGTCGTTTAAGAACTTGTGGCTTTCTTGGCAAGGATCCACCAAGAAAACCATAAGCCCTTCCTTTGTAAATTTAGCTCTTGTATAGGATAGATATGTTAATTGTTATTTTTTGTTTTTATTAAAAGGAAGAATTGTAGTTAATAATATTGTTAAGTGACTGTAAACATACATTTATAGATGTTTGAAATTAGTCATCTTATTGTGTGATAATTATGGAATAGTATTCACTGCATCGGTTAGTTTAGAACCGAGCTCAGGTAATAGGAGAAGTTTAAAAAATATTGTTTTAAATACTTAGTATTGTAGGTCTAATTTGTTTTGTTGTAGATTCAAATTCTAAGTTTGAAAGTCATACATTAGGTCTGTAAAACTTGGTTTCCAATAAAATAAACTTTCATTGTATTTTCTTTTAAATTATAGAATAGATAGATGGAATTCGTTTTCATTATGGTTTAAATCTTTAAGATTATTCAGTTCTGTATTTAAAGATTAATTGTATTTATTCTGCAAAATTATATTTATTCTGTTTTAGTTTTAAAATACAAGTTAATTTGAAATAGTTTTGATCACAGAAATAGTTCATTTTTAAGATGAATCAGTAAGCTCTGGAATAGTATTAAAATCCATTAATGTAAGAAGATTTTTCTAAATGATACATCAACTTCATAAGTTTGCTTTCTACAACTTACTCTATTTTTTGTGTCTTAGTTCACTTTCTGTAACCGATTATATTTTCTTTGTTGATAAATAGTTTTCTATTTATTTAAGTTTTTGAGTTATGTTAGATCGTTCTTAGTTCATGCTTCAGTCTTAGAATTGTCTTGAAGTTAAGAAGTATTTTTCACCTTTATAATTAGGGTAGGTCAGGAATTTGAATATTTTGTAGATGTGAGAGTATTCTAATTAATATTAGGACTTTATATTTAAATAGAGTTTGATAGTTGATAGATTAGAAGTCTTCTGATTATGTATTTTGAATAATTCCCTAGATTAGAATAATACAGATTAGGGTAAATTAGATTAGGATAGGCCTTAATCCTTCATATACAGTGTTTGCATCTCACAAGTTACCTTCCTGGGTTGACAATTAAGTGTTGTGTTAGATAGTGCATATTAGGCCCGACACCTGGGAACGACCTGGATCATTGGTATCAGAGCAAGATCTTGTTCAAAGCTTAAGTTACATAAGCACTTCCATCGAAGTATTTAACTTATTCCTGTTCAAACACGCTCACAAAATCAGCAACACAAGCAGGCACTTCCTTCGACTTTAGAAAAAGATGGCCGAAGAAGCAGACAATAGACATGTAACTGACGAGACATAGAAACTCATACAAAAATCACTAGCTCTCCAGCGAACCAAAACATTCGCCCCATTCAACAAGATTCTCATGAGAGTCACTGCGAAATCTGGGGAATCCTCAATGCAATCTCACTCTGATAAAATCAGCCCCTTCAAACTGCAAATGAATCTGGATATACTGAACCTTTAAGGAAAGATTGACGAGGAATCCATCGACAATTGGGTACAGCAATTGGAGTCTTACTACTCGGTAAATCAGCTCTCTGAAGCATAAAATATCACCATTGCATCCTTAAAGATGTCAACCTCTGTACACTACTGGTGGGATAATATATCGACAAAGATGGAAAAATAAGAAGACCCCATAAACACATGGGTAAAATTTGTCAAATATGTCCGAAAGCAATTCTACACACCCAAGTACCTTGAACGACAGTACAAGAAATGGCAGCAGCTAAGGCAATGGAAATACCATTCCGTACAGACTTACACCGATGAGTTCTATGGTCTCATGGCTAGACTTGGCGTCCAAGAAGAAGAGAAATTGCTTATTCTGAAGTACGTCAACTGTTTGTCCCCGTACATTCAACAAGAGATGGAGTTTCTAACTGTCAGTATGCTTTTGTATGCATTTCATTATGCCATCAATATTGAAGCTTAAAGAAAAGGAAAAGAACTTTCACGAACAAGCCAATAGGTCGAACATCCAACAAGAAGTCCCCAGCCGACTCCGACAAGTTCAAGAATCCTTCTCAGCCGACTCCGCCAAAGCCTGATCATCAAAAGAAGAACTTTCAAAAAAACAAGAGGGATCGCAGCAAACAAAACCCTACCGAGAAATGGTGTGATTATCACAGTTTAGCATGGCATGATACGTCAGAATGCAAAGCTTGGAAGACAGTTTTTGGTGAAATTGTCGACATCTAACTTGTCTGACAGAACCCTGGTAGAATATGATCTAGATGCATCAACCCTTTTGGCTTCAACCTCGACCACTCTGATAGCCTTTACCATCATTGATGAGGAGGAACGGGAGTGCCTGTTCCATACACGGATATGGGTTCAAAACAATTCATTAAATTTGATTGTGGACAACTTTAGCCAGAAGAACTTTGTTTCTGAAGATCTTGTGAAGAAATTAGGTATTGTCACCACTCCACATCCTCAGCCTTACAATATCGGTTGGATGAAGGATGGGCATGAACTAAGGATCACACAAAAATGCAAACTTGTCTACTGCATTAATCCCTTTGAATATGAAGTACTATGTGACGTGGCACAGCTTTCCGTAGTCGACGCCCTATTCCGTAAACCCTACTTATGGGATCGACACGGTACATATCAGTCATGGCCTTAGAAGGTGATTTTCAAAATTCAAAATAAATGGTATGGCATACTAGAGCGACAACCCACATCAACGATTGCTATAATATCTGTCAAACAAACAAAGAAGCTTATCAATCGTCACGTCCCCTCTCGTCTGAGAGGACACGACTATGACACTGTTGCTATCATTTAAGCGGGGAAACTAGCCCCATGAACATAATAATCAAAATGCACTCAACATAAAAACATACAAAGATGCATAATGCATGCAATCTACAGCGGAAGAGAATACATTTCATTCAAGCATTCAACATGTTCATAATAATTCATTAAAACAAATACAGTTACAGAGATTAAATACACAAGAAAATATGTATCTTGAGAAGAATCCTACCCGCAACTAGCTATGTCGTTGCAACGTTCCACCCAACCATAGGCCATTGTGCTCATCAATATCTCATCACCACTTCCACCCCTAAGCTGGGCATGATTCCCACAAGGAATAAGGGAACAACAGACTTACACACAGCAAGACCATACATCCATAGTCAAGCCAACACACAGTTGGGTTTCACAAACTGCTAAGGAAACAAACCAATAACATATGGGTTCCATGGACATACTCATCCAAGCCACAGTCACACCCAAACACTATCATACCATCTAACAGATGGGTTTCTTAGACTGAGTCGGCCAAGCGAACACAAGGATGCACTTCACAGCAAAATACAATTGTTGGGCATGAAGGAAAACGTTCTTCAACCCAAACGGATTAGTAAACTGGGGAAAAACACCCTAGGAACCAAAAATGATTTCAGCAAACGTTCTTGGGCCTTACAAGGGAAAACAAGACCTCCCTGAACTCCCAAAACGTGGATCTTTGTTGGCCATTCTCTAAGCAACACAAAAATAGGTTTTCCCAGCCATGGCAATATGAGGAAATGCATAAAACAGGAGGGAAAAACGCACAGCAATCTCTAGCCGCATGAGGAAGACAAAAATGGCCTCTTAAAATCCCCAAATTGTGAATCTCTGCTGCCCATTCCCTCAGCAAAACAAAAATGAATTTTTAGGCATGGAGAAATGAAGAATCGGCAAGAAAACCGTGAAGGAGAGAGCTCAGTGAGCTTCAACTATGTGAGAGATCCCAATGTGAATGAGAATAGGTGAATAATAGTTTGGGCATGCATTTTCAAGCATTTACTTGCCCCACAAGTCAAAAACATGTTTTTCCAAATTGGGTAGTCTTCCCAATTCGAATTTGACCTCCATACCTTTCCCATCCCAAGGAAATAACTTCCCCAACCAATTGCTAGCAGAAATAATTGATTGGCACAAAAATACAAAATGGGTAGTTGACAACTTTATGGGTTTACCCTTTGACATTTGGATTTTCCCCATTAGCCCAAGGTTTTGAATGTTTCCCACTCCCTATTCCTTGTTAAATCATGCCCCCATATCTTTAACATTGCGGTGCATAGCTAGTTGTGGTATTTTTATTAATTTGCATTTTTACATGATGTCTCCAATTATATTGTGCCTAGCTAGCACATAAACCATCAGCATTGATTTTAATAGCCGATACATAAATGTTAAATCGATGGCGGGGCCTTTTCCTTGAGCTCCACACCATGATTAAATAATGATATTTACATCATATATAATTTAATGCAATAGGGTCGAAATCGGGATGTTACATCAATCATGATCAGAAGTTCGCATTAATCATGATAAAGCCTCAACATTCCAGGAGGACTGCAGCAACGAGTCGACTCACTGACCAACGCATCTCCCGACAACAACAACAGATCAATAGTATTCTTGAAGAATACCAAAACATATCTCAAGCACCAGACGGAGCACTTCTGCATTGTCAGGTAAAACACTCCATTGAACTTGTTCCTGGTTCTTCATTACCTAATGCATATGTTTTCAGAAGATCCATTCTTGAAAATGAAGAGATACATAGACAAATCCAGGATTTGATCGACAAGGGTCATATCCGCCCCAGCTCCTCTCCTTGTGGAATTTCAGTTGTCTTAGTTCCAAAGAAATACGAGACTTGGCACATGTGCATCAATTATCGGGCTCTCAACAAAATTCCAATAAAGAACAGATAACATCTTCCATGGACTGATGAACTCATCGACAATCTGAAAGTTACTAAGTTCTTTATGAAACTCGACCTCAAGTCGGGATACTACCATATTCCAATCAAGTCCAGCGATGTATGGAAAACGGATTTCAAGACCAAGGAAGAATTGTTTGAATGGTTAGTCATGCCTTTTGGCTTAACCAATGCACCTACAACCTTCATGAGATATATGGATGACCTTCTATGACCTTTCATCGGTAAATGTGTCATTGTCTATCTTGACAATATCTTGATTTTCAGTCGATCATGGGAAGAACATGTCAAACAACTTCGACAAGTTTTTGACATTCTCCAGCAACATCGACTATATCTGAACATGGACAAATGCTCATTTGTGATGACCAGCATCAAATATTTGGGGTATGTAATTGAATTTGTAGGTATTCATGTCGACCTAGAAAAAGTACAGATCCTCAAAGATTGACCCATTCCTCAAAATATTCATGAACTAAGAAGTTTTCTTGGTTTGGAAAATTTCTATCGACGATTCATACTTGGCTTCAGCCACATCGCATGGCCTTTGAATCAGTTGATGAAAGGAAATGGGAAAACTGTCTTCAAATGGACACCGACACAACAACAAGCTTTTGAAAAAATCAAAAACAAACTTTGTACTGCACCAGTACGTTTGTTACCCGGTCTGTATCAGCCCTTTGAGATTGATATGGATGCATCGGACTATGCCCTCGACACAGTGATCACTCAGTTAGGTCACTCAGTCGCATTTCATTTCGAGACTTTTAGCGACACTGTCAAAAGGTACTCAACATATGAAAAATAATTCTACACCATTGTGCAAGATCTTAAGTAATTGAGACACTACATTCTTGGTAGGGAAATGGTCAGCCTCACTGACCATAAGCCTTTGTAGTTTGCTACGTCCTAGTCGAAACTATAAAAAACTCAAGTGGATTAATTACCTACAACAATTTCAGTTTCTGATTAAGTATCGGAAAGGAAAATCCAATGTTGCAGCCGATTGTCTCATCAGACCACCCATTACTCTAATGTCTATAGTGATGAGTATGCAGGGTTATGACACCACTACATGGCCACAATTGTATTCGGTAGACAGCGAATTTTGTACAATCTATCGACAGCTTCAGACTGACAAGTTTTCGACTGCCGACTACTTCTTGAAATACACCTTGCTATACAAGCTTGGACATCTTTGTGTACCAACTGGTGAACACCACAGAAGCTCATTTGGGACACGCACTACAGCAAGACTGCGGGACATTTTGGAGTCACAAAAACACTTGTTATCCTCCAAAAGTATTTTTACTGGCCTTCACTTAAATATGATGTTAAAAAGTACATTCGATCGTGTGTGGTTTGTGACATTGCTAAATCGTCGAATCGACGACAAGGACTGTACACACCCCTTGCAGTTCCTAGTCGACCATGGGAATCTATTTCCATCGACTACTTGACGGGATATCCTACTACCAAACATCAGCATGACGCGATACTAGTAGTATTCGACATATTTTCTAAGATGTCTATACTCATACCATGCAAGAAGACTAGGACAGCATAGCAAACTGCTCAGCTCCTCTTTGAACATGTGTGGAAACATTATGGCCTCCCGACGACCATTATTTCCAACAGAGATGTTATATTTGTCAGCACCTTTTGGATAACTCTTTGGAAACAGCTCAACACAAGAATTTCTTTGTCAACAGCCTTCCATCCGCAGACAAATGGAAAGATGGAAGTTGTAAATCGCTTGGTCGTACAATTGCTTCGCATGTACAACCACAAGCATTGTCGAACATGGGATGAAATCCTTCCATACATACAGCACAGCTACAATCGTGCCCAACACAGCTCTATGGGAAAGATTCCATTTGAGATCTGTTACAAATTTCAACCCTCAGTGCCTATCGACTTAATCAGTTCTTCGACACAGTAGAACGACACCGACTTTGAAGGACAAGAAGTGGAGAAATCATTGAAGTTTAGAGATCAAATATACAACATTCAAAAGCAAGCATAGGAGATGTTACAACAAGGAAATGAAAAATATAATCCCGACACGACAAGCATCATATTCCTCATTCATTCCAAATTGGGGATTAGGTCTCGTTACATCTAAAGAATAAGCGCTTCACTGGTCCATACAGAAAGATGAAACCTTTGCGATATGGTCCATACAGTATCCTTAAGCCGATTGGAGAAAATGCTTTTCAGCTTGACATTCCTACATGCCTTGGCCTACATCCAGTTTTCAAAGTAGATCTACTTCAACCATACCATGCACCATTGTTGGAACAGAACGACTTGCAGACAACAGAACCCGAAGACATCCATCCATATGTTCATGAACCTCTTCTTTGTGACACCATTATGGGACAATGCATATGCCTTACAAGGACGAACTTCATTCCCTTGTTTCAAGTGGCTAAAGCTGGACAAATCCTCATGCAAGGAAAATGGTACTCTGCTAATGAATTCGCCAACAAGTTTCCTCACCTAAACAAATACACAATGGAGACCATTGTTTCTTGAGGAATGAGGAATGATCCAACCAGCAGCCGAAAGGTTCTCCTTCGACAGGTCCTCCTTGACATGTTTAGCCAAAAGGTTTGCCTTCAACGGGTCTGCCTTGACATGTTCATTCGACAGGTTCTCCTCGACAGGTCCACCATGACATGTTCACCTCGACATACAACATACTAACATGCTCTATGACGGTTGAAATTCTGAACCGTTATAACTTCTTTGTAATTGAACATAACGGGTAGTTGTGCAAGCATCTCAGCATCCTATATAAGCATGTACATTAATGTAATATAGGCATATTTATGATCATCTATCTAATTCTTCCATCTTTCATGGACCAAAAGTAATAAATTGGGTCAAATTCTTGCATATTGTATGTGTGTATATTTCTTATCGACCTAGTGTGTTTCCTACTTTGTTGGTTCTTCTTATATGCTTCCGCCATAACAAACCTTGACTCATTCAGTCGAATGTTGTCCCTAGCGTGCACCTGGGCACGACCTAGATAAAAAATTCTCAACTATTTTGAGGCACCTTGTATGCAAACTGCAAGACTGTTGTAAATATGTTTTGTAGAATTTAGGGCCTTCTAGGTGTTGCATCCAATGCTTAAAGAGTTTGTGGAGGAAGGTTCCTCATTTACCACATTGATGAAGTGTGCCCTAAACAGTATTGTTCAGTCTGATTTCAATTTGAAGGACAAGAATAGCTAAGTCTAGCTGCACAAAAGAACTCTGCATTCTATGTTAAATATAACATGGTATCAGAGCTGAGCACGTGATGAGCACAGTTTTGAGCAGTTTATTGTTGCCTACATGGATATTGGTACAGATCTGAACTTTGTAGATAGCAAACTTGTACAAAATTATCTTGCGCTTAGGGATCTTTTATGCATGCGTTGAGAGAGATAGGGCATGTTGTAGCCCTAATACAATATGTTTCCACTTGTAACCCTTATGGAAGCTAACGAAGGTCTTCTTGAACCTGTCGTCAGGCCTATTAAGGTTTTAGTGTACCTGTGGTGCCCAGTCAATGACCTTTTCTTCCTGTGTAGCATGCATGCAGTCTTAATTGGAGCTATAATGTGGTTACTTGGAGCGTGTGGAACCCTAAGAATATGATGTGAGTTTCATACGTATGTTTTAACCCTAATCAAGGTTATTCGTGACCTTCCCTGCTTGTATGGAACCCAAAACACTTGTAACATTGCCTATGTTAGGCCTCAAGGGATAGAACTATGTTGACACATCCTTAAAATTTTCTCAAATTTTCTGCAAGAGGTCTGTGAAAGGACTGATATGCTCATTGAAGACTGCTCCAATGCTATGAAGAAATAGAACCCAAAAAAAATATTTTGGAAAACAAGAAGATTAAAATTGTGGGTTTTTTTATGAGAGAGAGATTCTTCATATATAATTTGCCATTGAGGGTTCATTAGAAAACAAAGTGATAAATCTGGTATATAACTCCATCAACAAATATCTCTGAGAGGAGAAGTTATGCCATATGGGTTGATGAAAAAAATTGTCAAAATATTTGGTGTCAAGTTACCTGGATTTAAAATACGTATCCCTTGATTCACGATGTCATGTTTTGTACAATCATGGAAACTGAAGCTCAGAATGTCATCTCTGAAACTACAACAAGTATTAAGGGGATTCACAATCATATGGTAAAAGAAATCGATGGAACTGAAAATATTTTTCCTTGTGATATTGAAGACTACTACAGACTTGAAGCAATTTTCAGATCATGTCTAGTTGAATAGTGTAACTCATCCATGCATCGTAATGAGGGATTCCCTCCTGTTTGTGCTTGTGCAATCAAGTTGGCGACTTCCAAGCATGGTTAATTCACTATTTTCCATTTATATGGCCTCACTTTAAAGGAGTTTCTTGCATATGGTGGCTGCTTAGTTGATGTTGCAAGATACTTCATAATCAAAGGGAACGAAGATATTTGTTTCCCAAGAGGAATGGTGTACCATTCATATTTGGATATTGGTGCACCCAGTTGGATGGTCACATACAAGTATTAATTGGATGGAAATAAAATCAATGTTTATGTCAAACTTAAAAAAATACAGCTAAAGAAAGGATGTGCTTATAACAGTTCCAGTGGTGCTGCTATTTTTTTCCCTAGGTGTAACATCAGAAAAAGAGATGATGGAATTGGTAGGTTGTCTGGAGGACAGAGGATCACATTATACAGTTTGGACCATCCTTATATGGTGATGATAAAACTTCTAGTTATTGTATGGAACACTTATGGACTATATACCTTGAGAGAGAAGATAAAATTTTGGTACCTTTGATCTTGTTGGTAAAAGGTTTGTTTCCCCACCTTGGGGTAAAAAGGTTGTTTCTCCATATTGTCGATACATCTTGGACTTGTGGGTAAAAGGTTTGTCTTCCCACCTTGTTATGACCCCTCTAGTTGACTTGTGATCTTGTGTGAACCCCTTGTTGGTCCTAATGCTAGCGCCTTATTTTCAATGTGGTTCATTGACCCTTTTGCTATGATGACTCAACTTTATTGTTTTATCTTATTTAACGTCTTGACCATTGGTACTCAATCCTAAGTCAACTTAATATTATTTTATGTTATTTTTGGTAACACTCCTAAGAGATAGGGTTACAAGGAGGATCCTTCTAGAAGACATTTTGTACATGTCTTTTCTTGGGAAAATTGGAGATCTAATTCAATGCATGTTCTAAGGGATCATTTTTGCTCTTTAGCTTGATGTTTAGGATTTTTTGCTGCTAAATTTGTTCTTATTGGGTCGCTACCTCTGTTGCTTGTCTAAATATTTGTTGATGTTGTTCATAAGCAAGGCAAGACCCCTTTCTTTAGCCTGTTAAGTCATTCATGTTCTCTACCAACCTATAAACGGCCGTCGTGACCTCTCTGTATCTCCTTGTGTGTTGTTGTAGACTGAGTCGTGAACCCTTGTAGGCTAATAGGACTCAACCATGATTGTTTATAGCCTTCTAGGGTAGGTCATGACTATTGGAGTTGGGATATGTTAATTGTTGAGGCTGTTAAGATAAACCATGCCCCTTATTAGATTGCTAAGTTGGGTCATGACCCTTGATTGGCTGCTAGAACTGGATCGTAACCTTTGTTGAGGTTGCTAATTAGGGTTGTGACCTTTGTCGATTCTACCAGAGTGAGCTGTGACTATTCCTTAGGATTCCATGGTTGTTTTGTGATTCAATTTGTGGCATGCTTGTACATACTGTGACGATTCTAAGGTTTGTTTTGCGTTTTTTTCTTGTTGGTGCATACCATGACCTTTATTGAGCCATCGTAGGGTTGTCGTGATCCTTTTTTAGCCTGTTATAGCATGTATATCCTATCTAGAGGATGCAGCCATCCTAGGTATGTTGTGGTCCTTGTTTAATTTGTTATATAAAGTTAAGCTTGTCTAGAGGATTCCTTTGTGTGTTTCCATAGTTTGAGGGTGCTAGTGTATGGATTGAGGCTCCCTCTGCTCATTTGAATGGTGTCGTTATTTTTTTGATGTATCACTGTCCTAAAAGACTATCATTTATTGCAACAAGGGTTTGAAAGTTCATCCTCATTCCTGGATTGTTTTGGTTAACACTTCAAGGTATGTGTTTGTCTAACTATGCCCTAAAACTACCTATCTATATCTCTCTCATATGTGTCCATTGTTCCTTAGTGACTTGCCTTCAAAAGACAAGGCCTAGTCTAAGAAGATATCTAAGTATAAGGAAGGTCTAAACCAGTTCCATATATGAGTTTTGTTTACTTTATCTTTAGCTTATTTTACTAATGTTGTTGTTTATAATTCGTGTATGCTTCAACTTTAACACAGGTACCTTTGGGAGTGTTAAATTTGAAATATATGAAAAATATATTTTAAATTTATCTTGCACTGTCACTATTGTACTTCTTCATCCTTCTGAGTACTTGGCTTGAATTGTTGCACAAGTTAGTTAATTTTTTTGAAAAAACCTAAAACTTTAACAATCTGGTACAATGACAAGCTCGGATCTAAAGGAAACTAATTTAGAATTAAAAAAGCTCAAAGACACTTGATCATGACATGACTGTGACTTCTGCATGAAATCAAAAATTAAGAGGGGGGACTCTTTATCCTACCTATGTTTGAATTGTCATGTTTTATGGTGAAAAATATTTTTATGACATACGAAATATATGTGTGACTGATATGCTCTTGATAGCATCTAGATAGTTTCCTAGTAAATGGATGGATGCTAAGACTATGTCATTATTTGAAACTGATATTGCATTAGAATTTGGTTATTGTTGGCTATTGGATTGAATTTAACTTGTAGGAAACACCCACAAGAGGAGGATGATTTGACTTTCTTTGAAATACAAGTGATGAATGTTAAAGTTAGTGTAGCTGCGAGACCCATTCTCAAGGAGGATGGTACCCTGGTCAGTTAACTAGGGCAGAGTATGACCCTAGAAAGTGCCCTAGGCCCCCTAGTAGTCTCCTGGGGTTTTTGGTATGGGACCAAGCAGGTTGATGCCATGGAAAATCCCCTAGCATGTGGCTAGGGCCCCTATGTGTCTATAGGGTATTCTTGTCTAGGACCATGGACACAATGTCCAAGTAGATCCTGTAGGGTATTCTTGGTCTGGGACCAAGGACACGATGTCGAAGTAGGTCCTGCAGGTAGTTGATCAACTTTCACTATGGGACTGAAGCTCAACTTAGTGCTGAGATCCATTCTCTGGCAGAATGGAGTTCTCACCTAGTCAGTTACCAGGAATTTGATTCAGTATGGGACTGAAGCTTAGCTTAGTGCTAAGATCCATTCTCTGGGAGAGTGGAGGAACTTGTTCAGTTACTAGGAATTTGATTCAGTCTCAGACTGAAGCTTAGCTTAGCATTGAGAGCCATTTTCTAGGAGAGTGGAGGAACCTGGTCAGTTACCAGGAATTTGATTCAATCTGGGACTGAAACTCATCTTAGCAATGAGATCCATTCTCTAGGAGAATGGAGACACCTGGTCAGTTACTAGGAATTTGTTTTCAGTCTCAGACTAAAACTCATCCTAGGGTTGAGATCCATTCTTTGAGAATTGAAGATGATGATGTGTGATGTCCTCTCTCTTAATCATTACTGCTAGGTTTCTTCTCAAGGGACTGGCCACCCCTTGATGATATCCCTAGAACCTGGCCCATAGGAGTAGTATTGAGGACCAAAGGATCCTACCATCCAGTTTGGATCCTCCCCTTATATAGTGATGACAAAATATATAGAACAATGTATATTGAGACAGAGAAAAGATTAAATCCCTTGGTCTTGTTGGTCCTATAGATAGATGTTTGACCACCCTTATGGTTCACCTTGATCTTGTGGGTATGTGGGTTGTTATGATTGTGACCCCCTTGGTTGACTCATGGTCCTTTCTCTTACTTAACACTCTTCTTATGTGTACCTTGATTATGATGACTCTTACCTTATGGGTTTTATTATAATATCATTTGACCATTTACTTTATGGTTGGACCATTTGTTGTTTATGTTTTTTGGACCACTTATGTCTGGTCTTACCTTATGACACCCTTAGGACCCTTGGTACACTATCCTAAGTATTTTTAATTTATGATTTTGTTTTTATAAAGTCATTTGACCATTTACTTTATTGTTTGGACCATTGTTAATTATGTTAACCCTTTTGTGGATAACCTTGAACCTTATAAAAATAATTATTGAGCTCATCCAATACACGACATAAGTATTTATTTATTTTGATTGTTTTACCTAGGTACATCGTGTGTTGTCGATGAATGATTTGTGTGATTGAATGTTCTATTGATTCAAGTGTTCTGTTATTATGCAATTAAAGTTTTAATGTTCAAATATCTTCATATTTTCCCAAAAATCAACATTAATGTGAGGATTGAATATGGTGATGAACCAAATATTTGTACTTGCAAGGCTTCATCAAGAAAAAAGAAAAGAAAAATCATATGGACATTATTATTCTAGTTTGTCCATGATTATGCTATAAAAAATTGTAAAAGTGAGATAACACTTGTCATTATTTATAAAATCTAATCCTATAATGTATAATAAGCCCATCTATTACAACTGTACTAGGAAAGTGTCTGATGAGTGTTTTTTTATTGAGAAATATTTAGATCCTTATAGCCTAAATCTTTCGAAGTTTTTCACTAGACTCAAAATCCTACAAAACAATGAGTCCATCCTACTCCAATTATCTTATTCATGGAGTTTCCTTATCCCTTGGTATATTACATATCACTTTGGTATCACCATGGACATGTGTCAAGTCGGTCCTAGTTAGGATAGAGTCTTTTAATATCTCCTCTTGCACTTGGTCATGACTATTAAGGCATGTTGGTGGTTAAAACATAATTTGAATGGTTAGAGGTTCCTTTCCCTAGCTCAAATTTTGGATTTTGTGTTCTATTTCTCAATTATTATTTAAATCTCGTTCATCTTTTCTCATGTTATACCCTCACCATATCATTATGCAACCTCACATATGTACATGCATGCCACCTAAGACACCCTTAGACCCTAATTCCCTCATGATTGATCACTCAAATTGACACATGGAACCGTCTTATAGGATTCCTTGGTCTCAAAACCCCAAACACCCTCCTATAAAGGAAAATCGCATCCTCATTTTTTCCCTCCTTTTCTTACATGTTTGAATCGTTCACCTCTTCCAGGCCTCTCTCTCTCCCGTGTATGAGGTTTTGGGGCATTATTCTAACCTCCTTGCACCTTGCTTGAGGATTTAGTTACATGATCTAATATATTTGACCTCACACATGTTATTATCCTTCTAAAATATTCCTCTTTTTTAGCCCAATCATCCCTCTCTTAGACAAATCGTGCCTCTTCCAGTGAGGCACCCCTCTCTTTTGACTTGTTTAACTATTTATTAAAATGACTCACGTTACTTTATTAAGTTTTACCTTGTCTAGAGGAAAGTAGGTTTTGTTTACTTGGTCCTAGAATAGATATAGGGTTTTAGACATTAAAATATTTTTTTAATGAAGAAGTTATTTAAGTCTCAAGTTTTAGATAAAGAGGATACTTCTATCATTTTTATTGTTGTTGATTGGCCTTTGAGAAATTTTGTTGAATATCAATATAAATGTTTTGGAGGAAAAAATATTAGGTTCTAATTGTGTGTGTGGCTTATTTCCTGCTCCGTGCTTCCACCATTTCCAACATTCCCTTAAACTACCATAAAGATATAGATCCACCTCTAGATATACTTGTAGAGAACATAACTTTAGTTGTATCTTTCAAAAGGCCAGTTACATATAAGGCACCCTTAGTCTAACTATCCATGGTTTTTATCTCGGACCTTTAATAGTAAGAATGTAACCACATCATCAAGATTTAATGTGGTTACATTATCCCAATAGCTACAACCAAACTATCCCATAAATTTCGCAAACAGCACAATAGATTAATGCTCCTTATATTCATTGGGAATTTTAATTTCAACATACTACAACTAAATTACCATCATGTTAAAGGCATTGAGATTCTCTATCATAGATTAGTTGTCATTCATCCTCATCCTCATGAGATACAACATCATTTCAAGAAAAAATTTGTTCTACCAAGGAATTTAACTGATGCAAAGTCCCAAACTTATCCCATAATGCCTTGGTTGAGTCTTCTCCAAATACATTTAGTAACACTTAACCCGAAACACATAATTTGGATTGCACTCTTTACTTTAATGTCCGACTTTGTTCATCCAATGTCACCATACTTGTAGGCCTCTAGTTCCTAGGTACACAACAACCCACTATTCTTTGTCTACAAGAAGGTATCCCATCTTGAGCTTCCATATCTCAAATTTCTTACCTTCAAATCTATCAAATTATAGTCTTGATCTATTGACCACTCCCCTTCACCCAAGATTCACTAGTGCAAATCTCCCATTTATGTCAGGTTTCACATAGACCCAAGATAAACCCTAACAAAAAGGAGTCCCCCTAAATAAAATAAACTTGTGTTGATACCAACTATAATTTTGAAACCTTTTCAAGTAAAGTAATTGATATATATTCTTAAGGAAAATAGGAAATAAACAATGGCACACACTCGCACAACATAGATATTTAGCACAAAAACCATTTATTAAAAAGCACAAAATGGAACCATATTTTTTCTCTTGGGAGATTCACCCTTGAACCCTCAATCGAGGTCCTGATGCCCCCCATGACCCTCCAAACCCCTTGTGACAGAATGAGTCTAAGTATACTTGCAAATAATGCAACACATGTCCAACAATAAACATTGAAGCAAGTCACAAACATTAAAAGACATTAGTTGTTTAAGTTAAAAGATCCAATTTGTATCTTTGAATAAAGACAGTTTGATAGTGCATAAGAGAGTAGCAAGTAGTCACATGACTCTTGTAACATTTATGGACATGAGAAGGAAGTCAAAAGTGTTTCTTAGAGCACCTGTGTTATGTTACTTACCACATTTGGTCATGATATGTTTTTCTGAATCTAGGAAGTGCAACTATAGAATGAATTTGAGTGTGTTTCAATGTTGCAAGTCCATACATAAGATGATAAGATGTTGCAAGGACACGTTGATCATGACATTTTAGTCTCTCCTAGTTACAATATTTTTATTAAGGTTCGTGGAGTTTTATAAAACTAACACTATAGCTTTGAGAAATATAAATGTTAAATTTTTTTCTAATATCATTAGGTGCATATTTAGTGTCACTAATCCCTTGTGTCTATGATGTAACCCAAATATCCTTACCCTTCTTGTCTATGTTTGGGTAGAAGATGGAGATAGTCATGACTGAACATGCATGTAGACTTTTGGAAATTCCATTGGGTAATATTAATTTTTACTAATATTTTAGAACCATAAACAAATAATATTGACTTTGACCCTATAATTTTTTGGATACATTTTTATACACGTCGCTTTAGTGACATGTCTCTGACGCCATTGCAATGCTATCAATGTTTTCCATACGTCGATAGTATTGCATTGGTGTTGGAAACATGTCACTAAAGAGATGTATAAGAAAATGTATAGTAATATAAATTTGAATGTGAGAGACATGGAATTGGGAGGATTATTCAAGGGATAATCAACCCTTTCAAAATTAGATAATAAATTACCATCTTACACTAGTATTTACATACAAAATGGTCTCCCTTTCTGAGGTGAGTGAATGTGGTGAGGTTTCTTAGTATGTTGCTAGACTCTCATGTTATCTAAACCCTAATGATGCAATGATAAATGGATACATTACAATAGTACCAAATATGACCTCTTTAAAAGGATAAGGAAAATAAGTTAGAAAACCACCATTAACCACTAAGTTTCAATAATAAACACATAAAACACAAGGATATGCCATAAAATATTAATAAATGTCAATATCACCTCTTAACTAACTAAAGGAACTAAGTCTTTAAGATGCCAACACATAACTAATTGAATAGATAACCAAGACATAGTGAGAAATATAATTAAATGCAACTACTATGTGACCCGGTCTTGTGTTAACAACCTCTCTCGTTGTTGTAATTGTCGTCAACTACAATTCCATATCATATTTATCTTGAACATCGTCCAAGTCGCTATATGAGTCATCAAGATCATAATTTCCATCCAACCAATCGGAATCATAGTAATGATTTTCCAAAACCACGTCTACAACATCTAGTGCTAAGTCATGATCACTGTAGTCATCATCATCGAGATGTGACTAGGAGACTATTTGGTAAAATTGGTTCTCCCCTTCATCTAAGTCCACTTCTTCCTCAATATCTCCAGCCACATCTTCTTCTTGAATATATTCATCTTCAGGAAAAGTGTACTTTATGAGTCATCCTCTTGGATTAACTCTAACAACAAATGACCAACCTGCTTTACCTAGTACTTCTGAAAAAAATACTTGCTCACACTGACTTGGAAATAAATATGGATATGTATCCCACTCATACCTATTAGTATTAATCATGGTAAATCCATTTTCATGTTCAATAATCGTCCTTTCATCACCTTGCAACAATAATCTATACCACCTCCCCTTAAAGAGAACCACTTTAAAGGATCTAAAGTCTATATCCAATATATCTTCTAAATATCCACAGTAACTCGAATTCGATGTGACTGCATGTTTATCACCCCTATGGGAAATATTAGTAACCTGGAAAACTGAGGTAATACCTCTATCACATGTTTTTCTCCTATCATGCAACTCTTTCGTGTGATATTTTTTGTCATTGCACCACATATCCTTATGATGTTTCACATGTATTCTCAATACGTTAGAAATATATTGTTAGTAAATAATAAGTATATGTATAAGATAAATTGCAATAAAAAGAAAATAATGTGATTTGAAATATAAAAATGAATGGTAGACATGGATTACATTTCTATATTTTGCACCATATGCTAAATCAATTTGTTGATAGCTTAAACTTGTGTCATGATACAAATAAGCCTTTCTAATCATTTCTGCCAAGCCTTTCCATCTTAATTCACCATAAACTTCTTCACATCGTTCTGTCCATATCTTCATAAAATCGAGATTGTTTGCAATGTATATATGAATTTCATCCCACCTAGAACAATGACAAAAAAATGTTGGTTAAACAACCAAGTTACTAACTAGTGTACCAAAAACATGTATGGATATATTAAATACAATACAAGATTTTACCTTTAAATATTCTCCATCTACCATTCCCCAACAACACCTCCTCCTTAAGTTTTTTGGTAGAATTGGAATCCCAAGGGAGCGACACATCCATTTCACTAACTACTTTGGGTAGGTACTCACTGTAAGGTTTGTCGTTACACCAAAACCTATAGATTTTGATGAACATATGAAACCAAGCACAAGGCCCTATTATTAGGAGTGGTGGTTAATCCACATTTTTATATTCCTAGAGGTGTGGCAATTATACCATGTGGTTATACCGATACTCCAACACCCCCTTCCAGCATAGCTCAGGGGAATAGAACCTGAGACCTCAACTCTGATACTATGTAAAATTTAGCATGGCTTTAGGATCTTTAGGTTGGATTGAACCTCACTGTGAAAGAAGATTGAAGGAGGAAGAAGAAATTCAGTGTACAATGATCAAAAAATTATGGTGAAATTGAACATCCAAGAGGAAACAAATGCTCAACATAGCATTACTCTCATTATCATTAATTGGTATGTAATACATCCATGATACAAATAAGGAAATTCAAATCTTCTATGAGTTATTCGAATTCCATGTCTTGGAATGACTCCATAGATCACTAACTGTGGGAAAATCACCACTGGAGACTCACTTGTGTAACCTAGGACAACTAAATCAGTTCACAATGAGTTAATTGATCAAGTTAGGTAGGAAAAGGCACCTAACCTACTTAATTCATGCAAATGTGGTGCTAAACTAACTGGAGATGAACTAACCAATGCCCATCAGAGAATAACACAACATAGACTAGGGTGAAGTGATGATGGGACTCCCATGACTTAGTGTGGGTTCCTAAATTATAAGGATTGTTATATGGAGCTCCTAAACTCATGCAAATTGGTGCATCAAGTGGTAGGTGGGCCCCAGATGAGTTCTGTGTGGTACTAGTGAAGTGGCAACATACTCCTAAGCTAGGAAATGACACTTAGACTATGGTGGTCAAGGGAGGATTATAATTAATCCTAACCCTCACTAAAATATACAAGAGATTGATATAGCATGTACCCTTGAACCATCGATCGTTTTGGACGTGATAGTTGTCTAATAAATGCATCCAATGCTTTCAAGTGCCTCTCCACCAACCACATATTACTAACAAATAATGTATATACCATTACATATAACTTAAATAGAGATAAACATGAATTAATAAAAAATAGTGTCTACAACATTAAATAAATAATCAAAGTTGCAAAACGTTGAACCTTGATAAATGTATGCTAATCATGAGTTTTATCCCCTCGAAATCACCTTTCTTTGTTAGTATATTACTTATGTTTGAAGCAAACCGATTGGAAAAATTTATTTTATGTACAACCTCCTTTACATCAGCGCTTTCTTGCTCAGTTAATAACACTGGGAGGTTGGTGGAATTTCCACTACCCCGGGTTTGATTCAAATGTTGTAATGAATTGGATTCTTGAATGTCACTAATATTTTTTTCCAATTTTTTTCTTTTTTATTTCTCTCGTCTATAATTTTCCACAAGCAGTCTATGACATTTGTCCAATATGTATTGTGTTGAATAAATGAGCTACTTTTAGATGCTCATAGTATGGCAACCGACTAAATTGGGTAGTGTATCATTTCAAACCCCATGGAAGCTAGTCGTGGTGATGGCATTTAACAAGTATTAATTATATATTAATTTTTTATATTAATCATGGTAAGTATCAAAATATAGAAATAAAAAAACTGACCAAAAGCGAAGTAATTGTCTACAAAAAACTATATTGCTTACCATGGATATTTTGAAATGTCTTTTTCCATAGTTGAGGCGTCATCCTTCATGGGTTTTTTCCAATCTCTTCCTTTCTATTAAAGTCATTTTTTCAGTAGTCGGATACATGTGGTCCTTATGGAGAAAATGTCTAAACTCATTGTACACCTCCTTTCGTAAACTTCTTGAACGTCTAGATACTTTTTTTGGACCACATATTGGACATGCATATTTTCCCTTTGTTTGAATCCCTGCAATTTATGGAATAGTGTTAACATATATAATTGTGTATATTATAAAAATAACTGCATAATAAAAAATGCATAGAGATACATGAGAACTTTGCATACCACATAAATATGTAAGTGTTGTTGTAATTGTAACTTTGGAAGATATTATGTTGTACAGTATCATTGTATATTGTTGTACCCCCAACATAGATGTTTTCCCTCCATTCTGGATGTCATTATTATGTATGGTCATTGAGGTAAAACCTCTGTTGTAATTCGGGGAAGTAGTCCCCATATTAATACAATAGAATGCATTTTTTGAGTCTCCCTAGGTGAAGTCGTCCCTACTAGGTTAAGAGGTCGACCTAGTTAGGTTTCTAACTCAGTCACATGATGTGTATAAATAAGGAGGCGCCCTCCCTCATTTAGACACACTCACACATTCTGTCAAGTGTGCATTATGAGAGACAGGACAAGTTTGCTAGAGGAGAAAGAGAGAGAGAGAGAGAGAGAGAGAGTTGCATAAGACTTCTTATTGTTGGGTTTTTCCATCTTGTGATATTGTATTAGTGACGAAACTATTCTGAGCAAGTTTGTGTGGTTTTCTCCTTTATGGTTTTCCTGAGGAAAATATTTGTCTCTTGTGCATCTTATGTATCTTGTTGTGATTTTTATTCTTTCAGATAAATATCCTAATCAATTTGAATTAAAGTAGACAAACTAACATGGTATCAAAGCTACTCTAAAACAAGGCACTCTACAGCAACAGAAACTAGGTATTCCTAGTTCAAGGTCTTCTCTCCACATATCATCAAGAAAAGAGGGCTAGGCTAACTCTCCCTAGGAGGGCGCATCTTTTGGAGGAAGCATAATCAAATTTGAAGAAGTTTCATTTTTTACCTAGACACTAGTGTCGGGAGAAACTAGGGCATCAAATTTTTGGAGACTCCCTCCATTGAATTTGGAAAAGGACATCACTGAGAAACTCGTCTCAAGGAGGCACGTCTTTCTATCCAAATAGATTTCCAAAACTCTAATTTTGGAAAACTAGGGTTTCTCTAACAAACCCTAGGTCATACAGCTCCGGAACTAGGTTGAGAATATCAAATTGGTAAGATCTAAATCTCTACTATTTCCATTTGAGGTTCTTATTTCAAAATGACTCATCACACCCATCTTGATGATAATCTTGGGGGAACTGACAACTTATGAGCATGGAAGTATAGGATCTCCCTTATCCTTGAAGAAAATGATTTGGATAAGTATATCAGTAAGGAAGTTCCAGAGCCATAGGGAGATGAGGCTAAGGATATCAATAAGAAGAACTTAGTCAAGGCCAAGATAATCATTGTCAATTCTATTAAGGATCACCTCATCCTCATGTGTCATCCTTGAAGACACATAAGGAAGTGTTCGATGCTTTGACGAAGTTGTTCGAAGGAAAGAACGTCAATTAGAAGATGAAATTGAGGAACCAACTAAAGAATGTGAAGATACAAAACTCAGATACCATGCAATCCTACTTCACAAGGGTCACTCAAATCAAGGAACAACTTGAAGCAATCGAAGAGAAGTTATATTAAGGAGAGATTATTATGCCCACCTTGAATGGTCTCCCAAGATCATGGGATTCATCCATTCAAGTAATATGTGCCAAAAAGAAGGTGATCACATTCAGCACACTTTGGGAAAAATGTACACAAGAATAAGTTCAGCTAACAAGAGAAGAGAAGATGGGAGCAACTGAAGGTCAAGCTCTCACAGTTCACACCAGAATAAATAATAGAAAGGAGGACCATCATTACAACAAAAAAGAGGACCCTCATCTCAAAGGACAAAAGAAAACCAAAAGAGACCTATCTAGCATTAGATGTTACACATGTGATGAGAAGGGACACTACTCCAGAGATTGTCCTAGAAACAAAGGCTTCTCCAACAAGAATTCGAACAAGAAAAGTCATCATGCTCACACCACTGAAGATGATGAACCAACAACAAAAAGTTCATAGAAGAAAGAGTTGATTCTTCAAGTGATGAAGAATATGTCCTAATCTCAACACTCACGGGCACTATCTCACATGGAATCAATGATTGGATTGTATATAGTGGGGCATACAAACACATGACAGGATATAAAGAATCATTCGTCAAACTATCTAAGCATGAGTCACCTCACAAGGTGAAACTTGGGGATGATTATCAATGCCCCATAAGAGGAAGTGGAGAAGATTCCTACAAGCTAGATTTCGGGAAATCGTTGAAAATGAAAGATATGTTAAATGTTCCAGGATTGAAGAAGAATCTTCTCTCCATCTCTACCATAGATGCAAAGGGAATAAGGGTTGCATTTGTTGATGGCCAAGTCCTAATGTGGCCAAGAGGAAAGACAATTTATGATGCAACAATGATTGGAGTGCAAGGGAGAGGCTTGTACAAGTTGAAAGGACAACTTGAACAAGCATTGGTTCATGATTCAATAGAACCAAGTGAACTATGCAATAGAAGGCTTGCAGATGTGCACTATAGAGCACTACCGATTGCGAGCAAAGCAATTTCATGACTTCCATAAATCCAAACAAAACATGAAGGTGTTTGTAAGGGATGTGCACAATGCAAGAACGTAAAGAAAACATTTCCTAGCAGTGAAAGCAAAGAAAAAGGAATACTCGATATATTCAACTCATATGTATCTGGGCCCATGTCATCTAATTCACTAAGCGGGTGTTTCCTTTATAGATGACTTCTCCCGTAAAACTTGGATATATTTCTTAAAACGTAAAAATGATGTATTCAACAAGTTCAAGGAATTCAAAGCCTTGGTCAAAAATCACGCTGTGAGGAAGATCAAGATTATGCGGTTAGATAATCGTGGGGAATTCACCTCAGAATAATTCAAGGAACTTTGCAGATAATCTAGGATTAAGAGGGATTTGAGCACTCCCTACAATCCTCAATAGAATGGTGTTGCATAACAAAAGAACAAAACGATAATGGAGGCAACAAAAGCAATGCCACATGACTAGGCTCTTCTGATGCACTTGTGGGAAGAAGAAGCAAGTACAACTGTGTATGTATAGAAAAATACACCTCACTGAGTACTAGACAAAAAGACTTTGGAAGAATATTTCTTAGGTAAGAAACCAAGTCATCCATCTCAAGATATTTGGTTTCCAAGTGTACATACACATCCCAAAGGAAAAGAGTACCAAGATCGATCCTTCAGGAGGAAGGGATTATTCGTAGGATACAACAACACTTCAAAGGCCTACCGAATATACTTCCCATGATTTAAGAAGATCCACATCAGCAGAGACATGACATTTGATGAAGACCTAGCATATTCTAGATCCAGAAAACTACTTATTGAAGAGGTTGAAGAACCTGAAACAACCAGAGTCAGAGACACTGAAGAATCAACTTTAGAAGACCATGAAGACCACGGCACAACAAAGCCACAAGAACATATAGAACCACCTCAAGAGAAGAACTCCCACAAAAGAAAAATAGCATGGGCACAAGAGCTAATACAAGATGCAGAAAGGTATGGCGCTCCAGATGGGATGCATAGAGAAAGGAAAAGACCTAGAACATACAACAACTATGTGGCCCTACTATATGACATCATTGATAAAGAACCTTCAACTACGAAGAGGTTGCAGAAAAGAAAGAATGGAAGGATTCCATGATCGAGGAGTACCAGTCGATTATAAAGAATGATGTATGAGAGATAGTTTTGAGACCGAAAGGGAAGTCTGTTGTAACTTTGAAGTGGATCTACAAGATCAAGCATGATGCAAACGATAGCATTGAAAAACACAAGGCAAAAATTGTGGCACGTGGCTTCTACTAGAAAGAAGGCATAGACTATGAAGAGACATTTTCACCCATAGTGAGGTACACTTCCATCAGATCTATACTTGCATTGGTTGCAATAATGAAAACGAAGGTACACCAGATGGACATCAAGACAACATTCTTGAATGGTAGAGTCGAAGAGGAAGTGTACATGGAGCATCCACCGAGATTTGACACACATGACAGACAAACTCATGTGTGAAAGCTAAAGAAATCCTTGTATGGATTGAAACAGTCACCCAGAACATGGTATGATGGGATGGACAACTTCCTGATGAGATTAGGCTTTACTAAGAGTAAAGTGGATTCCAACCTTAACTTCAAGGTTGAAGCCGGAAGACCAGTTATTCTCCTACTATATGTTGATGACCAATTTCTGACAAGAGAGGACAAACTCATTGTAGATGCAAAGAGGGTACTTGCCGCTGAGTTCGAGATGAAATACCTAGGGATGATGCACTACTTCTTAGGCATGGAGGTGTGGAAGAGTACAGATGGGATTTTCCTCGGTCAAGGAAATTATTCCATGGAGATTCAAAATGTTGGACTGCAAGGAAATGACCACACCTATGGATTCAAACTTGAATCTATTGAGTGATGCTTCATCAGAGTCATTTGATGCCACGATGTATTGTTAGATGATTGGTTCATTGGTGTACATGACGAACACGAGACCATACATATGCTTTTCTATGAACACCATGAGCTAGTTCCCGACAGATTAGAGACATGATCACCTGATTGTTGGAAAGCATGTATTGAGGTACCTGAAGGGTACAGTTGAATATGGGCTCAAGTATGAAGTGAATCAGAGGATTAACCTGCAGGTTTATGTTGTTTTGGATTGGGCAGGAAGTGCCATTGATAGGAAGAGAACTTTGGGATGTTGCTTCAGTTTGGGATCCAACATGATCTCTTGGTTTAGCAGGAAGCAATCATGCGTGGCACTGAGTACAGCCGAAGCAGAGTATGTTGCAGCCTGTTCGACCAGTTGTGAGGCAGTATGGATTTGGAAGCTACTATCTAATTTGTTTGATCTCGAGTTAGAGGAGACTTGCATATTTTGCGAAAACCAGAGTTGCGTGAAGTTATCAGAGAACTCGCTATTCCATGACAAGTCAAATCACATTGAGATCAAGTATCACTATATCCGGGATATGGTGTAGAGAGGATCAGTGAAGCTCTAATACGTGGTGACGAATGAGCAAATAACCAATATATTGACCAATCCGTTAGCTAGAGTGAAGTTTGAATACTTCAAAAAGAGACTTGGTGTCATCCAAATCAAGGTCCCTAGAAAGAGGGAATGATGAACTCTAGCATGGTGTTAGACGCAGGTTATCCCGGTACGTAATCAGTCCTGGCATGCTCCCATGCTAGAGATGATGAGAGACCAGAAGACACAGATGCACTAGAGCAATATCTTGCATGGTAGGAGATGTAGGTTGTCCCTAGACGTAATCATTCCTGGTGTGATCCCATGTTGAGATGGTTCTCACATGGTGGTAGACGCAGGTTTTCCCTGGACGTAATCAATCATGGCATTCTCACATGATGGAGATGGTTCTCACATGGTGGTAGACATAGGTTGTCCCTGGATGTAATCAGTCCTAGCGTTCTCGAATATTGGAGATGGTTCTTACATGGTGGTAGACGTAGGTTGTCCCTGGACATAATCAGTCTTGGTGTGTTCCCATGCTGGAGATGTTGAGATGTCCACTGATCACAAGAAACTTGGTGTGCGCCTATGTGATTCTTGCATAGTGGTAGACGCAAGTTGTCCTTGAAACGTAATGAGTCCTGGTGTGCTCCTATTTTAGTAGAACGTGGGTTAACCGTGGAGAAACATAATGCACTTGGTGTGGTCCTAGGTGATTTTCGCATAGTAGTAGACGCAGGTTGTCTTTGAGACGTAATGAGTCTTGGCGTGCTCCTATGCTGGTAGAACATGGGTGGTCTATTAGACATGTGGTGTGCATCTGGGTCGCTCTTTCTGTGTGATGATGAGATGATACGGATACGACGAGATGACGATAGGAGACGCAGGTGATTGTAGTGGAAATGTAATGAATGGTCGTGGGTTGTACCTATGCGATGTCTTTCTCATGGATATGATGAAGACCTAGATGAGGGTTAGGCCTACATCCATCATGAAACATAGTTGGCTCTATAAAAACTTCTTCTGACGGATAGATTCAACAGATATCACTAATCAATGATCGACAAGATGAGGACTACAGCAGCAACGATAATGATGATCCAACAATGATGACTTGACCAGAAGAGTTGATGATTGTGATGAGAGAATACTTTCCTAGTTAAGAGGGAGTGTTATTGTAATTGTAAATTCGAAAGATATTATGTTGTATATTATCATTTTATATTGTTGTACCCTCGACAGAGATGTTTTCCCTTTGTTCGGGATGTCATTATTGTGTTTGGTCATCGAGGTAAAACCTCCATTGTAAGTCGGGGCAATAGTCCCCGTATTAATATAATAAAATGTATTTTTTGAGTCTCCGTAGGTGAAGTTGGCCCTACTAGGTTAAGTGGTTGTCCCAGTAAAGTTTCTAGGTCAGACACATGATGTGTATAAATAGGGAGGTTCCCTCCCTCATTTAGACACACTCATACACTATCTCAAGTGCACATTAGGAGAGAGAGGACAAGTTTGCTAGAGGAGAAAGAGAGAGAGAGTTGCAGAAGACTTCTTATTTTTGGGTTTTTCCATCTTGTGATATTGTATTAGTGACGGAACTATTCTGAGAAATCTTGCGGGGATTTATCCTTTATGGTTTCCTGGAGGAAAATCTTTGTGTCTTGTGCATCTTATGTATCTTATTGTGCTTTTAATTCTTTCAGATAAAGATCCTAATCAATTTGAATTAAAGTAGAAAAATTAGTTGTAAGACTGGGTGCATCATGAATTGTCCATGTAAGTGTTGCATGGAACTGAAATTGTTTTTGTCCTATAGGTTTAGAGATGCCCTAAATACTGATACCAACCCACAATTTTAAAAGTTCGTCTATAAGAGGCTTAAGATATACGTCCATATCTTTAGCTTGGTGCTTACCTAGTAGTCATTTCAAAGTAACATACACGGTTAATAAGTTTTTGTACATGCAATAATAAATAACATTGATTGCTTATATTATGTTAACATTCTTTAAAAAAAGTACCTGGAACAATTAATGCCAAAATGGTGTGCTCCCTTTTAATTTCCATCCATGGAGGAAGGTTATTGTTTGTAACAAATACTGGCCAAACTAAGTAGGTGCTTCTGGGCTCCATATGGGTTGACACCACCAGCTGCCAATGAAAGTCTAACATTATGTGGTTCTTCTTTAAAAATAGGCCATCTTTCATGAATGTCTCTGAATGTAGAACCATCTTCCGGCATTCGCATAACACCATCTTCACTTTTGTGTCATGCATGGTAATCCATAAATTCTACAATGTTTTTACACTTGAATAGTCGTTGAAAATGTGGAATTATTGGGATATGTTGAATAACTTTGTAGGGAACCTTATTTTTCATCTAATCAGTACAATATCTACTAATTCCACATTCATGGCACTCAATCTTTGATGCATGTTATCCGTGATATATGATACGATCGTTGGGACATTCATCAATTGTGTTATACACACTTCCTAGATCTTTCAAAATGACACACATTTCTTTGTATGTGCGAGGTAAAGTATTTGACAGTGGTAGAAGAGTGTCACCTAATAGTCTAAAATTATATAAAAATTAGTGGACAAATCGTAAGTATAGACTAATAAATGACATAAATATATATAAAAAAACAGGCAATTAAAAATAAAATAAAAATAAAAATCTTCTGTACTTTAACAATTGTGTCATTGTTGAGATTGAAATACCATTCATGACCTTCAAGTTGACTAGAAACTAAAGAACTAAGAGAAGACTTATCTTTGAATGTTTGTGTAAGGATTTTTTTTCCTTGTCCATAAGAGGTACATCATGAATGTTTTCGTACGCTTCATCCCCGGGTACATTCTCATCTGTGACAACAAATGTGTCATGGATCAACCTATTTATCCCTTCATTCTCAATAATATTGTTATCATTTTCTTCTATGAATGTATCAACTTCAATTTCACTTCCCTCAACATCTCCAATACTGTGAATTGTAGCTCCAAGTGGGTAATTTGCAAGCGTTGGTGATCTTGTCTATGCGGAAGTTGTCAAAAAATATAACCAATTAGTATTGAAATATCAATCATAATACGAGTATTGCAAAATGAGAAAAAATAATAACTTTTTCGATAACTTACAAAGGGATGATATTGGTTTCCCCCTTCCAAGTGCCCATACTCTGAGCAATGTTTCCTCGTTGTTTCCTTGAAAACTCTTCTTCTTTTCATTCCTATGCATTTTGTACAAGGGAAATAACATTTTCCATCGTAAATTATAACTTCAACACTAAAGGGTTGATTCTAATAATTTATCGAAACATTGTTGCTATCGCCGTATATATAATCAGTAATTGTCTACATAGCAGTGAGTCATTCATATCTAGTAGCAGATCGAGGAACATAATTGTTTGATGTTGTGCTCTGTATCAATAAAATACATTATCAAGCCACTAATAGAAGAAAGACATAGATCAAATCATTAACCAAATAAAAAAATTAATTCAAAAGTTGGTACGTATGGGTATCGTTGATGAATGAAAAAATATACCTATAAGCAAAGTTCTTCGGCTCCCGCCAAAGCCCTTGAATGAATTATTCTTGCCGAATTGAACCAAAATACCTAAATACATGTTATGTCCGAATATGTTTACAATTTTTCCCAATTGATCCTGATATAAGAAGATGTATTTTTGGCCTCACATCGTTTAAGCGACAATAGAGAAAAAAAATGACGTTTAATATTACACGTCTCTTAAGAGATGTCTCCAACTGTTTCTAAAAAGACAATCATGAACGTCATTTAAGAGAGACCCAAAGACGTTGCTTAAGAGATGTAAATACTATATGTCACTTAAACGACACTTAGTTTTTTTTCCCCAAAAACACGTGAAAATGACGTCTGGGAGATGTTAAAAAATGGTTTTTGACTTTTGACGTCAGTAGAAACGTCAAATTTGACCCCCAAATGTATTAGTGTGCATAGCAGAGAAAGGGTGTATTCCTGGTGTTGAGTTTGGCAAGGCAGAGAAAGTTTCAATGGTCATGAAAGTACTAGTGAGGTGAATGGAAGTTGTGTCAAGGTGTTGGGTAGACCTTTCAATTTAATATGATAATCGTATTAAATGTAAAGTACATAAGTGAAGGTAGCATTCTTGAAATAAGCAGTGTGAACATGCACACATTAATAGATAGCATATTTATATAGTTGTTGCATTACATAAATGCATTATTTTACTTATGGAAATTATGATAATAGTTGGATGAATTGATCTAATGGATTTGAGATCATTTTCAAATTATGAACAAATAAGAATACTGTAATTGGTGTGTTGTTGATTGCATTCTTGATTAAGTTTATTATGAATTTTGATTATACTAATATCAGTTAGCTATGTGTGAATTCTGTAAGAAGGGACAAATTGTAGATATGGAATTTTGGAGCATGGTAGTGGAAGAAATCCCATGAAACGATAGAGTATTGATACTTGTAAAGGCCAAACATGCCAAACACTATGAAGAAGAACTCCTTGTATATATAAAACATTTTTAAATATCTAATTGAAATGGTTATGATAATATCTCATGGTAATTGTATGTTTATGATACACGTGAAATGAGATGGTTGTTGAAACTAAAAGACGAGGAGATAATACTATTATATTGATAACTATTGTGCTCTTTGTGCACACAGAAGCCTTAGAAAGATGGAAGGGCCTGAGGAACTGCTTAGCAATGAAGGGGATGTCTAAGCCTGAAATATGAGTGTGGAAAGCAAGAGGAAATAATAAGCTTAATCTCACTATAGCAGCCATATGAAGTTGGAGCTTATTCATGAAGATAAGTATTTGATTTGCAATGTACACTCTTAATTTTTTGAGTTATGAATAAATACTTCCAATGTGAATTGGAATTTCCATGGATAAAATCCTTATTGCATAGAACGTTATAAAATGTTTATATTGTTGATTTGTTGTAGGTATATGAAGGTATACCAAGACATGGGATCATTTCTTAAAACAAGAATTAGTATCATAGCAAATTTCAGTAGGGAAAAACAAAGTGAGATCTAAGCTAGATTGCAAGAAGAAAGAGGATGTTTCTTTAAAGGGGGGGAGTAATATAATGCCCTAGTTGTCAATACAAATGTAAGTATGATTTGTTATTGTGTTTTACATACTATTGCTTGTACCAAGGATGATGCAACACATTAGCGAGGTGGGCAATGTAATACCCTAATTGTGAAACCCCATGGTCCATTGAGACCAAGATGTAATATTGTATGTAGCCATTAATTAAAATCCAAAACCACTACAATGAGGATGAACAAGAAGAGATGGAGGTTAGGATTTCACAACTGAGTTAAAAGGGGGGCTGATAGATGGATTGAGGGATTTGTCATGGGACCCTATCCTAACCTTTTAATACTTTAAATTATGGAAATTAAGATCTAAGCTAAGTTGTGATTCTAATCCTTAATTAATGTGTTAATTGAGGATTATGTGCATGGAGAAGACATGAGTCCCCTTGAGAGACCATGTGGATGTGGCTTTATATGCAAATAAAAGAAGGCATGCAAGAGGAAAGGGTGCTCCTACCCATCAAAGGGACATGTTGAAGTTTGAATTGGGGGAAGAGGAGAACAAATAAGCAAGGGAAGAGCGTGAGCCTGTGAATGCAAGTCAAAACCCATCAGAGGGACATGTTGAAGTTTAAATAGGGGGAGAGGAGAACGAGCAAGAAAGGGAAGACCGTGAGCCTTTGAATGCAAGTCAAAACCCATGGAATCATATACACCTATAGAAGGGGCGTTGTCTAAGAGATTAACTTTGTAATTACCCGAGAGAGCAACTCCTTGTGGAATCTTGGTCCCAGCTCAGGGGTGGTTGTTATGTTGAGATGATAGTATGAGCATTGTTGGCTTATGACTGGGTGGAATGTCTTCATGTTGCAGGCAGTTGGAGTCATTTAAGATAAGTAATCTCTTCCTATGAAGTATTGTGTAAATATGGTTGAATTATTATTATATATATATATAGAGAGAGAGAGAGAGAGAGAGAGAGAGTTATGGTTTTCAAGTTGGTATGTGTATTCAAAGTTATTGCAAGCATGCTAAGTTTGATAAACGTTATATTGTGTTTTATATTGTGAATGCTTTGCACATTCCATATGAATACTATGCCTTCATTGACTTTAGCCTCATGCACCTTTTTTTGTTGGGTGATTTCCTCGTGAATCTTGATTGCATTTGCATGGTTTTTATCTTGAGATTTTCTTTTTAAATTTTAGAATCCCCATGGGTAAAGAAGATCAATCGTAATTATGTTTGTGGTGTGCGATTTGGTTGATTTATTATTGATATATATTGCAGGGGATTTCGATTTTGTGTTCAATTGTTATCTCCCATCCAAAAATCATATTTTGATAACCCAATGCTTGAATGGTGGTCTAGAAATTGTATTTGGAATCCCCACCCATGGAATGATTGTTTGAAAATCATTTTCATAATCCCCACAATCATGTATTAGTTGTTATGGTTTACATTATTGGATTTGAATATATGAAAAAATTGAGAAAAATTATGGTTGGTTATTAAAGCCCTAACCTGATCCGGATTTATGCGTGAACAAAATGAAAGAACATATACAAAATCATAATAACAGACATTTTGCAAAAATAACAGAGATACAGTAAACACATATTCTATTAAATGGAAGAAATAGAATAGACTGTAATACAATTGCTAGAATGGTGGTAGCTATCTCTGAAAAGAAATGTGGCTGCTACGCTCATTCGTGCCAAGCTGAATACAAAATGAGGCCAAAGGGGCCTATTTATAATAAGAATGAGGTGAGAACCCCAAAAGTCCAAAACGTAACCCTAGAAGATGAACCGTCATAAAGTTTGCGGCCCCAAGGTGGTAAGTTGAACAGTCAACTTCCCGGGGTCATAACTTTTGTATACGATCTCCGATTTAAGCATTCGATAGCTCATTGGAAAGGTCTGTCTAAGCTTTACAATTTTTGGTCGATAAAATGAATGTCGATGGCAACCATTTGGCCCGGAATCTCCAAAAAACGTCGTTTAAGGCCTCAAAACGGCCCCGGAAGTTTAGGACTCAAAAAACTGCAGAAAAATAACTAGGAAACTGCCACAATGGACAATTATTTTGAGCAAGTGGAATAGGTGGGTGGCCACCGATCTCCATCTAGATCAATCCTCCCTCCTTAGGAAGCAATGGTCTCCATTGCGTCAAATCCTGTATCATATCTCGAAATGTGTGTTGAGTTGATCTCCTGGTGCGACATTTGTTGAAGTGAAGAGGCTGCGTTTCTTTGGCATCCCAAGAAGGTTGTAATTGTTGTATGGATGATTTGCTTTTGGAGGAGCACCTTGAATGCATGACCTTGCATTGTAGAGGTACTCGGATAGATGAGGAAACAATGGCTCTGTCTTCTTCTTGTGTCTAATGAGCAGAGACACCCTGTGCAGAGGGTGTGGAGGTCTCTGTGATCTTATGTTCTCCTTCAGATGCAATTGTGAAGAGGAATAATTTTCTAGTGTGGGAGCTTATCTTCCTACCCTGCGAGACTGTAGCAGGTGCAACTGTCTCTGGGATCCGGTAGAGTTGTCCTCCCAAAGTGACAATGACACTGCGAAGCCGTGACTCATATACAGCATGACGCTTCCACATATATGGTTGTCCTAAAAGAACATCACATACTTCAAGTGGGGCCACATCACACAGTACCTCATCTTTGAAAGGCTTGATTCCATATGGCAGGAGGCATTGTTGAGTAATGCGGATACCTCGTCCTTGGCTTAGCCAACCGATGTTGTAAGGTTGCAAGTGTGGTGTTGTCGGAAGCTCCAATCTCTTGACGACTTCTGCTGAGATCAGGTTCTTTTGGCTGTCGTTGTCAACAACAAAATGTAGAGGCATCCCCTTCACCCACATCTGCGAGTGGAATAGGCGCTCCTCTGCCTCTGACTCTTCAGGATCCTCTAGTTGAATCTGTGCGGTAGCAACAGTGGCAGTGGGGTCTGCATCAATGATCTGCCTCCCATTGTGTGCGGCTGTGGCATTGGGTTCAGAATCAGAATCAGGATCTGATTCTGAAGATTTGATCTCGGCCACTAATGACTGCTTTGAGCGACATTCATCAGTGTTGTGCCAAGGGTTTTTATGAAATTCGCACCACTTACCAGTGTCCTTCTTTGTCTTTCGATCTCCCTTCTGTGCTTGTGGCGGGGACTGGTTGTCGTTTTCTTTTGTGGTGTTCTACAGGCCAGGGTTTCCCTTGCCTTGCTTCTGCGGTGGAGTCGCAGGTCCAGAGTCTCGCTTGTTCTTTTGTCGAAATTTCTCCTCGATTTTGACAGCATACCGATAAGCGGATCCAAGTGAAGAGATGTCGAGGAAGTCCATCTCAGTTCAAATGTACCGATGTAGACCACTGCGATATTTCAGAATCAAGTGCCGCTCAAAGTCCTTGATACCCAGCTTTGTACACAGGGTATGAAAGTTATTGGTGTACTCCGACACCGTCTGGTCCCTTTCTTGACGCAGAATGGTCCATTTTGTGTACTGGTCATCATAGTTTCCCACAGGGTAATATTGTTCCCTGACGGCATCTATGAAAGAGGCCCAAGTGGGAATTGTTTCAAACATTTCAGACTCGTCTGATAAGTTTTGCTCTCAATAAGTAGCCCACCAATTTTGGACATGGGGGACTGCCTTAAGGAGCGCAAAGGTGATCTTTTCTCTGTTGAAAAAATTGTGAACAGAGAAATACCCTTCTAGAACATTCAAGCAATTATCCAGGGCATCTGCATCAATATTGCCTTCAAATAAAGGAACATCAAAGTTAACTTGTACCTTAAAGGGAGTTGCATCCCCGAACCGACTGCTCGTTGAAGATGCACTTGCCGTTGCCGGCATTCGCCGAAGGATTTGGGCGAAACTGTCCATCATCTCGTTCCTCTGTCGATCGAGGGCTTCCTCAAGCAGCGACTTGATAGGATCTCCTGCTCCGTCGTCTCTCTTTTCTTCCACCATGGGAGGTCGTTTGAGACGACGAGAATGATCGAGTGAAACTAGTTCGAGACCAAACTCTCTATAGTTAAACCTCATCGGGGACATGCGCCGAGAAACAATCAAAGAGAAAATTGCTCTGATACCACTGATCCGGATTTATACGTGAACGAAATGAAAGAACATACACAAAATCATAATAACAGACATTTTGCAAAGATAACAGAGATACAATAAACACATATTCTAATAAATGGTGGAAATAGAACAAATTGTAATACAATTGCTAGAATGGTGGTAGCTATCTCTGAGAAGAGATGTGGTTGCTACGCTCATTCGTGTCAAGTTGAATACAAAATGAGTCCAAAGGGGCCTATTTATAACAAGAATGAGGTGAGAACCCCAAAAGTCCAAAACGTAACCCTAGAAGATGAACCGTCATAAAGTTTGCGGCCCCAAGGTGGTAAGTTGAACAGTCAACTTCCCGAGGTCATAACTTTTACATACGATCTCCGATTTGGGCGTTCGATAGCTCGTTGGAAAGGTCTGTCTAAGCTTTACAACTTTTGGTTGGCCAAACGCATGCCGATGGCAACCATTTGGCCCCGAATCTCCAAAAAGCGTCGTTTAAGGCCTCAAAACGGCCCCAGAAGTTTAGGACTCGAAAAACTGCAGAAAAATAACTAGGAAACTGCCACAATGGACAATTGTTTTGAGCCAGTGGATGAGGTGGGTGGCCATCGATCTCCATTTGGATCATAACCATCATTCATTATTACTATAATAGCTACAATTGGGTCGGCTTGGTGGTAGGATACATCATGATCACTTCATCTCCTATTTAAAATAAAGGAGATTCATTTATATAGGAAACTCACCTTACCTTGTGCATTAGATATATTGTAAAAGGAGGTTTCCCCCTCGAATAGGCTTATTATTCATTGATATTTTATCATTATCAATGCATCTTTCTATTTTTATGTTATTTGTAGAATTTGGTGCATAACATTGGTATCAAAGCATATGGTCCTTGGCTTGGCTCCCTCAAAATGAGTCATCTCGCCATTTTTCTATAATATTTTTATGGAAAGCTTCAAACAGGAAAAAAAAAATTTGGGAGCCTCAAGAAATGTAACAAATTACATGTGGTGAAAATTTTAGATATGGATTCACTATAAGCTCAAAATTATAGTCTATGGAATTTAGGGTTTTGGACTAGTTGAAACAAACAAGTGTTCTGAGTAAAATTGTTATATCTGAATCTTGCGAGCCCCAAATTGAGTGCCACCAGTTGCATAAAAAATAAGACATACCATAGGGTTTCTAGTGAAAACATTAAAGACAATCAAACAAATTGGACACATGGCATGTCGTACAAATTTACTCTCTTAAAAGGGACAAAAACAACAAGGTGTGGGAAAGTTACCTTAACTTTCTCTTAGAAATTTAGAATTTGGTCAAACATGTGACATTCCACAAACAAACAAAAATTCCATATTCAGAGGGATTGAAATTTAAGAGCTACCTTAGGTGAAAATTCTATCAGCAAAACAATGTCCAAATTAGGATTTTAAAAGGTCTACTCACATATCACTTGAAGAAAAAATCATTTGTATGGAATTGAAAGGTCACCTCGACATTCTCAATCGTAAAGGATATTGTCTTTGACACTAACATTGGAAACACCTTATTTTGGTAAAACATTCATAGTCAAATGTGATGCATCAAGGAAAGGAATTGGAGCAGTATTGATCTAAGAAAGGAGATCGTTAGCTTTTGAAAGTAACAATTCAAGGGAAAAGACTTGGTGAAATATGCATATGAAAAGGAAATGGAAGCAATCTTACATAAGTGAAAAAATGGTAACAATATCTCATTAAGAGGCATTTTAAATTCAAGATAGATCAAAACAACCTAAAGTATTTTTTGGAACAAAGATTGTCATCAGAAGAGCGGCAAAAATGAAAGGGCTTGATTTTGAAATTATCTACAAGAAGTGAAGGACAATGTGGTAACATATGCCCTTATGATAATAGAAGAAGCCTCCAACTTATATTCCATTACATCTTCCATTCATATGTAGTTGGAAGAGGCTTACCATGAATGGCAAGAAGAAAATAGTACTAGACATTAAATACAATGTATAAAAGAAGGGAAGAGCTCTATGGAACATTGGGAGTGGAAGAGAGATATCCTTTGGTAAAAGGAAGAATGTTTTTATTCCCTTAATCAATGTTGAAACAACGAATATTGAGCCTTGTAATTCTCTGCAAGCAAGACATTCAAGGTTCCTTAAAACATATCAAAGGATCAAAAAATATGTTTTGGGGGAAGGAACGAAGAAAGATATTCAAAATTTGTAAGAGAATGCCAAGTGTGCCAAAGAAATAAAGGAGAGACATTCAAGTATCCAGGGTTACTTAAACCTTTATAAACACTGAATCAAATACTGGAAGAGATATCAATGGAATTAATTAAAGTTTTACCAAAATCGTAAGGTAAGGATGTCATTTTCATGGTCATGAACAAACTCACAAAATATGCACATTTTTATGGAATTCAAAAGTACATATACTGCAAGCTAAGTGGTGTAAGCATTTATGAATTGAATTCATAGACTTCATGGATTTCCTAAAGTAATGGTAAGTGACAAAGACCCAAAAAATCACAAGAAAATTTTGGAAAGAGTTATGGAAGATAAGTTGACCACCAATAGTTATGGGTTCAACATGTCATCCACAAACAAATGGTTAAACAAAAACAGTTAACATATGTTTAGAGGGTTATTTATTGCTATTCTTTAGACAATCAATCGCAATGGGTCAAGTGGCTTCCTCTAACAGAATGGTGGTATAACACCACCTATCACACATCAACTAAGATGTCTCCATTTGAAGCTCTTTCTAGTTATCCAAAACCTTGTATCACTTCGTTTTTTCAAGACCATTCCAAAGTACAAGCAGTAGACTCACATACGGAAAAGGTTAAAGAAACTTTGCAAATTCTTAAATAAAACCTTCAAATGGCTAGAACGGGATGAAGCAACAAGTAAATCAAATAAAGACAATTTGAGGGCAATCGTGCATTTTTTAGACTGCGGGATTATAAGCAATCTACACTCAAACAAATGAAGAATCAAGAACTAGCTCCAAACTATTATGGGCCCTAAAATATTCTTCACAAGATCAGTGAAGTGGATTATGAATTAGGTTTGCCACCTTCTTTCATTCATAAGGTTTTCCATGTATATTGCCTGCAAAAAGGTTATGTGACAAGCTATGACACTGCAAATGGATCTTCCAGAATTAGATGAAAAAGGGAGTTCATTCTTGAACCAGAAAAAGTTGTTGATCCATGTTCTATATCTCTTCGAAATAAAACCATTACTGAGTACCTAATCCAGTGGAAGAATATGCCTCGAAAAGAAGATACATGAAAAATGAGCAATTCATGAAGAAACATCCTCAGTTATAACATTGAAGGAAAATATGCTTTAAAGAGGGGGGTTGTGTTAAGTCCCTAAGCATCATTCATTATTAGTATATTAGCTATATTTAGGTTGGCTAAGTGGTGGTGGGTTACGAATAAAGGAGATAAAGGAGATTCATTTATATAGACATACTATCCCATTTTGTACATTAGATATAATGTAAAAGAAAGTTACCCGGCTTATTATTAGTTGACTCTATCATTATCAAGGCGTTGCCATTTTTTTATGGTTTGATTTTATTTTAGAAATTTGGTTCATAACATTGACACCTTGAGTGGATCTCAGTAGGAGGTAGGCTAAATATATATACAACATTTAACTAAAATCACCGGCTAACATCAGAGGAAAATTTCAAAATAATGACTATGTTGTCACCCATTTACAATCAAAGAAAAATATAAATTGAACTACATATAAGCCTCCAAATAGCATCCAATACCATCTACAACCGATCCATGAGCTAAATTTAATGGCAGAGTGAGGTGGAAAAAGCTGACGTACGTGGGAGAATCAGTAGAAATGCCGACGTGGCAGACTGAATGGTTCAAAATGGTCCCTCCTAATGCGAAAGGAATCAAGGGGGACCGCGCCCGCTTCACGTCACGCGTGCAGCAGAGCCTCCGCCTCCGCCTCGGTTCGATTCTCCGCAGGGGAGCCCTGGAATCCAACAATTTCAGCTTCCCCTCCCACAGTGAATTCCATCCAATTTTTCCGCTTGCATGCGATCATCAAGAAGTAGCCCAGAACGCCCAGAACCGTGACAGAGAAGCCCAGGATGTAGACGACCGAATTGGCGAGAGTCATAACGAAGATTAGAAACGCCACGGGCACCGCACACATGCAAACCAGACCCGGGATCCCGAGGGGAACCCTGTATGGCCTCTTCAGCACCGGAAACTTCCTTCTCAGCCACAAGAACGACGCGAACTCCAGCAGCATCCCGCAACTGTACAGGAAATTGGCGGCAGAAACAATGTTAGCGAAGCTCACATAGGAGAGCACCAATGTCCCGCAGGCGGAGGCAGCGATACCCCAAGTGGGCGTATTGTACGACGGCGACCTCGCGGCCATGACAGAGGGAAGGATTCCCATCTCTGCCATGCCCAGCAACTGGAACGAAGCGCTGCTCAGCTGGGCCTCGAAAAGCCCCACGGTGGACAGCACGGCGCCGATCTCGACCCAGTATTTGAGCCACGCGCCACCAATTAGCCCCGCGGCATCGGCCAGGTAGCCATCGCTCCAGAGCTCCCGGTCCAACTCCAGAGCACCAGTGCCTGCAAGTAACGGCAAAACGTAGCCCACGACGGTCAAAACCCCGGCGCAGAGCAACGCCCGTGGGAAAGTCCGCTGCGGCTGCTCCACCTCCCCGGCCAGAGTGCTCGCGTTGTCCCAGAAATTCAAGTTCCAGAACAGGGTATTGAAATACAAGGACCAGTCCATGTGTCCCTGGTCGGCCACGAGCCAACGCGAGGGCTTAATTCGGGGAATCGATATTATGGCCATGAGAACGAAAGGGAGCAACGATACCGTCCCCAGCACAGCGGCTGTCCAGCCCACGATCGACAACCCTGTGAAGTTCAAATAGCTCAGCAAGATCGTGTAAAGCAGAATCCCCACGTCTCTGACCGGGCCGTGGCTACAGGCCGGTAGAAGGAGCTTGAGGTAATCGAAGCAGAGCACAGGGTAGGCGGCATTGTTGATGACGCCGCCGATCCATTTCCACCAGCCCATGAGGAACCCCCAGAAGGGCCCGAAGGCCGTCCCCGCCCAGACCACGTAGCCACCGTTGCCCGGGTACGCTGTGGCCAGTTCCGCCGTCACCAGGGCCTCCGGAATGCTCCATATGAACGGGAAGACGAGAAACCCCGCTATGGCCAACAGCGGCCCGGCCGCTTTCACCGCCGGCTCTTCGCCGAACGGACCTCCTGAGACTTCGAAGTATATCAGGAATATCAGCGGGATGAGCTTCAGCTTCTTCGATTTCGAATCCGATCGAGGTTCGATCCGCTGACCACTAGTTCCGATGTTTTCAATATATTCTTGATCTCCATCTTCATTCGAAGACCCGCCCATCCAAATTCTGTTTCGGGGACGGGAAATTCCGAATCTCAGTTTCAGATCCAGATCCAGATCGGGATTTCAGTAGAGAAATATGGGAGGGGAAGAAAAGAATCACAGACTCTGTGTTGGAGCGATTGTCTTGTAAACTTCCGGTCGTTTTCGGGCTACCCTCATAAAAATGGATGGATCATACAGATTACGAAGGAATCTACAAGTCAGCATGGAACGTTATAGACGTAACTACCTAATTCCTCTGGAAAAATATTCTCCATCTTTTTGGAAAAATATCCTCCCCGAATCCCCATGTAGTTTTCAGTATTTTGACAGGCAAGGAATCTTTACTTTCCATTATTGAAAGAAGGCAATACAAATGCAAAATAATTGCAAAACCATATCAAAATAAAAGTAAAATATGAGTGAAAATAAATTGACAAAAGTGATAGGGTTTGAATTATAATGGTTGTCTATGCGCCAAAATAAAATATGCTTTAATTATCTATTGGTCATATCCGTTTTTCTTGAGGTATCAAATTCTGCAGAGTTTTCAGTCATTAATTGGGAATGGAATCCCTGATCACTCCTCGAAGCCCTTTGTTGGCCATACCCTCCCTCTCCCCTTGAGCTCTGTGCCCGCTTTCGCCCTTCTGTTCTGTTAGGTTTGTCTGGTACCCTCTGCCCTTGAGCTCTGTGCCCGCTTCCGCCCTTCTGTTAGGTTTGTTTGTCTGGCAGTCTGGCAGCAGCCATTAGTGATTTTGCAGATCGGAGTAGGGCTTTGAAGTTAGAGCGGTGCGGAGACTCTCAGAAAGCGGTTGCTTCCTGCTCTGTATGCTTTTAGGGTGAGGATTGCAATTTGCCATCCCTCATCAGTTTCGTCCTTCAAAGATTCAAGCTAAGTCACCGGGCGCGTCCAAAACCTCCCTCGTGTCCTGTGGTGCCATGTTGGACACAGACACGACCTCAACACCTGTCCCGGTATCCAGAATTTTCAGGCTTTCAGCATCCAAGCAGGACTGTAATGATTCAAAACTGGATTCTATTATGTGATTTGACACTTAATTGATAGTGCCAGGCCCGTTTAAATATCTTGTTGTTGGTTGTGTTGATTATTGAACTTACCTATCATGCCTTTAGTAAAACTGTACCTTTCACAGAAACCAAAACCAGTGATTATGCTTTCTGTCTCATTTTAATATTTGGATTAGCCATCTTAATCAAAATGGGGAGTGATGACCTGAGCAACAAGAAGATTGATGCACATGGATCCAGAAATTGTACAAAGCACTAATATTGATGTCCCTAGAGAATGAAGGCAAAGGCTAGATGAGGCATTGGTGATCCTATAGAGGGGTCATCCTCCGCACAAGCAAATGCAGCTCGGTCAGGGCACTGATGTGATGATTTTGTTGCTTCAGGCATGGAGGAGGTAATACATCTTGATTTTGATGACTTAATGAGAAATATGGTTTCTACATCTTGAGCTATCATCTTTGTGTCTCATTGCGATTTGTGAATGACATAAATGTGTAATGTATATTGATTCTAATCAGCAATTTGATTTCTATTCAATATTTGTAAATGTTCTAGTTTCTAAAAAATGGATCTATATGTCTATATTTTTAATATATAATTTTTTAATATATACATATATGTCCCCGTGTCCTTCGTGTCTGGTGTCCGGTGTCCGGGACTTAGGATTCAAGGGATGGTAACGCTATGTTGTTTAAGGATTCTCTATGTAACTAAATATCTAGTAACATTGAGAATAGGTCTATTAAGATGACTAATGGGTCTAAGATGAATAGTGGGTGGAGTTAATCTTTTGAGTCAAGATGTCTATGGGTCCATTGGATATAGCTTGGGTTGTTGGGTGGAAGTATTGTTACACTCCTCACCCAGATTCAATTATTATAAGTGACATGATGCTCTTGTTGAACCCCTATGCAATGATGCTCTGGCCATACCTTAACTCACAAAATATCATCACAAAATATCAGTTGTTGGCATATTTCCAGGTGAAAAGCTAAGATGTCAATCCAAAGAGACTGATATTTGGCTACAATATCTTCAAGATTCATACAAGACCATCTACCATTCAAATTTATATTCAAACCATTCAAGTTTATATTCAAGGTTAATATGCACTATTAAATGGATGGCTAATATACATTGTTAAATATGAATGCATTGCACATGCAACAACAATATGTATATGCAAGACTATATTTACATTGGGAGCGAAGGCATTGCACATTCAATTGTGTACATGCTACAATATAATTAATTAAATGTAGCAATGTTTGGTGTATATTGATGGCTATGATGAAGGAGGTTATTTCATTAAATATGGCTAGAAATTGCATTTGTATGAATAAATCTAGATGATTTTTCGGGTTGCATTTGTATTCCTAAGGTTTCGTGGAAAAAATGATAGTGATAGCTTTTTTTTTTATTTTGGAATTCCTTGGTTTACAGTGATCTCTTTTTACCATTGCTAATGCTAACACCATATTTAAAATTGAGTTCGGATGCTAACACCATATTTTAAATTGTGTTGGGATGCCAACACCATTTTTGGACACCAATGTTGCACTATGAACATATTGATCCAAGCTCTATTTAAAGGATGGACACTTAGTTGGGGGGGGCTAGAGCTTTTTTTTTTGGCTAGCCCACTTGATATAAAATTTTATGACTAATAACCATTGGGTGGAACCAATCAAGGATGAAGAGGCCATTGACATATTGTCACCAACCTAATTGGTGAAAAACTTTACTACCAATCCTCTTGGGTGTAATCAACCAAGGATCTTGAGCCCCTCATAATGGCAATTCCATATTAACAGAAAGATGTGATAGAAGATATTGACCCAATGGTGGCTAAGGAGTTGCCACCTATGTTACCAATCACCCCCTAATGAATCACTAAAAGGATAAGATGATCATTCATGTTGATGAAATGTACTTTGATGCTCTCAAAATAATATACTTTTAAATCAAACAGATATGTTAGATTGAAACATAAAGAGAAAAATGAAAAGAATGGGAACATGATAGACTCTCTGATTCTCACATCAAACATGGCCTAAAGCTACATAGAATTTAAGCATTATGGTATGAATAATATTGATGGACATTGTACCACATATGACAATTGCATGTAACAACATCGAGGAGTGGTACCACTAGAATCTGCTTGTAGCATTGAAGTTACAACATATGATTGCAAGGTGATGCCACCTATTCATGCACAACATAAGATTACTAGTAAAATACACAACTTAACGAGTACATACACTGTGAGAAGTACAATCCATTTTATCTATTATCACCCATCTATTATATGGGGTCAATAGTTAAATATTAAATAATAACTCATAAAAAAACCCAATCGGATATATGTAAATTACGTGTATATTAGTTTTACTTTAATAAATTTTGTTCTAATTTAGAATCTATTGATGATAATAAATAGTGTAATCATTAATTTTTTTATAATTATTTAAATAAAAAGTTTTTAACTAATCAATTGATTAAACATGTAGATAGATAAATAGAAAGATTTGTTTTTAAATATGGTTCACAACCCCGAAGAGGGGTTGCTACGTCCACGAGAATAATTCCCAAGGGGGGCCAGCCAAAGGGGCTTCACCTTATCGGCTTTGATTATGGAGCCTTACCCGATGGGGACATCAAGTGCAGCCCTTATATATCTATGTATAGCCACCCAGAGATTTGACGTCTAGACCTGCTTACAACTCAAAGCTCTCAACCACTTGAGCTAACCCATCAAGCTAGATAGATAGATAGGTATACGTATTCATATAATTATTATTTTAAGACCAATAAAAAAGTTTAAGTGAGCTTAATGATTAAGAATATATTTCCTCCTTAAAAGTCACAAGTTCAAATCCGAAAGTTGTGACCTTCAAGTTAGATTGTTGTTATTATTACTATTCTAAACATTATATAGAAAGGTGCATAACCTTAGCATAGAAATAATGTTTAATAATAATAAATACTAAGATGTGGCATCAAGAAGCGATTAAAGTTGAACTTCAAGTGTATTGTTTTTTAAGGCAATTTGAAGCTCATCATTCACTCCCCTAATAGAAAAAATATTTTCGAAGAGAAATCTTATCATCCACTACCCTATGGAAAAATTGCTCATGTTAGGAGATTAAAAGTAATGGGCTTTAGATTAAAAAGTGAGTTTGGCAGTGTAAAAACTTATCCACGTCAAGAGGTGTCCAACTAAATTCTGGGCACATTGGGAAACTTGGCAATGTTTTAAAAAAAAATAAGGTTTCAAGCAACTTTTCTATATCATCAAAGAACAAAAAGAGTACCTAAGAAATATAGGTTCTAATTCCTAAGTTCAATGAAATCTCACTCCATGAAAGGAACTACCGATTTACAGATTTGTTGTGGATCATGGCAGCACCCTGCCAAAAGCAGCAATATTTGAACGTTATCATTTCTTGATTAAAATTCTCCAAATTTCAATTTATTATAAAGTATATCAAATAAGCAAATACAAAATCCAAATCTAGGTAAGATGGTCATTTTAAAATTTGCAATTAATTTTGTGTAGTTTCGCTCGAATCTACTTCCAATGTTTGAAGCAAAGGTTGAGTGAATTCTTATGGTTGAATCCCAACAATAGATAGGATGTGGTCAATCAAGATAAAGGCTGCTGAGAGAAAACCTGAGCCTTCAAGTCCGGGCGGTGGGAAATGTCCTACTGGCAATCCTTCTAAACACTAAAGAGTATCGTAAGTTGTTTTCTTGCTTAAAAAAAAAACTATTCATTACCAACCCAACATTAGGTTTATTAACTTATCCAAGTGTGAGAAAAAATTATTCATTACCAACCCAACATTAGATTTATTAATCCAAGTGTAAAAGAAAGAACAATCATGTTACCAGATAGCAATAGTGGTTAAAATTCATAACTTCATTATCTAAAAATATTCCCAATCCCTCTCTATAACCTGATGCAATTGATCATATTAACCCATCATCCTTTTTAATATATCCAGGTCTGATATCATGTTTCCTTCGCAAGACCTATACACGGTTCCGTAAATGGATTGTTTGAAAACGAAACCTCTAAAAACCAATCACACAGATGGAAACCCTTTAAAGAGTTTGCAGCCCTTTTATTTTGGAACTGACTCACACCAAATATTTCTTACCAGGACAAAAGGCAATTCTCTTTCTTTTTACTTTATTCTTCATTGGTGATCTTTTGCAATAGATTAAAAAGATATTTGAAGGTTTCAAACTCAGAGTCAAGCAAAGATCCCTTGCAATTATATTTCTACAATCCCAACTACTCTCTTGTTAGGCTGAAGGATCTATTTCAATAAGTATCAACTCAGAATTTATAGAATAATCTCCATTTAAACTATGCTAAACTCATTTTGCTTTGCCTTGGCACATGTTCAAAGGCAGCCAATTTTCTTGTATTGTTGAAAGTCGAATTCTGATTAAAATTTGTTTACAGTTGAACTTGGATAATGAAAATGAGTCCAAATTTCCAAACTGCCATAGTCCTCGTACATTTGCAAAAGTGATTTACATGTAGAGGTTTCACAGAGCTCTTTCAAATCTATGGCTACAGCCAGGCCAGATTTGATGGTTCAGGGTCAGGGATCTGGCCATTTTGTTTCATAACAGATATCCAGAGCATGTTAATGATGAAATGGTCATATCACGTCCCCACCCCTCTACCAGAGAAAGGACATGACTGCTGCTATCATATCCGGGCAATCTAAGCCCCATAACGTAATATAAAATGCATTGAACTTAAAAACATACACAGATTTGTAAAACATGCAATATACAACGGAAACAATTACATTTCATTCAAGCATTCAACACATTAGACATGTTCATCATATTTCAACAAGCAAATACGAATGCAAAGATTAACACAAGAGATACTTATCTTGAAAGAAGTTTGTCCCGCAACCAGCTATGTCGCTGCAACGTTCCACCCAACCATAGGCCAATGTGCTCATCAATCTCTCAGCAACACTGCCACCCCCGAGTTGGGCATGATTCCCACAAGGAATAAGGGAACACTAGCAGACTCACACATAGACAAAGGTATATCAAAATTAAGCCAAGCCAAACACAGTTGGGTTTATCAGGCTACTAAGGAGGTGGAAGGCTGAATTGCTAAGCTAGTGAGCTCAACCACAGAGCTATGGACACCTGCACCAAATCTAGTTTGACTTCTAAACATCTACACACCCAACACAAGGAAGCATCCCCTTCTCTACTACACAGTCCCTCAGGCAATGCCTTCCATTCCAGTGCTATTCAGGGTATGCAAAGAAGAAAACCAGCCCCTCTAGATCTGTTTGTGAGGTTCCTTCCTACACTAGGTTTATCAAGCTAGTTCAAACCCAATTCCACTCCAAACCAGTTCAGACCAAAACAAAATATGCACCCATAGCAAGATACAAGTTCTGGGATTGATGAAAAAATGGTTTTGGCAACCAAACGAATTGGTAAAATGGGGAAATCGACCCCTGGGTGAGCAATTCGAACTCAGCAACTATTCTGGGCAGTTTATGAGGCAAAACGACTGCTATGAACCCATTCGCTTAGCAACACAAAAATGAATTTCCTGGACATGGAAAATGAGGAAACATGAAAACGTGAAGGATAAAAACGCAGGAAGGTTCAACTACGTGAGAGCTCAACGTGAATGAAGGATGGATGATGAAAAACGTCCAGCAGCTCTCCAAAAACGTGAGGAAAGATGAAAACGTGAATGCATGAGGGAATGAGCAGCAAAAATGGACATTTACTTGGCTCATAAGTCAAAACACGTTTTTCCAAAAATGGGTGCTCTGCCCAATTCGAAATTTGACCTCCATACCTTGCCCATCCCATGCAATAACTAACTCAACCAATTCCTAGCAGAAATAAATGATTGGGTGAATAAGACAAGAAAGGTGCTTGACAGGTTGATGGGTTTTCCCTTGGCATTTGGCTTTTCTCCATTGGCTCAAAGGTTTGAATATCCCCCCCCCCGCTTATCCTTAAGAAATCATGCCCCCATCTCTTTAATGTTGCATTGACATCGCTGGTTGTGGGTATATTTAATTAAATTGCATATTTGCATGATGTCCAAAATTATAACATGTCTGGCTAGCACAATATACCATTGGCATCGATTTTAATCGCCGAAACGTAAAACGCTAAATCAATGGTGGGCTTTTGCCTTGAGCTCCACACCATGATTAATTACAATATATACATCATATACATTTTTAATGCGAACGGGGTGAAAATCAGGGTGTTACAGGTCAGTTTTTTTTGTCCATCCAAGCCTTTTCAATCAAAATCCCATCATTGGGTTCATATCCTTCAATCGATAATAGCTCCAGCCTGGAACTTGCTTTTGAGGATATAAGTTTTGTCTTATTATAGTTTCTAAGCTGTCTTAGCATATGTCTATACTATATAGATTTCCTAAAGCCAGGAGATTATTTAGTTCATATGAATCATATCCTTTTCTGTCTTGACTGTGCATAGTAATTTGCAGGTAGGTTGTAAGTTACAGGACTCTGTTGAAGAACGGATAATGGAACAATTCATGGACTCGTTTTGTATTTTGTATTCGTACTGTTGAAGAACGGATAATGGACAATTCATGGACTCGTTTTTGGATTAGTATCCATGTAATTGATGTGTACATGATATTTCCATGTAAATATGTTTTGCTCTAACTACGGTAGAATATACTCATTGATTCAGGAAACTAAACACTAAAATCACGTTTTTCTTTTCCTGAAAAAAACATATCTCAATACCATAAGAACTTTCATTTCAAACTCTCAAGTTATGCAAAACCTAGGCATCAATCAAGTTATCTATATTTTATTTTCCCCTCACAATAAGATCCCCCTAATGCTTATGTCCATATGCAAAAAAAAATCCTTTGCTGCTAAAAACCTTTCTCTGCAATGCTTCAACTAAACAGACAATAGTAGTATGCTCCACAGTTAAGTGACAAAATGGTAATCAAAGCTGTTTTCATCACTACTGCCAATATGCACCAATATAACTAAATTCTAGATAGCAATAGTCGTAGTCTCTTACTGCAACAAACATAAGAAATTGAACATTAATTTGGCAGTAAGAAAGGCTTGGCAAACACCACCAAAATTACATGAGCCTTCAAAACTTCTCTAAAACGGGAAATTTCTATAAGATGTGATGCTTGGATTAACCATTATAAATTAAGACATGCCTATCTTCAAGAATTGTGAGCAAAATTTACTCCATGCGCATTAAAATGCTTAGCTGAATAATGTGCTTCACATAAATCAGAAGCACAACATGATAATAAATGTAAATTGCTCATGTGAATATATACAATAAAATATATATCACCATTTACAATTTAATTTCAGTTTGATCGATTGAACCATTAAAAAAATATCCCATTGGTATCAATCTAGCAAGTACAATTACTACCCTCAAGTTCTCCTGCCTGTTTTTTTCTAAAATATAGCTATATGCCTTTGCATATTCCTCGGAAAAAATCGCTGAGAGTATTGGATCAACATTCTGAATTTTGAATGGATGATGTCCAGAGTAAATCCGCGTCAGAGCATACTGTCACTTTTTCATCTTTTAATACATTTGATGTGCTGATTAGCGAACCAAAACTCATTGGAGTCTCATCTGTATAATTAAACCAACCATGAAATTTTACACACAACAATCAATAGAAAATCAGAGTGAAAATCAGAAACAGAAGTTTGAATGAAAGATCCCTCCCAACTTATGACAGTATTTTTTCCAAGTTTCAGCTAATCGAAACATTCACCTACTTTCTTTTCTTAGGGCTAAAGCCAATAGCACTCATTCTACACAAGTGCTTTCTCTATTTAGCACACATGCAAAAAACAAGAATCTTATTAGGAGAAAAATACCTATGTGTGTACTTACTAAGATCCCATTGCAGACCACTAGTGGTAGTACTCTGAGATGGTGCAGCAATAGGAACAAGACCACAATGTGGCCCTTCAACTGAATGATTTATTAAAATCTCGTGTCGATGGGTTTTGGGAAGAAGATAAACGAGACTGTGATTACTCAAAAGAACAATTCGAATATTTGAAAATGTATAAAGAACATTGATATTTCCCAACTCATGGTCAAATCTTCCTCCAAGAGCTCCCACTATAAGAAGAGTCAACTGGAAGCAAGATACACATTACTAGTGTAAGCACATGATTAACAAATGAAAATGAATGAATTCTGTGTAGAAGTATATCATGCCCATGGAAACCGCAAATTAAAAGTCTAGCAAGGAACACAATGACATGACCAGGTTAACATTTATTCTAACTGGAAAAAATACAAATAGGAATAAATTTCCAGATAAAACTTCTCTGCAACCATAGGACAAATCCCATCCCAATGTCCAAAAGACAGTCGCCACAATCTTGTATTCATCTTTTTCTAATAAAAAGCAAGCACGTAAAATACTAAAATGAGACGAAAAAGATGTCATGATAAATATTTATCTCGTCTCCAAAATAAGTTGGGGTGTGAGACTGTTTCAAGATACTTACATTAGACTTCTCCAAATCTGGTGTGCAATCTCTAATGAAAGCTATACATTTGTGAAGATCTGTCGTATCCTGATCATGTGACGCATCCAAGATAGTTGAACCCTGAAAGAAAAATTAATTTAAATTTATGATAAGTAACAATGTGGACTCTACTACCCAAATTATAAAACTCAATGCCACATTTTTTTGTCAAGACCTGGGGTCTCCTGAGTCCTGATGATAAATAAACCAAGATAACTGAAACCTGCAGATACAGGTAAACAAGTAAACATAGAATAACACACAATGCAAGTACTACTGAGTCCTGACCATGCTATCGAGGTTATATCCCAGATTCCTCATACTCAATACTTGACAAGTCGTTTCTCCTTAAAATACAGAACCAATAGAGTTCTAGGAAGCATTGGGATGGAAGAACAACTCCACTATATAAGAATCCTCCATTGATCATGTCACCTTGCGGAAAGTAGTAAACTCCATATAAAGAACAAACTTAAAGAACTAGCTCATCTAGTATATTATACTGTTACTCCACATCCATCCTGTTCAATTACAGTAGGGTTGGGCATCAAAGTGTAAATTTGTTTCAAATTACGTGCCATATGGAGGCATTAGAGATCAATTAGAAACACAGTTAAACAAATAAGTTATAACACACTAGCTTCTTCAAATGAAATCCCACGAAAACAAAGGATGAGCATTTTACTTCAGTAAAATTTGTCTATGAAACTCAAAAATTGAAGACAAATTATAATGTACATCTATGAATTCTTACTGCAGACCTCACCAAGGAATTTATTGAGGAATTAAGTCATGGTGTGGAGGCAATTCATTAAATGCAAAAGCAAACAACACAATAGGATGAATGCACTAACATCTAATTCCATTGTTGACTGTTCAAAGTTCAAACAAATTAATGCATATCTAAGCTGAACACTTGAAACTCTACATACATCCTCATAGCTAATGCATGCAATAGAGCAAACTATAGAGGAATGCTACAAAAGTCTCTCTCCTGTCCAGCTTTACATTTGAACAGCTTCAAGCTCAAATTTTCCTTCCTAGGCAAACATAAATACTTCTCATGCTATTGGATCTCAAAATTAAAGAGTGAGGAATCTCCTTTTCAAATATTATAGAACTTAAGTATGGATGTTTTCATAGTGGTTAGACATTGTTCAATGCTTCTGGATTTTCACTGTGTTTAAGTTTTGGAAACCAACATTTCGGGTGGACAATCCACCCATCTTCAGGGAATCAAAAAGAGAGAAGCTGCATGTGGAAAGAAAAGAGTCTAGCTGAGTATATATAAGTGTTGGTGAAGTAGATGTTAGTCAATGGAAGAAACAAATTAAGAACAACGATGGGTAAGGTTCCAAGCATGAAGGAACTGTTATCCAGTACTAAGTTGCACTTAGGTTGATTTTTAGTGAGCCGTTGAAGTTATGAACAAGTCCCTTGTTCATTGTCAGTGCTCAGAAGTTCAGAAGACCTTTCAGGTCCAATCTTGTTCCCTTTTTTAATTTTTTGCATGTTCATAGTACATACCTTGCGGGGGAATTGTAATAAGTTGACATAGCTTGATGAATTTTTGTAAAATGCTTGGCCAACTTAGACTTAGCTATCAATGTGGTACTCTAGAGTGTTTTTTCCTTGTTAATTATATGTTGCTTCTCAGCAACATATAATTTCCGAGTTTTTCACTAAAACCTCCAAAGCTGGAGTATTTGCCTTGGTGGTTAGGCCTTAGGAGGTTATTAAAATCTAAGTGTCTATGTAAATTACCATGCTAGGCACTTTTTTTGAGTCATATGCAATGTTATCAAAACCCAACCGGTTTGGAAAAAAACCCCCGGTTTGACCGGTTTACAAGCTTCACCGAGTCAAATCATGCACTCAAACTGTTTTTGGCCGGTTCCATACGAAATTGGCCGGTTTCGAGGATGAACTGCCTGGTTCCGTACAAAACCACCCGGTTTTCTCCAAACCATCCGGTTCAGAACAAAACCGGCCGGTTCTGTACAAAAACGCCAAGGACCCCCAAAAATAGCTAATTTCAAATTCTTTCAATAAAATAAAAAATAGGTTCCACGTGTGAGCTGTTTAATTGACCCACGACCCTTCTAATGTTATAAAAGGAGGCTCCCACCCTCCATATCAATCACATTTAATTGTGAATGGACTTGGGCCCTCTTCCACAGCAAGAGGATGTGAACATTGATGTTGCAGTTAGAAAAGTGCCTTCAGGCCTATAGGGGAGTCAAGCCATGCTCTTGTTGAGGATGTAGATGATGACTCTAAGTCTGAGCATGAGGACTCAGATAATTATGATATATGATTAGAATCATTAGATTGTAGATTCTAGAGTCTAGACTGTAGTCATATTCTTATATTTTGACTTTAGAGGCCATTTATAACCTCTTTGTTGATGTACTTTTATTTAGTTATGTATTTGCAATCGATGTTTTTTTGGTTTTATATGCTCTTACACGCTATATACTTGAGAAACTTGACATATTTGTTTATAATGGTTTGAATTCACATGGATGCACATGGATATATATGTATTTTTTGAAAATATGAATGTTTTATGTATGTTTGCTCAACCGGTTTTTTGATCCGGTTTGTTTCCCGGTTTTTGTCCGGTTCCAGTCTGGTTCCGGTTCCCAGGGTCAGCCGGTTCGACCACCGGTTCGGTTCTGATAACATTGGTCATATGAACATTGCACTAGGTCCCCCATATGTTTTGTTTTTTATTTTTGAGAAAAATAATTTTTCCCGTAAACTTAGGTTATTTTTTAATTGTTTAATTGGGAAAATTCAAAGTGTCATAAAAGTGTGGCAGGGGAGTCAAATTTGACATGGGGGTGCTCGTTTTCAAACTCATAGCACCCACTATACCCCAAAACACACTTTTCCTAGGTTTTAACTTTTAAGTGATTAATTTATCACTTAAGTGAAAAATCTCCAAAAAAAGAAATAAGTGAATAAAAAATTAGAAAAAGGGAAAACATGGAGAAAAAACACATCCCTAAATTAGTGGAAACTTGCCCCAAACATGTTTCAATTCAACTAAGGATGATGTTGGAGCTAATTGGAGACCAAATCAAAATCAAATCAAGCCAATTCCAATCAAATCCATGAAGGGACGAATTTCTCTTTAGAGGGGCTAATTTATCCATGAAAAAGCTCACCTCTTGTTGTATACGTGTCACAGAAAGAGGGGGGTGACCTACCTTGTGAGAGGTGTTGCCTACCACCTCTAGTTCACTCTAGTTCGCCCCCAATCTTCTCAAAAACCTCCAACACATGGCAAATTCACTTCCCTTGGGGTTTGCTCTCATTTTTCCTATTTAAGCAAGAGTTTTGCTCTCATTCTCTCATGGTCAAAGGACCGAAGGAATGCCCAAGTGTTATATTGTAGTTGTAATACTCTTTGGAATACTAGAAAGGCTTTGGAGGTCTCATATGGTGTATGGCTCAAGTGTGTGGATCTTTGATAAATAGATACATATTTTCTATAGCTTATCCTTGCATGGTTTTGATCTTCAAATACAACAAAGTTTTGAAATATTTATATGATAGAGGAAAGGTGTTAGTATGCAACAAAATGGCTAAAATGGGGACTTTTTGGAAAAAGTCGGGACTCGCCATTTATGCCATTTCAGCCATTTTCGAAAAAGTCGCAACTTTTTGAAAAATTAAAAAATCGGATGTGATGGAAGATCACATAGGAAATGACAATCAAGTCACCCCATACATATCAAGGGGTAACAAGTAGAATAGAGCTTGTAGATATATGCCTTTGGTTTCATACAGTGTTCCACGGGGACACGCCTCCCAGGGTCGAGGGCTCGCCCCCTGCGTTTCCCACGCCCCAGGGGCTGGGGGGTTCCATGTGAAACGTTTCCCGACGCCCCCTTTTCTCAGAAACGTGGGGAAACGCACAATTTTGGAGCTCATTGATGGGGGGCTTCTACACGCCTCCCCCCGAAAATGGGGGGCTCCCACACGCCCCCCCCCCATAATTTTTTTTAAGACCAAAATAAAAAACGAATTTTAATTTAAAAAAAAATAATTACTAACCTAACTTACCTCTTCTAACCTATTCGGACCTTCACCTTCAAATTTTATCCCGCTGTTTCATTTTCCTCTGAACGGTCCGTGAGCACCAAGTGAAATTTTTTTTGCAGGGCCCGTGGTTTCGTGAGAAGTGGCTAGCAACAGTGGGCCATGAGCAATGGGTGGTAGCAGTGGCCCGTGAGCACAAATCAAATTTTATCCCGTCGTTTCATTTTCCTCTGAACGGTCCATGAGCACCAAGTGAAATTTTTTTTGCAGGGCCCGTGGTTTCGTGAGAAGTGGCTAGCAACAATGGGTCGTGAGCAATGGGTGGTAGCAGTGGCCCGTGAGCATAAATCGTGGCCTCCGAGCAGTGGCCCGTGAGCACTTGCTAGCCCATGAGAAGAGTAAACCATAGCTGACAAGTGACAAAGTTCAAACTTCAAACCCGTGAGCATTTGGCATTTGTTGGCCCATGAAAAGAGAAAACCAAAGCCCGTGAGCAGTGAGAGGAGAAACTAGAACCCACAAAGTCAAACATGTTTTATGGTTTTAATTTTGAAACTTTTATGAGCAACCGTGGATTGTTTCAGCCTTCGGGCTTCAGCCTGTGAGCAATGTAACATGACATTAGCAATCATGGACTGTAATTTACAAGTGCTAGCTTCAGCCCAAGTCAACGTTTTTTACATTTGTCACTTGTGAGTCGTGACCCTTGGATGCTCTATCGACTGCGCAGACACCAGTGTGCACTATGGACTGAGGACTCGTGGAGGTGGAGGTATGTATCAGTGTGGACTGAGGACTCGTGGAGGTGGAGGTATGTATCAGTGATTCAGTATAATAATTTTCCTGTTATTAATTTTTTAAAATTTTAATTTTCCTGTTAGTTTTTTAATTTTTAATTTTTTTTTCACTTTGTGAATGTTCTAGTTTGAGCTTTGAGCTCATTTTTTAATTTTTCCTGTTAGTTTTAATTTTGTATAGTTAGAGCCTTGAGCTCTGTTCTTTATTTTTATTTTTTATATTTTATAAATTTATTATTTATCCATAAAAATATTAAATGTAATTGACAATTACTAATTGTTTTGGCAAATTTTTTAGTTTTTAACTTTTTTTTTGTAAGTTTTGGATGGGTATTTAATTATCTTATCAACCATGAACATTTTGTCATTTTTTGAGATTATAGGTTGCCAAAATTTGTTGCTCATAAAAACATAAAAATTAATTTAATAATTTATCTGTTTTTACTTGTTTATGTTTATGATTCGAAGTTGTTATGGAAGATGTCCATGTATTTAAATTTTAAAATATCCATTATGAACTAAATATCATGTTTACATTGCACAATGATGAATTTCAATTTAGCATGTATTTCAATATATTGAGAGATGCCCCCCTATGTTAAAACTTAAATACCCCGACGCCCCCCCGCTCCCCAAAATCCACCAAAATTTGGGGGTGTCTCTACACGTCCCCAATGTGCGTTTCCCCGCTCCCGCGCCCCCCCCCCGTCCCGGAAACTTGGTGGAACACTGGTTTCATATAAATCTTATTTCTTCCAGAAATATCCTTACGTAGAAAACTTGATTCACAAAATGAATACTTCACTCTCTTAAATGAAAAAAATATGGAAGTAATATAGAGATAGTCCCCCAATAAGGGATTTGCTTCTGTATCCCTTTCTGAAACTAAATACATTGCCTATAAAGGCCTCAATCCTATGAAATTTTGGAAATCTAACGCTATTTCCAAACCCAGACAACGGAATATATTCCATATAACACCCAAGGGATTAGCACAATTGGTTGTTGCCAATGTTGTTAGTCATTTGGCTAGTTCCATGCCGACAAAGGCCTATAGTTCAAATCCTCTTGGGTGAGGCGCACTAGTCTACACTAGAGAGGTTACTAGGAATGCCATCCACAGATATTGGGAAGCATCCCTTCGGTTTCCCATTTGGGACTAAGGAAAGGTGCAATCTTTTTTTTCTCTGCAAAATAATTTTCCCAATAAATTTTTAGATTTTCTACCATACAATTTCTTACTAGGACACAAACTTTCTACAACAAGCAACACATGTTCGATTTTTTGTTTATTGAAGTGTATTGCTCTTCATTATTTAATTTGTTATTTCCTCCAATACTCATTGGAACATCTACAATCAGAAATTTTAGAACAGAAAGTATCAAAGAAACACAAATGACCAATTATCACCAGCATAGATCCATATTAACTCTAGAATCCAAAGCTAATAAGTATTGAGAATGATTAAAAAGAAACTGGGATGCAAATCTCTCGATGCTGAAAAGATCCTGAGTTAACATGAATCTATGTTGTTGTGCATGTGTGTGTGTCTCTATTAATTGATGTCTAGTATTCTTTTCTTAGATTTTATTTTTTACAATGTGTACTTTTTTAATATATTTTGATTTATAAGCACAAACTTTACACATATTGTTATAGCATCATCAGGTCCACCACTACCTGAGAAATGCCATTAGCCCCTTAAGCCATAAAAAGCACAGAAAATTCTTCTTAAAAATTAAATATTGCTCGGCACCCGTGAGTTTCCCTTTAACAACTCACAGGGTCCCACGTGTTTCCTCAAAGCAAAACACAAGGGCATCTACAAAATTGCAAAAATAATAAATGTGCATTAACTGCATGCTCCTAAGCACGTTTTCCATTGATTGTACACCTAGACACAATTAAGCCTTGTACCAACTACCTGAACCACTTTCTCTAAGTATAAATTGGAGCACTAAGGTTGGGAAGGGCACCACACCATTATTGTACCCTCATGCTAGAGGAATCATACAACAAGTGCTTAGAAATTGTCCTTTCCCTTCAAGACGAAGAAGCAACAACGAATCAGTGGTTTGACAAAGGCATGTTGTCGCCTTTCACGCACCTGGGGGGTCTAGACTGGCGTAGCAGAAATCTTCAAGTCACTAAGTGCATCCTTGGGGGTAAGTGTCGAGTCAAGTTCTGTCACTTGATCTTGACTCCTCCGTTTAGGCAAACTCCCAACGAAGCCAAGGGGGGGTACTCAGCACACCTTCAGATGTGCCCCAGGGAGAGAGAGCCATTTTTTCGACCAGGAGGGGTGTTATCGAGCAATGGTGGTCATGGTTGGGCCCTTTGGTCCTTCCTTTAGGAGTATTGTGGCTTAATGGCATTGCTAACTACCCTTTGTTGGGTTTTTTAGCCCCGAGGTTGGTGTCTGAGGCTCCTAGGGGTTGATCACTAGGTCACATAGCCCCATATCTTGTTGCTTGCTCTAGTGTCCTTTTCTTCAGCTGCGAGACATTTGTCTCCCTTCACAGTCACTTAGGACACCCTCCTGGCCCTTCTGCACACTGGCACCTTCTCTCCCTAGTCTTAATTCCTCAGAGGAAGCTATCCTCCAGGCCAGGCCTTCTACTGCTTTGATGAGGGCGTTGAGAGATTTTACAAGATTCTTTGGGTTAGATGGGGTATAACGCCCTCCCTCCAGCTCACTCCAGCCTTTCATTCAGAGTGATTCGCTAATTTTAGCAGTTTTTGGCACCTAGGGGAAAAATACCCTAGGTAGCCTACCTTGAGCCTACATTATGGTCATTTTTTATTATTATTTTGTTTTAATTTTAAGTTGACATTTTATAATTTCAAATTGACATTTTAAAGGCATTTCAACCTCAATAGTTTTCTAAAAAGTGAGTGTTAGATCATATAAATAGATCTACTCACTTTATTTTAACATGAGATAAGTGGGAATATTACTATGTTGTTATTTTACCCTAACTAGGGCTCTTTCGAGAGAATGCGCCCCTCTTGAGGAATTTTTCTTGGTTATGCAAGCTAGTTTTTGGAAGTTCTTTGGTTGAATTCTCTTTCATGGTGATGCTTAGATTTATTGGCTAAATCTCTTTGTTTAAATGTTGGTAGCTGATGCATATTCATGACTGAATGGTAGCTTTAGGGTTGCATTTTTTCTAGAGTAGGCCATTTCCAACCTTTTTCACACCTTGGAAGAAGAGGTATGTCTCCTTGTGAGAGTTCTCTAGGGTTCATCCATAGTTTTCTAAGCTAGTTTCCTAACTAGACTCCTTCTCCTCATTTGGAAGCCATTTTCTTCTTAGAATTCCTAGGGCTAGGGCACTTTGGCATACCCTTATCCTCATTTCAATAACTAACACAATCCTGCAATTTCCCTTTTCAACACTCATTGGCTTCTCCTTTACTTTCAGCAGCCTTCTTGGCACTCCTTTACACCTTCGTTGCCTCCCTTTTTCCTCTTGGTTGCCTTTCTCAAGCTACTCCCTAAACTAAGACAGCCTTCTCTCCCTCTTCGCAGCCTTCCCTTCTATCCATCTCCTCTCTGTTGCCATATTCCATGCCCTTTCCACCCTCAGGCTTGTCTCAAGGCTGCACTAAGGCCCTTTTTCTTCCACCTTCGGTTGTCCCTCAAGCAACCCTAACAGATCTCGGGCCTGTCCTTTAGGTCAGTCCCTAGGCTGCTCCTTATCTCAAATCTATTGCTAGCAACAGTCCTAACCCTCACCCTAAACCCCAAACGCCTCGGGCCTCCTTCCTCTTTCCTTTTGTCCCTTCACTGCCCATCTTCCAGCCCCCTTCTATTCTCAGTTTGTTGCTTTAGCAGCTGCTCCTTCTCTTTAACCCTCAGGGCTGCCCTTACAGTGGCAGCGCCCTTTACCCCCTTTCCTTCAGATCCTGCATACAAAAAGACAAGGTTAATTACTAGAGGTTAGGTATAAGTTGTTAGTAAATCTCGCCAATGAAAGTAGTTTGTTTGACACCTTTTACCTTCACATACAGTCTACAACATATTTCAAAGGATGCAATTGTTGTTATAGATGCTTGGTTACATGCAAGTAGTCGTTCCTTACATTATGGTGAATGCTTAAACTACTATTGCTGCCAAATATTAGTATACATGATTGATTACATACTATTGTTACACATATTGTTTTATGCCTACTGCTTGCTTTCAGATCTGTTACCGATTGAAATGGCAAGTATAGCCGCCGATGAACATATGCAAAACAAGTGACCACTGTGCATGCCATTTCAACCGGTAACAAGATCTGATATAAACACATGGTCATATGCTACAGTTGTTACTTATACTAATTCTGCATTTTACTTCTAAACAAACATTGTTGTCATAAACATTGAATGAATGACTAATATATGTCATCTACATGGTTGTACTTGCTCATCTCTGATTTGTGTACTTTGTTAAATCATATTATTTGCAACAGGCTAATCCTTGATGCACTTGCTCAATTCATACTCCTAATGCCTTTACTCCATTCTAATAGACTCCATTAGGCACTAGTCACTAACATCTTCGAAAGAGATATCTTTTGGTGTTTTAGTGTTTCTCAAAGCTGTAATAGGGCTCTACCCTAGGAGGCTTAGGCTTTCGAAGAAGTTGGGAGAAGTGACTCAGGTGACAGTGGTTACTTCTTCCTCGCATGCTCACTGGTGACTTGGACTGCCATTTCAACCGGTAACATTTTGGCGTTGTTGTCGGGGAACCTCAAATCATTGAGGTGACTTATCCGAGCAAGAAACGACATTTATTGGTAAGTTCTGAGGTAAGTCTCTAATTATTGCATATATTTGTGGACTAACCTTGCAGGCTTATCTAGCGACTCCACCAAGAACTTAGTCATCGTCAGCTCAGGTATGCCCTTGTTTTGTTTAGTACTTTGGTGAGATTTATTTTGTGTAGCTAACTTGGCAGGTCTCTCCTGGCGACTACAATCGAAGAAAAACAATAGAAGTACTCTATAAAGACAAGGAAGCCTGATGACATGGCATCCAATTACGAACTATGGTTGGATATGCTGGATTTTTCATGCATTCCGGGGTATCCACACCAGTATGTCATTGAAGATGACAGATGTTGCCTCCTTTCACGCACCTAGGGGGGACGTGGCAAAAATCTTCAAGCCACTTGGTGTGTCCTTGGGGGCAAGTCTCGAGTCAAGGCTGTCACCTTATTCTTGACTCCTCCGTTTAGGCCAACTCCTAATCGAAGCCAAAGGGGGTAGACCCTATTAAGTTGCTAAGGCTATTAAGGCTTAGTGTGATGGTGATGAATGAGTTATTTAGGAGTTTGATAAACAAAATGAACACAAGATATTGCAATATTAATTAAACCACAACAGCATAAAGATCAATATATGATAAGCAAAGCATGTGGAAACATATGACGATATCAAGTAGAAAGCAACCAGTGCCAATAATGGAGTCAACAAATGAAAATGTTGTTGTATTGCTGAAACAAATGTTGTAAGTGCTCTTGGTGAAATTTTAGATTAATATGGGATGAGTTGATTGAATTAGGGGGAAAGGAGACTCTAGATATACCTGAAGGTACAAGGAGTATGTCCAAAATTGTTATCCGATGGGGCTCCCCGCAAGGAATATGTGGGTTGGTTGGCGTCTCTAAGACGTGTTCAACACTACACCAACAAGGGTGTAGCCTAACAGTGTCCCGAGGTCGCTACCTAGTTGTTGTCGCTTCCTTTATGGATTTTTCCACTGCAACGGATTAGCTCAAAGCGTTGGATTTTCGCCTGGGAGGTTAATTCGGGGCGTGAAGACCTCGTTGTCCGTCGATTACACACCAGCAGCAGAAATCTTCTAAAAGTTGTCTCCTCACTTGAGAAAGTGGGAGAGGTGTGACCTTGGGGGCAAGCACAGAGCTAGGTACTGTCACCTACTCCTAGCTACTCCGTTTAGGCTAACTCTTAACGAAGCCAAGGGGGGTAGTCCCTAACAAAGAGTTTTCTATGGCTCAATGTTTAAGTTAATTTTTAGATGTTTTTGGATGCGGATGAGTGTTGTTTAGGAGTTAATGTGATTTTAAATGATTAATGTGATGAATTGAACATAAGACAAAGCAATCCACGTTGCTATCACCATAATTAAAAGATAGACAAATATTTAAGAGCTTCACGAAATAGATAAAGCATTCACAGATATGATTTATAATGAAACATTCAACGGACAAATGGCCCAGATTATTAGCAGTGCGTACAAGATAGGACCAGTGCCTATGGAGTCAACTTCTCAGAAGATGCTTCGAGTGTAAATATGATATGAATCCCAAAAGATGCCAGTGAATGTTAGGTTTTGCAAGTGCTCTTGGTAAGTTTTAAGAGTTTTTACTTGTGATCTTCGCTTATGGTAGATGGATGTCCTAACCGGTAATACCTTCAATGGCTCGTTCGAAGACATGACGGACCTATCTGGGGTCAAAGTTAAGTATTCAATAACTTAACTACCAGTGCCCAGATTGGGTAGCCCGGCGCCCACACTTGGAATTTGCCCACATGCCTCGGTATTTATCGAACAACGTCGGTGCGTTGGTTATGGGGAAAAGTTTTAGTTAGGTTCCTCTTGTGGGGTTTAGAGATCCAATGTCGTTTCTGGGTATTCTGATCTAAGATCGGTCAGAGCATACTCCGGCAAGGAGGGAAGGGGGTTAATTAATTAAAGGGGTGTGAGTTGCGAATTTTATTAAGTTAATCAATTAAAACTCTCCGACAGAGAGCGCTCTTGACCTTGTCTTATGACAGTGGTTCAAGAGACTTAGCTAATCTATATGCTTGATGCAAGGATATGCAGTGGGAATGCTCTCCGATAGAGAGTGCTCTTGACTTGGATTATAGCAAGTTCAAGAGACTTACAATTCATTGATTAACTTATTAAACAATGAAAAGACAACTCTCCGATAGAGAGCACTCTTGATCTACAAAGTGAGATTCAAGAGATTTCTACTTTAAACAGTTGAATTACTTATGAAAGATACAAAAAATTAAAAGATAAAGTAATCAACCTAGTTAATGAAACAAAATGGGCTAATCTAACAATTAGTATCTACTTTGCAAAAAAATTGAAACTACTCTAAGTACTCGAAATAAATCTAAGCTAAGAAAAAAAAACACTCTTCCCCAAATGGGGAAGAAAAACCAAGTATGAGAGGCCCTATCCCACTTAGCCTTGTTTTATTAATGAAGTACAAATGCCTTTGGAACTTAATCCTTGTCAGGACTTTGAGAAGTAACTTATGTAAAAATGAAAAACTCTTATGAGCTTGTACAAAGGAGAATGACTTCTTTTTTGGCTTTGGATCCTTGTCTTTAGATCTAGTTCTGCTTGCTCTTTCTTGTTTGGTTTTGCTTTTGGTTCACCTGTGGATAAGAGCTCTAAACAAGGACTAGTAAGAGTGTTTGGAAACCAATTTTAACCTGTGATTCAAAAAGATTAAGTGGATGAGAAGACAAGTGCCTTATGAGATGAAATAAAAGATCAAAACAACGGAATGAGACCCAAAATCAAAACTTGGAAAGGATCAGGCAAGCTCACCGTTTTCTATGTAAAATGCACGATTTTTTACGAAACGACTTGAGACTTTTTGCGTATTTCAAATTAAAGATTTTTTAACATTTTAGGCTAATTTCCAGAATCTGGAAAGCAGAAAATTGCAGAAAATCAGTAAAAAAACAGCAAATACAAAATTGCACGTTTTTCGAGAAAAAGTCGAAAAATTAAAAAAAAATTAAAAATTTTGAAAATTTTCTGATTTTTAATGAATTTCTAGAATTTAGAATTAACAGAAAAAGGTTGAAAAATCAGCCCAAAAAACAGCGAGCTTGAAATGACATGCTTTTCGAGAAAAAGTCAAAAAAAAATTTTAAAAAAGAAATTTTTGAAAATTTTGAAAATTTTCTGATTTTTAATGAATTTCCAGAATTTAGAATTAATGAAAAATACAGAAAACCAGCAAGCCTAAAAAATGGAAAATTTGCACGTTTTTCGAGAAAACTCGTGCACGTTTTCCAAGGCAAAAAGAAAGATGGATTTAAAAAGGAAATGAAACTAGATCTTTAAAAATGGACATTTAAAAAGATGGATCTAGCTTTGAAAAAGTAGATCTAAGGCTAGAAAGCCTAGATCTAACTTAGTAGAAGCCAAGCAAGCTTAAAATAAAGATTTAAATGGCTTGATAACTTCTACAAAAGTGAAAAAAAGGTAAGATAGAACCTTGAAAATAGAGATCCACTTGTAGTAATCAAAGTAACCGATAGAATTTTTTGAAGTTTGTGGTTTGATGGATGAGGCAAGCAAGCCCTTCGCTTCTTGATTTCTTAAAGTAGAAGACTCCCTTAGGCACCTATAGAATGAATGCATAAACCAAACAAGAGCTCTTGTGTTTGGGAGAATACCTGAAAGCCACAAAACTTAAGAGAAAAGCATAGATCAAATAATATTGTGCTAGATTGTTAGCCTTCTAATCACAAGATCATATACTTAAGAATCAAAAGAAATGAACTAAGAATGGTATCACCTTGAACAAGATGAAGCATGGCACACAAATAACTCCCACATGGACCTCCAAAGTCTTCTTGCTTTATTCAAATTCAAAAGATATTACAAATTTTTCCAGAGTGTACTTGCACAAATTCTCCATCCTAATAGAGCTGAAAGAGCCTCTATTTAACAAATGAGAAAGTGCTAAAACCCTAAAACCAAAAAACCAACCCTAACCAGCTTAGCCACCTAACTAAGAGCTCAGACCTAAACCGGAGAACCGGGAGTGAGGGGAAGCCTCCACCCAGGCAAGGCGCCCCCACTCCAAACCTGTGCACTGAAAACAAGCCAAGGATGAGGCCACACGTGTGATGACGCCCTCATGAGGAGAGAGGGGCGTGAATAGCTTAAGGAGGCATCTGGATGTAGGTAAGCTCATCCTTTAGGTCTGGCAGGAGCCTGAGCTAAGTTTGGGAAGCCCACTGATGGTGCAAGCTTCAATCTTCACCTCGATCAAATCATCAGACCAATGAGTGCTCTCCATCTCATCTTTAGTTGGAGATAACATGTCTGCTAACTGATAATAAATTAATTGCTCTCTTAATGATGACCGAAGCTAAGTTATGATAACTCCAATCATCATAAGTGCTCCATGAGATGTCATTTAACCTTTTATTTCACTGAATTTGGATTAATTTGGAGAGTTTTAATTTTCTCCAAAATAATCATTTTTTTACTCAAAACTAACTTTTTTGAGTAAAAAGGCATTATGTGTCCGATTGTTGATCTGAAAGTTGGTTCTGACTGGCTGGCTGATCGAGAATGAGTTTTGGCTTAAGGTTAGAGCCTTCAATCACTGAATTCGGAGCCCGGATGAGTTATTTACCACGAACGGGTTTTTTCCATTTAATTTATGGAAAAATTAACACAAAAAACTTAGGAAAAGTAATTAAAATTATAAAAAAAAATCACCCGTTCGAAAAAGATTTTTTCAAAAAAAAATTATATGTCCAGATGACTTAGGACATGACCATGATCTATCTAAAAAATGTCTAGTAGGTTTATAACACTCAGTTGGGCTCTAATAACCCCCCAAGGCCCAGAACTCAACATCGAGCATTCCAGCTTTGGAGGAAGCGGGAGAAAACCTCGTCAATTACACTCGGCTGAAGGCAAAGCATAATTGTCAGGGGCAAAACACTCCCTGGAATATCTTATTTGAGATTCTACATCTCAGGAGACCGAACCACTCAAAAATACCCTACTAGCACATTTTATTACAAACCCCGCAGGGCCATGGTCAAAATTATTCAAATAAAAAAGTGGCGAGCCAATATTGGCTAGACAAGCATACGGATCAACTGATACACTGGAATCAGACTTTGAACAAGTCTGTCAACCGACGGCTCCTCAGGTAACCCAACTATGGTACAAATAAGTGGATAACAGACCTAATTAATCTAGTCACCCACGTTGTTTTTTATGTAACCGACTGATTGGAAGAACCGCAACGGTGCAGAGCATACACAACAGAGTCTAAAGGATTTTAAAGATTTTATTAAAGGTTTCTTTTTAAAAAAAGGAACCTCCAAGGATCTCTTTCGGTTCAAGTGAACAACAATCGAGAAAGTAAGGAGGGGTTGATTTTATGAGTGTTTTAAGTTCTTCAAATTAGAATTAAAGTGCTGAAAAAAATGGTTATCTAATCATCCTACCACAAATCTCTTTCTTTTTTCGAGTCACTCGGGAAATCGTGGGGTAAGTAGTAAGTTTACATTGAGAACTTAAAAGATGTAAACAATTTGCAATGTAACACAAAGGACACTACTTACATGTGAATAAACAAAACTAAAATAAACTAAACAAAAGAAAAGCAAGAAAAAGGAAAAACGACGCGGACCCCCCTGAAGGGGATGGGGAGAAAGAGCCTACTTGAGTTTGTTTTTTATTAAACTTGGTTACAAAACTTAAATGAAAAATGCCACTTGATTCTTATAAAGAACAAACCCAAGGGCTTACAAAATACAACAATAATGATTACGGAAGATGGGGAGACCCCTGGGAGTTCCGGATGGCCCAAAATTCGCTTTTCGGACAGCACCTCTTCTTTTCGGACGGACTTGCTAAAAACCACCAAGCTTTAATTAGTGTAAAGTGCCTAAAAACACTTTAAAAGTGTCTTAGGACAACCCCCACAAAACTACCAAAAATTACTAAGTTAAATTACCTATAAGTTAAATTACAAAAAATAACTCAAGAAATTGTAAGCTGCCTTCTCTCTTTCCAAGCTAGTTAGAGTTGGATGAAGAGCCTGTGCCTATTGTAATACTATTATTTTGCATCTAATTGTTGAGAATAAAGAAGCTTTGGAGGCTATACTGTGTACTGTATTGTGTGGATTCCCAACGTCATGCTGCAAATGTGGTAACTGCAATTTTTTCAAATTTTGTGCTTTTCCGTGTTCTAGCTTCAAAGGATTCAGTTGAATCGGTAAGAGTATAGATTTTGCTAGTAAGTTTACTTGCTTTATTTATTCATATTGTGTATGCTCAACGATCTATGATTTTGGTTAAATAAGATTGTTTTTGCATGTTCTTTTTTTCCATACATTTTTATATCTAGATCTCATGGGTTTGTGCAAGTTTTGTGATCTAGTTCTTCCTGGGCATTCTTACAATTTCTCCAAGCAAGCAGTATTGTACATGACAACCTCAGAATGAAGTTCTTCCTACCATCTCTCCACTTAGAGGAAAACTTAACCATCAGGAATTGGTATGAAGAATTTCCACGCAAAAGTTTATATTCACTGAGGCAGTTGGTTGAATCATTCAGTATGGATTGGGATTATGATATCGAAGAACATGAAAGAAAGGTCATGATCGACCATATGTGGGAAGAAACAGTGAGACGCAAGATGGTTCGAGCGAAGGAATCAAAGATGACATTCCATTTGAATTTAAAGATCCTGACAATCCAACCGTTGCAGAAATGGAAGTATATTTTGCTCCGCTTGACCTATTGAAGTTCCCAGGTTACTCAGACGAACTACCACATGAACTATGGAAGCCTTTCAATCAGTGTAGCAAATATCTTTGATTTCTCCCGATATTTTCGATTTCTCTCGAGTTTTTCTTGTTGTCGATTTGTCCAATATTTTCATAAATCTTCAGGTCTAAATTTTTTTTGCCAATATCTTCCGATAATTTCCTATATTTTCCCCGAGATTTCCGATAAGTTTCTTTCCAGGACCTCAGCGATATATCCCCTGACACGATATTTGCAACATTGCTTTCAATGATCAAAATGAGAATTATGCTAAAGACCTAGTTGCAAAATTTGTGTTGTTATTCCCAAAAGAAGTTGAGTGGAAAGAAGGTGTGTACATGAGGTTGTTCACTCTTCACCTGGAGGAAAGGCCCGCGTCTGTTTCATCAAGTTGCCAAAAGCTAAGATATCTTCTCTTTCAAAATTGATTGAACTATTCTGTAGACGTTGGTGCCTTGGGTAACAACATAGATTGATACCTCATGTTCAGTATGCAAGGAACTTATTCAATAAAGAGATCCACAACGAAAATCTAATTGAAGAAGCTAATGATCTCTCAAGCACAGTAGATGAAACTCCTCATGCAGACAAATATGATTGTGGTCCTACATATGAAGATCTAGAAGTCCTAGTTGAAAAGGTTGAAGAGCAGAAGGAAAGGGTGAGTTCTCCTTTCCGACCCACAACAATTTCTTATGACATCTCATATTTCTTGGAACATAATCACAGAAATTTTGAGGATGACAGCTATTGGACATTTATGGGTCTGCCTCTCTACGATGCTTCGACACCGGGTAGCATTGTTTCCAAACGTTGCAGTGACAAATAAAAACTCGATGAAGTTAATTAGATTGAACCAAAATTTGACATTATTTGGGATGAAGAATTTTCAATCACCTGAAGCAGGGATATTGAACACATGATTTATGAAGCTGTTGAATGAGATATGATTATTCCTTCTCCTTATGATGTTAATGATGAAGACTGGCTCAATCCTTTTACCACTATAGTGTAATGGGAAACACTGCCAAACATTAAAGATAGTCAACATATGTGGATGGTTCCTTATGATGAAGAGTTTGAAAATTTGGGACCCCATATCTCTGGTGATACCTCCATGATTTCTCCGTCAAACCTATCAAGCATCCGAGAAGCATGTTATGCAAAGGATTTTTTCGCAACAATCCAACCTATGGTTAACCCAGATTAATAGTCTCCGTTTTTTTCCTCAAGAAGCGTTGAAGAAGATTTGAGCTCGCTCTATCCTATATCAGTAAGTTCTTAATGGTGCAGTTCAGTAAGACCGAGGCAAGTAGGTGGACAGGTATAATTTTCATTCATCAATTTCATAGTATTTATTGTTTATCTTTTCGTTTGAAACATGAAGGTATGAGTTATATAGCTGACAATTTCTAAATTTCAAGGATTATTTGGAATACTAACATGATTATGGCCAAGACAAGCAATACGCTTATATATCCAAAGAAATGCTTAAATAAATGCAGGGACAGGTCGCGACTGACATATGGAGATTTGCAAGGTCCTGCTCTACGAATAGCCTCCCGAGTTCAGGATTTATGGACAAGTTGCAAGCAAATTTTTTTCTCAAAAGACATGTATGATGGAGGTGTCCTATACATAAGTCCGATAGAAGCATGGATCAACAAAGCTTGTCAAAGCGATGATTTTCCATGGCACCAATTTCAAGTCTTCCAGGTTCCTAGGAAGGTCCAACTTCCTTTTCTCATCAAGATGGAGATCTTAGTACGTACTCAATATATCATCAATGAGGTTTTATCATGGATTGCATTAAAGGACAAAGGTAAGATCTTAGGTATGAATTGTTTACTCATATGGTTGCATTGGTGGTATGATTTCACCTAGCCTATTTTGATTATTATGTTTAGGATAGGTAGGGTCAACTGCATTTTAGCTAGGCATATTGTTGTTTCCTTTGCATTACATCTGAAGTCCCTTCAAGATTTAGTTAGTCTTTATTGTTCTTAGTTTGTTTCCCTCATTTTGCTAACAAGGCAGGACGGAAGTGTCTACCTCTAAATGCTTTTAATCCCAGTAGAAATTTGATGTGTGTGTAGGTCTACAAGTACCAGAAAAGATTCACAGGTTCTCGAGCACTCCCAAGAAGACCACTCGTCCAACAGTTGGAGCCAGTGTTACGCTGCATCTGTACCTGTTACCAACTTTTTTGCACCATAGTTGGGTTACCTGGGGAGCCGCCGGTTGACAAACTTGTTTAAAGTCTAATTCCAGTGTACCAATTGATCCATCTGCTTGTCTAGCCAATCTGGGCTAGCCACTTTTTTATTTGAATAATTTTGACCATGGCCCCGCGGGGTTTCTAATAAAATGTGCTAGTAGGGTATTTTTGAGTGGTTCGGTCTCCTGAGACGTAGAATCTCAAATAAGGTATTCCAGGGAATTTTTTGCCCCTGACAATTATGCTTTGCCTTCAGCCAAGTATAATTGACGAGGTTTTCTCCCGCTTCCTCCAAAGCTGGAATGCCCGATGTTGAATTCTGGGCCTTGGGGGGTTATTAGAGTCCAACTGAGTGTTATAAACCTACTAGGCATTATTTAGATAGATCATGGTCATGTCCTAAGTCATCTGGACATATAAAAAAAATTCGAAAAAATCTTTTTAAAACGGAGAAAAAATAATTTTTAAATTTTTTTAATTTTTAATTACTTTTCCTAAGTTTTTTGGGTTAATTTTTCCATAAATTAAGTGGAAAAAACCTGTTCGTGGTAAATTAGTCATCCGGACTCCGAATTCAGTGATTGAAGGCTCTAACCTTAAGCCAAAAATCATTCTTGACCAGCCAGCCAGTCAGAGCCAGCTTTCAGATCAACAATTGGACACACAGTGCCTTTTTTCTCAAAAAAGTCAGTTTTGACGATAAAAATGATTTTTTATTAAAAAATGATTATTTTGGAGAAAATTAAAACTCTCCAAATTAATCCAAATTCGGCGAAATAAAAGGCTAAATGACATCTCATGGAGCACTTATGATGTTTGGAGTTGTCATAACTCAGCTTCAGTCAGCATTAAGTGAGCAATTAATTTATTATCAGTTAGCAGACATGTCATCTCCAGCTAAAGATGAGATGGAGAGCACTCATTGGTCCGGTGATTTGATCGAGGTGAAGACTAAAGCTTGCACCATCAGTGGGCTTCCCAAACCTAACAAAGGCTCCAGCCAGACCTAAGGATGAGCTTACCTACATCACCAAGTCACCTCCTTCACAGCTCACGCCCCTCCTCAGCTGGGTTGCGCCTTCCATGCATGTGGGCTAAATTGAGGGTGGATTTCAGTATTTTCAGTTGGAGTGGGGGCGCCTTGCCTGGGTGGAGGCCTCCCCTCACTCCCGGTCCTTCGATTTAGGTTTGGCTCTTCTGTTAGGTGGTCAGGCTGGTTAGGTTATTTGGTTTGGTTTTAGGGTTTTAGCACTCTCTCATTGTATAAATAGAGGCTCTTTCAGCTCTATCAGGGTGAATGATTGATGTAAAGAACCTCTGGTAAAATATTGTAATGCTTGTTGCTCTTATGCAACCTATTTTGTAATAAAGAAAAGCTTTGGAGGCTCATGCTGTGTGGATCCTGGGTGCATATGTTCCGGCTAATGAGGTAATATTGTTCTAGTTTCTTTGCTTTTGATAATGTGAGGGTATTAATACATGCTTTAGAGGGCTTCTATAAGCACGTAGGAATAGATATTTGTAGCTTTCAAGTTACCTATTTATTTCATTTACTTTCAAAAGCCTCAAAGAGCATTGTTTTATTCAGTTGTATTTCATGCTTTTGAGATTTGATTAGTAAATAATACATGTTTTAACCCCCATGTTGCCAAGTGTATAAGATTGTGTTTACAGATCACTTCACTGTACCAAGTAAGAGGTTGAGCTAAGTTGCATCTACTCTTCTTGGAGCAAAGCATATGTACCTAGCAGCTGCATGCCATTGGGATCCAAAGTGATTTCAAGAATTCAAGATCCAAGTGGTTTATCTTCTCCATTCACCCTAAAGTCAAATTTTCTCATTATTTTACTTTATGTTTGCAAGTAGAGTTCTAATTTATAAAGCTAATCTTTTGCATCTACTTGCTTCCATTTTTAGATCTAGAAAGTGTCAAATGTTATGCATTCTTTCTCAGATATAGCTAGTACTTGAAGTAGCACAAAGTTCCTATTTTTTGTTCAAATATTAGTTGTATGTTCATAGTGTATTCCATTGTTTAACCCACCATTTTTGCAGGAAAGAAGCTCGCTGGTTTCTCACTTTTCATGACAGGTTAAGCGGGAAAATTGGCAAAAATTTAAGAAATTAAGTTGCAAAAAGCTTTCATTTCTTCCTCTTCTTAATCCCCTTCTACCGGTTACTTTGCTTTGCCTCTTTTACCTCTTCTTCATCGCTGCCCTGTTAGTATTCTTTTTACCATCCATTTTTCTCTTTTTGGACAGCCCTAGTGTGCCCTAGCCTTCTTCCCTTTTTTGCCTCTTTTTGCCCTAGCTTTTGGGCCTTCTTTAACCTTGTTTTTGGCCATTCCTACCACTTCTTGTTCGCTGTCCTATTTTGTAATTTTTATGACAGCCACTTATTTTCTCTTTCGCTGCCCCACTCTCTTCGATTTTTATCATCCTTTAGCTTTATAGTTGGCTGCCCTATTCTTCCATTTCCTTGGTTTTGGTTCTTGCTTGGTTTGTTTGCCTTCCTTCTCTCATCTTCTTTTGTTTCAGCCCTCTTTCCTTTGCTCCTTTTACTCTCTTCAAACTTCTTCCCTTTTCCCTTTTCACAGATTTCGGAAAGATCTCAAAAGTAAAAATAAAAGGCACTCTCCTTGTTTACAAGTTATAATATTTGTAGAGTTACTTTGCCTTTATTTGAAAAGTCCTTTCAAGGATCAGGATCCTTAAGGCACGTTGTATAAGTTAATAAAGATCTTTTGTTTTGAGTGGGGTTTTTAAGTCCCCACTCTCATCCTCCCCCATTTAGGGAGGCTTGCGTTGAGTACACTTGTGTACGCTTAGTTTAAATTTGCTTAGCTTCATCATTATAATTGCATCTTTTCCTTAAAATTTTAATTACTAATCCATCATTTCTAATGCATTGAATGAATTGATTACTTCAAGTTCTTTTAATTGTTTATCTTTCTAAGTAAATCAACTGTGCAAATCTCTTGAATCACACCATAAGGTGGATCAAGAGTGCTCTCTGTCGGAGAGTCCAATCAACTAATTTCATCTTGTGCTTGTTTAATCAATTAATCATCATAAGTAAGACTCTTGAACTTGCAGAAACACAAGTCAAGAGCACTCTCTATCGGAGAACATCTTAGGTTTGCATAACTCCTGCATTAGTTTCATCTAGATTAGCTAAGTCTCTTGAACCACTGTCATAAGATGAGGTCAAGAGCGCTCTCTGTCGAAGAGTTTTAATTAATTAACTAAATAAAATTCACAACTCACACCCCTTTAATTAATTAACCCCCTTCCCTCCTTGCCGGAGTATGCTCTGACCGATCTTATATCGAAATACCCAGAAACGGCATTGGATCTCTAAACCCCACAAGAGGAACTTAACTAAAACTTTTCCCCATAACCAATGCACCGACGTTGTTCGATAAATACCGAGGCATGTGGGCAAATTCCAAGTGTGGGCGTTGGGCTACCCAATCTGGGCACTGGTAGTTAAGTTATTGAACACTTACGTTTGATCCCAGACAGGCCCGTCATGTCTTCGAACGGAGCCACTGAAAGTATTTCCGGTTAGGACATCCAGCTACCATAAGCGAAGATCACAAGTAAAAACTCTTAAAACTTACCAAGAGCACTTGCAAAACCTAACATTCACTGGCATCTTTTTGGATTCACATCATATTTACACTCGAAGCATCTCTGATAAGTTGACTCCATAGGCACTGGTCTTATCTTTTACGCACTGCTGATAATCTGGGCCATTTGTCCATTGAATGTTTTGATTATAAGTCATATCTATGAATGCTTTATCAATTTCGTGAAATTCTCAAATATTTGTCTATCTTTTAATTCCAGTGATAGCAACGTGGATTGCTTTGTCTTGTGTTCAATTCATCACATTAATCATTTAAATCACAATAACTCCTAAACAACACCCATCCGCATCCGAAACATCTAAAAATTAACTTAAACATTGAGCCATAGAAAACTCTTTGTTAGGGACTACCCCCCTTGGCTTCGTTAGGAGTTAGCCTAAACGGAGGAGCTAGGAGTAGGTGACAATACCTAGCTCTATGCTTGCCCCCAAGGTCACACCTCTCCCACTTTCTCAAGTGAGAAGACAGCTTTTGAAAGATTTATGTTGCTGGTGTGCAATCGACAGACAACAGTACCCATCGCACCTTTAGATGTACCCCAGGGAGAGCCATTTTTTCAACCAGGATGTTGAAATATTGTAACTTCAAAGGATATTCTAAATGTATTTTACTGATGTACCCCAAGGGAGATGTTCTATTCCTTCGTCAAGATGTTATTGGTCATGATAGAGTCATGAGGTAAAGCCTCTATTGTAAGTCGAGTCAATAGTACCCTAATTGTTGATTTTTCTTAGCGACATCGAGAGCCATTCTCTTAAGAGAATTGTACCGTCCCCGACCCTCCGACCGACGAAGAGGACGCTACCATAACACTATCTACCCAAGCAACTAGCCCCATGAACATACACATAAAAACTAAATGCTTTGAACTAAAACGTGCATACATTGTTCCTATACAGCGAAAGCAAAACCATACATTCAAGCATTTAGCATGTTCATCATTTCATTAAACAACAAATACAGTTTGCAGAGATGAAATAGTCAAGAATACTTATCTTATGAACAAACTCGTCCCGCAACCAGCTATGTCGCTGCAACATTCCACCCAACCATAGGCCAGTGTGCTCCTTAATCTCTTAGCAACACTGCCACCCCCAAGCTAGGCATGATTCCCACAAGGAATAAGGAAACTAAGCAGGCTCATACATAGCCAAGGATACCACAAAATTCAGCAAAGCCAACACAGTTGGGTTAATCAGGCTATCAGGGAGCTGGGAAAAGCCGCCTGCTAGGTTGGTGGGCTCACTGAAGAGCTAGGGACACCTGCACCAGAACTAGCCTGACTTCTAGGACACCCACACACACCCAACACAAGGAATCAGTCCCTTCTCTGTTGCACAATCCCTCAGGTCCTAACTTCCCTTCCAATGCTATTCAGGGGGTGTAGAGAAGAAAGCCAGCCCTCTAGCTCTGTCTATGAGGCTCCGGAACACACCAGGTTTATCAAGCAGACCAAACCTTCATTCCCACTCCAAAACCGTCCAAAGACCAACCACTGCATACACACCGCAAAATTGGGCAATTCTCAGCCCTGGGGAATAAAAAGGGGAAACATTACTGCAGCCAAAATGGTGATACCCAGCTCAGACCGAGCAAGACAATCCCAAAGTTGTTCTTGGCCCTAGCGTGGCCAAAACAACTCGGCAACAACCCATACTCATGGGGAAAACATCAACCACGATTCCTCCACTGAAAACAACAGGAAAGACATAGCCTGATTGGGAAAGGAATCAGACGTAACAGACTTTCAGCGTGGAGATGGATTCGTATACACATACCCACAAAACCTGCAAAGTGACTACACACAGCAAAATCCAAAAACGAGATTTACACATAGCAAAATCATGAGGGTAAGGCAGCTCTCCCAGTTCTCTACGTGAGGAAAATCCCAAAAACTATGTGTGAGGAGAGAAAACAGTCGTCCCTGCGTGAGAATGGCAAAAATGGAAGAATGGGGTCATTCCTTCTCCTCCTGCCCACGTGAGGATGAACGAGCTCCCTGGTGGAGTGTGCGTGTGGGAAAGGACTAATAGTCCTGCCACACACCACTGCCATGCAATAACTGCCCCCAACTAACATCAGAGGATTTAATTTGGTAGTTGAATGAGACAAGGAAAGGTGAGTAAGACAAAAGGTGGGTGACAGCTAAATGGGTTTATCCATTGACACTTGGCTTTTCCCCCATTGGCCCCAAAGGTCAAATAATTCCCCCTCCCTATCCTTAGGAAAATCATGCCCTTTTCATTATGGTTGCATTGACATTGCTGGTTGTGGGTATTTTTAATTAAAATGCATATTTACATGATGCGAAAATTATAATGTGCCGGCCAGCACGAATATACCATCGGCAACGATTTTAATCGCTAAAACATAAAATGTTAAACTGATGGTGGGGCTTTTGCCTTTAACTCCACACCACGATTAATTACAATATATACATCATATACATTAAATGCAAACGGGGTCAAAATCTAGCTGTTACAAAAATGGGGACACCTGGTCTGGGACCACGATGTGGACTCAACCTAGAGTTGAGTGATCATTCCGTTGAATGATGATATCCGGTCCGAGATCGCGATATGGACCTAGTCCAGCACTAGGGAGACTCAACCTTGAGTTGAGTGACCAATCTGTTGAATGGTGACATCTGATCCGGAACCAGGATGTGGAACCAGTCTAACACTGGTAGACTCGACCTAGATCTGAGTAGCCATTCTTTTGAATTGAGGTACCTAGTCAGTTACCAAGAATTCACCTAATCCAGGACTAGGAACTCAGCCCGGTGCTGAGGGCCATTCTCCGACAGAATGGAGGGGCTTGGTCTGTTACCAAGTATTTGACCTAGTGTCAAATTATGTAGCCTATGGCTAAGGCACCTAGTCTGTTACCAGGAAGACACTATAAGCCCTAGACTAGGTCAAGGCATGTGTGACACTCTGACCCTTAAACAGTGGGCTTTGTGATCTTCTCCAAGGCTTAGCTACCCTTGGTTAAGACACCTTAGTACCCGATCTTGGCGTCACACAGTGTGAGATAAAAACATTAGTAATTCTCTTTGTTTATAATGAAGTACTTTGAGTGGGGTTAAAAGACCACCTTGACCACTTGTATTAAGCACAGGGCAATTGAAGAAGGCTAAAGAAAAAGTCAAAAATACATAAAGACCCTTAGTACCACTAAGATGTAAAAGTGAAAGTGCAAAAAGACCTTTGGTACAACTAAAGGCAAAAGTCAAAATTAAAAAAGAATAAAATAATATTATTTTGATCTTTCTAATTTTGGCCCACTTACAGGTGACTCAAAAGGATATAAAAGAAGATCAATCCATTTCATTATTACACACACTTGCTCTCACAGGTACAATTGCTCCAACTGAAGATTTCACAGGTTATTGAAGAGAAGGAAAATTATTGTGATGCCCTAGCATGGATGAGTCTAGCTAGGGCATGCACATTTATCTTTTGTAAACCCTGAGCTAGGGTTCTTATCAGCTGCAAGTTTTTATCAATCTTTTATGAGCTAGGGTTTTTACCCTAACCATCCTCTTCACTTTCGGGCAGCTGGTTATTTTTATGGGAGGCCTCTCTCTCAGTTCAATGGGTAGCCATCAGTTTTACGGGCAGCCCAACTCTTCCACAGGCTGCCCCATTTCTTCTTCGGACAGCTTCATTGAGGGTTCGGCCCTCCTCCTTTACCCTCGAGCAGCCTATTGCAAGCATACCCGTGAGGGTTTTAGCCTGCGGCCAACCCTTAGGTAGCCCGTGAGGGCTGCAGGCTGCAGCAGCAGCTGCAGACAGACCAGTGAGGTCTCAGGCTGCCAGCAGATAGGCTCGAGAGGCCTCGGGCTGCCACAGACCTTCCCAACAGGTTTCAAGCAGCAGGCAAAGCAAGGCTGCAGTACGGTCAGGCAGCGGGCTGCAGGCCGGGCAGCAGATCTGCCCATTCGAGCAGCAGTACGGTCAAATCCGGGCAGCCTGCAATTTCTGGACAGGAGAGAGAATTAGGGCAAGCAGCCCTAATTTGTGAAAAAAACCATAATTTGGTATTTTGATGTGTAATTGGATTATCTTATGAAATTGTGGATCTATGGTACAAACTCAGTTAGAGTTTCAGAATTTTCGAAAAACTCGATCATATCATTTACGAGATGAATTACTAATGCTTTTGGGGTTTTTGTCCTTTAAAGGTTTCCCCAGTGAAAAATCCTGAGTTCAATGTGTTGATGTATTGATGTTGTTTACTGCGCTTGTCATTTGTTTATGTTAGTCAACAAATTTTAAAAGTATTCATGCTAATGCTAAAAATTCAACATAGTATCAGAGCTTAGCATGTGAAGACACAGTAAAGGGAGATTGTTGTTGTCTTCCTCGACCTTGGGATAAGTTTTGCAGACTTAATATTTGACTAAGTGGCAGAGATGGCTGTCAATATCTTCAAACCGAAAGAGAAGCTACAAGGTTCAGCTAACTACAACTCCTGGAAGGCTAGGTTGACAGCTATCCTAGAAGAAAATGACTTGGATGACATTGTGTTTAATGTCAGTGAAGAGCCAACATCTAATGCCGGCAGACTTGCTTACAAGAAGAAGCAGGCTAAGGCTAAAAGAATCATTTATGATTCTGTCAAAGAAATGGTGATGCCCACCATCACAGCATTGAAGACTGCCAAAGAATGCTTTGACACCTTGGCCAACTTGTATGAGAAGGCTCCTATCCAAAAGAGAGTCTTAAAGAAGAGGTTACAAACTTTCAAGCTGAACAAGGATGAAGGGGTTAGTTCCTTCTTCACGAAGAAGGCACAGGTAAGAGATCAACTTATTGCCATTGGTATTTCTGTTGATGATGATGACCTTGTGCAAACTGTGGTTGATGGTCTCCCAAGCTCTTGGGAAAGCTTCATGGCATTTGTCAATGGACGAGAGAATCAGCCAACTTTCGAAAGATTGTGGCATGATTGCATAGAAGAAGAGGGAAGGACCTCAGGCAAGGTAACCAAGGAAGGTAACCTTGCACTTGCAGCAAAGACAAAGAAGTTCAAGAAGCCCTTCTCTCAGCAAAAGAAGGGAAAGAAACCTCAAGGTAAGTTCTCTGATATGTCAAAAGTGGAATGATATAATTGCCACAAGTTTGGACACTTTGTCAAGGATTGAAGGCAAACCAAGAAGAAATCCAAAAGAAGATTTCAAGCCTCTGCTGCAGAAGCAAAAGAAGAAGAAAAACCGAAGAAGAAGAAGAAAACCAAGGCTAACAAAGAAGAAGAACCTAGAAGAGAGTACTACTTGATTTCTGCTCTCTCTGGTTCTATCACAGACAGTGCTACCTCTTGGTTGGTGGATAGTGGTGCCTCTAGGCACATGACAGGTAACTATGGAGCTCTCACCAATTACAAAAAGAAGAAGTTCACCACACAAGTGGAACTTGGAGATAACTCCACTTACAAGATTGAAGGAGTTGGCTCAACTTCACTTCAACTTGACTCAGGTACGGTTCTTCATATTAATGATGGCTTATATGTTCCTGGTTTAAAGAAGAATCTTCTATCTGTTGCTGGCTTAGAGGACAAGGGCTACAGAGTCCTCTTCATGGACAAGAAAGTCCTTCTATGGGCAAAGGATGAAGATCTAAGCTCAACAGTACAGATTGGGGTTTGAGAGGGAGGCCTTTACAAAGATTCAGAGGATTCCACTCATGCTTTGGTAGATCATACAGTTGATCCATGTGAGTTGTGGCATAGGAGGTTTGGACACCTTCACTACACAGCTCTCCCAAGCTTGCAGAAGATGGTCACAGGTATGCCAGGGGTATCTCCAAAACATGATGGAATTTGCAAAGGATGTGCATTAGGTAAGAACACTAAGAAATCTTTTTCCATAAGCAAGAATAAATCTAGAGGCAATTTGGATTTGATTCATTCTGACATTTGTGGACCTATGTCTTCACCCTCTTTGAGTGGGTCTTTATATTATGTCTTGTTCATTGATGATCACTCTTGGAAGTCATGGATTTACTTCCTCAAGGCCGAGAGTGAAACTTTTTACAAGTTCAAACGGTTCAAGACACTGATTGAAATCAGACGGGCAGACACATCTGTATCTTGAGATCAGATAACGGAGGTGAGAATGAATCTAATGAGTTTGATGATTTTTGTCGGGAAGCAGGAATCAAGAAAGAGCTGACAGTACCCTACAATGCTTAGCAAAATGGGGTTGTAGAAAGGAAGAATAGAACGATCTGTGAAGTTGCTAAAGCGATGCTTACTGATCTGGATCTTCCTTTATCTTTGTGGGCAGAAGATGCAGGTACTGTTGTGTACATCCAGAACAGAAGCCCTCATGCTATCTTGGGGGAGAAGACTCCAGAAGAAGTCTTCACCAAGAAGAAACCTGCAGTTGATCACATGAGGATATTTGGCACTCCGGTGTACATTCATGTGCCAAAGGAAAAGAGGGCCAAGCTAGAGCCCTTCGGTAAGAAAGGTATATTTGTCGGATACAGTGATTGCTCAAAGGCCTATCATATCTATGTACTGGGGAAGAGGTACATTGAAGTCAGCAGAGATGTGATCTTCCATGAGGAAGTTGTGTCGGATACAATGATTGCTCGAAGACCTATCATATCTATGTACCGGGGAAGAGGTACATTGAAGTCAGCAGAGATGTGATCTTCCATGAGGAAGTTGTGTTTCGTAAAACACAAGAGCTTTCAACGGAAGATGAAGTACCTCCCCTTGAGTTTCCAGATTCAGAAATTTAGAGGGAGGAAGAGGAATTTGAGGATCAAATTCCAAATGCACCTGAGGACACTGAAAGTCCACCAAAAGAACTACTTGAAGTTCCTCCTTCCACAAGGAAACCTGCTTGGTATCGAGAAACGGTACAAGGCGAGAAGCATAAAGCTCCTCCCGAGACTTTCAGAGAAAGCATAAGACCACAGAAGTACTATGGTCTTATGAGCCAGCTTATCAGTGCAGAACCTTCCTCATACGAAGAAGCAGCAAGTCAACAGGTTTGGGTGGATGCCATGATTGAAGAGTACAGTTCAATCATGAAGAATGATGTGTGGGAAGTTGTTCCCAAACCAACAGGAAAGTTAGTAGTGACATCCAAATGGCTTTATAAAATCAAGCATGTTGTTGATGACAGTGTGGAGAAGTATAAAGCCAGATTCATGGCTCGTGGATTCACTCAAAAAGAAGGCATTGACTATGATGAGACATTGGCTCCTGTTGCCAGGTATACTACCATTAGAACCATCATTTCACTTTCTGTGGTATTTGGATGGAAGTTACATCAAATGGATGTAAAGATGACCTTTCCTCAACGGCAAGATTGAGGAGGAAGTCTATATTGAACAACCTGATGGCTTTGTGACTCATGAGAGGAAGACCCATGTATGTAAACTGAAGAAAGCCTTGTATGGACTAAAACAGGCTCCGGGAGTCTGGTATGCGAGGATGGATGGATTTCTACACATCTTGGGGTTTTCCAAAAGTACAATTGATACTAACTTGTACTTTAGGGTTGTTCATAATCATGTCTTGATACTTGTTCTATATGTAGATGACTTGTTTCTCACAGGTGATGAACAGTTGATAGAACAATGCAAGAGGGAGCTTACCTCTGAATTCGAGATGAAAGATCTTGGGTTGACGCATTATTTCCTTGGCTTAGAGGTCTGGCAAAAGCCAGGTGTGATCTTCCTGACACAAGGAAAGTATGCAGTGGACATCTTGCAAAGATTTGAGATGCAGGACTGCAAGTCCATGAGCATACCCACGACTACCAACTTGACAAAGTTGTGTGACTCAGCTACCAGCTCACAGAGTGTGGACTCTACTCTGTACAGATAGCTTATTGGATCCTTGATGTATCTTGTGCATACAAGACCGGACATCTACTAAACAGTGAATGCTCTGAGTCAGTTCATGTTCGATCCGAGGCACATTCACTTGGTAGCACTTCCAAACACGTACTCAGATATGTGCGAGGGACTATCACTTATGGGCTCAAGTATACTTCCAGCAGTGGAGTATTATTATCTGGATATGCAGATTCAGATGGGGCTGGCAGTGCAGTAGACCGAAAAAGTACCTCTGGTTACTGCTTCAGTATGGGATCAGCAATGATCTCTTGGTCCATAGCTCGGAGTAGAGATGAGGCAGAGTATATTGCTACAAGTGATGCTTGCAAGGAAGTAGTTTGGCTCAAAAAACTTATATCTGATCTATTAGGGGGAAAGCTTGACTCAACAATCATCCATTGTGATAATCAGAGTTGCATAAAGCTTTCGGAGAACCCAGTTTTTCATGATAGATCAAAACACATTGAAATGAGGTATCATTTCATCAAAGACCTAGTGCAGAGAGGTGCTCTAAAGTTGCAGTACATTCGTACGGATGAACAAATCGCAGATATCTTGACCAAGCCTCTAAAAGCATCAAAGTTCGTGCACTTTCATTACAAGCTTGGCATGGCAGAGAATGCCTCTCTCGCTGAGAGGGAGTGTTGATTTTTCTGAGCAGCATCGAGAGCCATTCTCTTAGGAGAATGAGGACACCTGGTCCGGGACCACGGTGTGGACTCTACCTAGAGTCGAGTGATCATTTTGTTGAATGCTGATATCTGGTCTGGGACCACGATATGGACCCAGTCCAGCACAGGGGGGGCTCAACCTTGAGTTGAGTGACCATTCTGTTGAATGGTGACATCTGGTCTGGGACCAGGATGTGGAACCAGTCTAGCACTAGTAGACTTAGGCTAGATCTGAGTAGCCATTCTTTTGAATGGAGGCACCTGGTCAGTTACCAAGAATTCACCTAGTCCAAGACTAGGGACTCAACTCGGGGCTGAGGGCCATTCTCTGAGAGAATGGAGGTGCTTGGTCTGTTACCAAGTATTTGACCTAGTGTCAAATTATGCAGCCTATGGCTGAGGCACCTGGTCTGTTACCAGGAAGACACTATAACCCCTAGACTAGGTCTAGGGATCAGTGGGATTTACGATCTTCTCTAAGGTTTAGCTACCCTTGGTTAAGACACTTTAGTACCCGATCTTGGTGTCACACAGATTGTGAGATAAAAACATTAGTAATTCTCTCTGTTTATAATGATGTACTTTAAGTGGGGTTAAAAGACCACCTTGACCACTTGTATTGACCATAGGGCAATTGAAGAAGACTAAAGCAAAAGTCAAAAATACATAAAGACCCTTAGTACCATTAAGGTGTAAAAGTGAAAGTGCAAAAAGACCTTTGGCACAACTAAAGGCAAAAGTCAAAATTAGAAAAGAATAAAATGATATTATTTTAATCTTTCTAATTTTGGCCCACTTACAAGTGACTCAAAAGGATATAAAAGAAGATCAATCCATTTCATTATTACACGCACTTGCTCTCACAGGTACAACTGCTCCAACTGAAGATTTCACAGGTTATTCAAGGGAAGAAAAATTACTGTGATGCCCTAGCATGGATGAGTCTAGGTAGGGAATGCACATTTATATTTTGTAAACACTACGCTAGGTTTCTTATGAGCTGCAAGTTTTTATCAGTCTTTTGTGAGCTAGGGTTTTACCCTAACCATCTTCTTCACTTATGGGCAGCTGGTTATTTTTACGGGCAACCTCTCTCTCAATTCACCGGGTAGCCATCGGTTATACGGGAAGCCCAACTCTTCCACAGGCTGCCCCCTTTCTTCTTCAGGCAACTTCATTAAGGGTTCGGCCCTCCTCCTCTACCCTCGAGCAGCCTATTGCAGGCATACTCGTGAGGATTTTGGCCTACGGCCAACCCTTGGGTAGCCCGTGAGGGTTGCAGGCTGCTGCAGCAGCTGTAGACAGACCTGTGAGGTCTCGAGCTGCCAGCAAATAGGCCCGAGAGGCCTCGGACTGCCATAGACCTGCCCAGCAGGTTCCAGGCAGCAGATCAGGGCTGCGGGCAGCAAGCAAAGCAGGGCTACGGGCAGCAGGCGAAGTAGGGCTGCAATACAGTCAGGCAGCAAGCAAAGCAGGGCTGTAGTACAGTCGGGCAACGGGCAAAGCAGGGCTGCAGTACGGTCGGGCAGCAGATCTGCCCATTCAAGCAGCAGTACGGTCAAATTTGGGCAGCCTACAATTTCTAGGCACGAGAGAGAATTAGGGCAGCAAGCCCTAATTTGTGAAAAAGCGTTGTAGTACGATCGGGCAACGGGCAGAAGATCTGCCCATTCGAGCAGCAATACGGTCAAAGTTGGGCAACCTGCAATTTCTGGGCAAGAGAGAATTAGGGCAGCAAGCCCTAATTTGTGAAAAAACCCTAATTGGGTATTTTGTTGTGTAATTGGATTATCTTATGAAATTGTGGATCTATGGTACAAACTCGGTTAGAGTTTGAGAATTTTGGAAAAACTCAGTCAACTCATTTACGAGATGAATTACTAATGCTTTTGGGGTTTTTTTCCTTTAAAGGTTTCCCCAGTGAAAAATCTTGTGTTCAATGTGTTGATGTATTGATGTTGTTTACTACACTTGTCATTTGTTTATGTTAGTCTACAAATTTTAAAAGTATTCATGCTAATGCTAAAAATTCAACACTAATGAATATAATATAATATTGTTTTGAGTCTTCCTAGGTGAAGTCAGCCCAGTCAGTTTAGTGGGGCCGACTTGTTAGGGTAAAAGTCAAGTGACTTAAAGAGTATAAATAGCGAAGTTGTGCTCCTCATTATAACATACAGATACACACTTGTGTAGCGCATAGGAAAGAGAGAGAGAGACATACCAGCAAGGAGGAGAATATCTATTTTTCGGGTTTTATCTTATACATCTATATAGAGGAAGTTTTATTGGGTTTTCTTCCCCTTGAGAGTTTCCCAGGATAAATACTGTGTCTATCTTGTGATTGTGTTTCTTTCAGTGATTCTGCATATGATATTGTTGTGAATTTAGATTAAATACTAATGATATCTAACTAAGCGTATGAAATCTTAACATGGTATCAAAGCTAGCCTGAATAAAACAGCTTTCACAAGGTGAAATTCTCTCTCCTCTGCCTCTAAAAGAAATTAGGGTTTCTGCAAAGTTTGAAATTTTGAAGATCTGCTTGCATAGAAAGTTGTGCCTCCCTAGAGTGCATCTATTAAGCCCTAGATCGAAGTTTTTGAGGAGGTGAATCTCCCGGAAAGTCAAACCCTAATTTGGCCCTGAACCAGAAAACTCTAGAAAACCAGAACCAAAAATCTACAAAAACTGCAACCTCGCAAGCAAGTTTTGAAGGGTGAAGATTTGGGATCTCCAAAAACCAAGTGGACCAACCGACGCGCCTCAGTCAAGCGCATTTCCTAGTAAGGTTAGCTTTTCATTTTGAGAAACTTCAATTTTTAGTGACCTCCTGGATAAGATGGCCCCAAGCACTAAGCTTGAGGACAAGCTGGAAGGCATAGAAAACTTCCTAGCAATGAAATATAGGATTGGTCTCATTCATAAAGAGAATGATCATGAGAAGTAAATCAAGGATGAAGTTGCAGAACCAAAAGAAGATGAAGCTAAGGAGAAGCATCAGAAAGACCTAATCAAGGCAATGAGGATCATTGTTGATTCAATTAAAGATCACTTGATCTCTCAAGTGTCATCTAAGAAGACACCAAAGCAAATGTATGATGCACTTTCCAAAATGTATGAGGGAAAGAACATCAACAGGAAGATGAACTTGAGAGCTCAACTAAAGGGTACCAAGATGAGTAAAGGAGAATTAATTCAAGACTACTTCACAAGGGTCTCCCGATTCAGGGAACAACTAAGTGCCACTGGAGACACCCTTGATTACGATAAACTAGTTATGACTGCTCTCAATGGTCTCACTACACCTTGGGATTCAATCATACAAACTCGGTGTGCCAGAAAAGTAAGTATGAAGTTTGACATTGTATGGGAAGATTGCATCCAAAAAGAAGCTAGAGTAGCTAACAGAGAAGCTCTAGCCATCCATACTAAAAGAAGAAAACAATCAAACTTCAAGAAGGATAGTCACAAGGAGCATAGACCTCCAAAGAAGTTTCAAAAGAAAAGAGAAAACAATCAAAAGAAAGACTACTCAAAATATCAATGCTATAACCGTCATAAGATAGGACACCTTGCCAGAGAGTGTCCATTGAAGAAGAACAACAACAAAAGACATCATGCTCATCTAGTTGAAGATGAGGATGAAGAAGAAGAAGAAAGACCTTAAAAGAGACTAACAAATGGAGGAGATGTAGAAGAATATGTACTATTCTCTGCACTCTCTAGGTCTGTAACACCTGGAGAAGATACATGGCTTATTGATAGTGGTGCTTCAAAGCACATGACAGGGAAGAAGAAAACTCTATCAAGACTTGAAGAAAAGAACTTTCCTTAGAAAGTATCATTAGGAGATGACTATCAATATCCCATCAATGGTATTGGTGAATCAAGCTACAAGCTTGACTCTGGAACTTCCATGAAGATGAAAAAAGTACTATATGTACCAAGTTTGAAAAAGAACCTATTTTCCATCTCAGCACTAGATAAGAAAGGATATAGAGTTGCTTTTATAGATGGACAAGTACTCATGTGGACCAAGGGAAAGACACTTCAAGATGTTGTGATCATTGGTGAAGAAGGAGGACTGTACAAACTCAAGGGACATCTAGAGACAACCCATGTCCATGAGACCACTAGCTCAAGTGAACTATGGCATAGAAGGCTTGCTCACATCAACTACAAAGCACTACCCTATGTGAGCAAGGTGGTAACAAGGTTACCAGATCTTAATAGTGATCATGAAGGAACTTGCAAAGAATGTGCAAGAGGAAAGAACATCAAGAATCCCTTTCCGAAAAGTGAAACAAAGACTGAAGGTGTACGTTGGAATTAATTCATTCTAATGTACGTGGTCATATGCCCTCCACGTCTTTAAGGGGATATGAATATTATGTCACATTTATTGATGACTATTCAAGAAAGACATGGATATACTTCTTGAAGACCAAGAGTGAAGTGTTCGGGAAATTCAACGAATTCAAAGCCTTGATAGAGAACCATTCAAAAAGAAGAATCAAGACACTGAGATCAAATAATGGTGGAGAATATACTTCAAAAAAATTTGAAGCATTCTGCAAGGAAGCTGGAATTAAGAGGGAACTAACCACTCCCTACAATCCCCAAGAGAATGGTGTTGCGGAAAGAAAGAATAGAACCATTATGGAAGCAATGAAAACAATGATTCATGACTAAGACCTTCCCATGCATCTATGGGTTGAAGCAGCAAGAACAGTTGTGTATGTGCTGAACAGATTATCACATAGTGGTCTTGGATTCAAGACTCCTGAAAAAATGTATATAGGAAAGAAACCAAAACTGAGCCATCTCAAGATATTTGGATGTTCGACATATGTACATATTCCAAAAGAGAAGAGAACCAAGTTGGATCCTTCTGAAAAGAAGGGAATATTTGTTGGATACTGTGAAGTCTCCAAAGCCTTCAAGATATACATTTCAAAATTCCATCATGTAGAGATTAGTAGGGATGTGACATTTGATGAAGAAACAGCTCTTAAGAAATCTAGAAGATGTAAGAGTGAAGAAGTACATGAAGAGGATGTACCTTCCAGAAAGGTAGAAGTTGAACCCTCTCCTAAAATAGTAGCATCAGAAGATCATGATATGCTAAAACCTCAAGAACCCGCTACTATGGATATATCTCGAAAGAGAAAATCTACTTGGGTAAGAGAAATCATACAAGAAGCAGAAAAGTATGGAGCTCCAGAAGACTCCACAAGAACAAGCAAGAGATCAAAGCCATTCTCCAGTTATGTAGCTTTGATGTTTGATCTTGTAGATCAAGAACCCACCAGCTACGAGGAAGTTGAACAGAAGAAAGAATGGGTGGAAGCAATGACGGAAGAATACTAGTCAATAATGAAGAATGATGGTTGGGATATAGTACCCAAACCAGAAAACAAGAATGTGGTATCTTCAAAATGGATCTACAAGATAAAACATGCAGCTGATGGAAGTATTGAAAAATACAAGGCAAGATTTGTGGCTAGAGGATTCTCTCAAAAAGAGGGGATTGATTATGAAGAGACATTTGCTCCAGTAGCAAGGTACACTTCCATCAGAACCATCATGGCACTTGCATCCATGATGAAGTGGGATCTACACCAGATGGATGTAAAGAAAACCTTTCTGAATGGTGTGATTGAGGAAGAGGTATACATCGAACAGCCACGAGGATTTGAAGTCGAAGACAGAGTGACTCATGTATGTAAGTTGAAAAAGGCTATGTATGGATTGAAGCAAGCTCCTAGAGCTTGGTATGGAAGAATAAATAGCTTCTTGACAAGCTTGGGCTTTACCAAGAGTAAAGTTGATCCTAACCTTTACCTTAAGGTTATGGATGATGAACTTGTCATACTATTGTTGTATGTGGATGATCTATTTCTAACTGGAAATGAGAAACAGATCACAGAAAGCAAGAAGAAGCTAGCTCAAGAATTCGAGATGAAAGATCTTGGATTGATGCATTATTTCCTCAGGCTAGAAGTGTGGAGGAGCCCAAAAAGAATCTTTCTGAACCAAGGAAAGTATGCAGTAGAAATCTTGAAAAGATATGATATGTTGGATTGTAAAGCCATGGCCACACCCATGGATACCAACCTAAAGTTGTTATCTGATGAATCATCAGAGTTAGTGGATATGACTCAGTACAGACAAATTATTGGGTCGTTGATGTATCTGAAGAATACAAGGACAAATATATGCTTTGTTGTGAACACCTTAAGTCAGTATCTAATTGAACCTAGACGGCTTCACCTGATAGCTGCAAAGCTTGTGATGAGGTACCTAAAAGGTAGGATAGACTTTGGACTGTACTAGGTTAGAGATCATGACTACAGATTGTATGGATATACGGATTCAGATTGGGCGGGAAGTGTCGTAAACAGAAAGAGCACCTAAGGTGGATGTTATTATCTGGGATCTGCCATGATCTCATGGTTTAGTAAGAAACAGTCCATTGTTGCTCTCAGCACGGCTGAAGCATAGTACATAGCAGCTTGTTGTGCTAGTTGTGAAGCGATATGGCTTCGGAAACTAATGTCAAGTCTACTTGACATGGAGTTGGATACCACAGTGATTCTATATGACAACTGGAGTTGTATAAAGATGACAGAAAATCCTGTGTTCCATGATAAATCAACACACAGAAATCTGATATTTTTATATAAAGGATATGGTACAAAAGGGAGCTATAAAGCTCTAGTATGTGAGTACCGATGAACAAGTTGTTGATGTGCTGACCAAGCCTCTATCTCAAGTAAAGTTTGAATATTTCTATCACAAGCTTGGTGTAGTCCGAAAAGACTTTCCTCGCGAGGAACAGTGATTATACTACAGACTTTTCTCGCAAGGAGGAACAATGAAGATATGGACTCTCTTCGAAAAGGAGGAACAAGTCGAAGATATGGACTCCCCTCGGAAAGGAAGAACAGGTCGAATATATGAACCCTCCTTGGACAAAAGGGGTGCAGGTTGATGATATGATCCTCCCTAGAAAGGGGGAGTGATAATAAGACTGTCATTGATAATGGGATGGCGGTGATGCTCCAGTACAAAAGAGGCCAAGTGCGCCTGCAGATGCTGATAAGGTCCGACATTCACTTGTGGACGATAGTATCCTCTTTTGAGGATGGACTTGCAGATAATAACACTCTGCTCTTGAGAGTGGTCCTAGCTCTTACCGACTAAGGATGGTCCTGCAAGACGATACTCTCGCATGGAGTGTGTACCTACATTCATTTGTAGATGTCGTAGAATAACACTCGCTTAGGAGTCGTCCTAGCTTTGAAGCTAAGGATGCTCTACGATGAGTCCTTACGGACGACGAGTCCTGCATTTAGGTGCGGACCAAAACTGCAATCGCAGACGATACTCTCGCATGGAGAGTGTACCTACATTCAATTGTAGATGTCGTAGATTAACACTCGTTTAGGAGTGGTCCTAGCTTTGAAGTTGAGGATGCACTACGATGAGTCCTTACGGACGAAAGGTCCTGCATCTAGGTGCGGACGAGATCTGTAGTTTAAGACGATGCTCTCGCATGAAGAGTATGCCTACAGGCACATGTTGATGTCGTAGTATAACACTCGCTTGGAATGGTCTTGGCTCTAACAAGCTGAGGATGGTCTACGATGAGTCCTTGCGGACGATGTGGTCCTGCATTCATTTGCGGACGATCAAGTTGGTCAATACTATGGACCCTCCTCGATAAGGGGGAGCAGGCTGATGAGGATTGAATCATCCTTGGACCTATGTCCTAAAGTGATAGGAATTGATCATCCCGCAAAGAGATCATGTGTATTGCATGTAGTGTTGTGACAAAGGATCGAGAAGATCGAAGTGTTGCTGCAAATGATCGAGAAGATCGAAGTGCTGCTGCAAAGGATCGAGAAGATCGAAGTGTTGCTACAAGGGATTGGAAGAGCAAAGTGTTGTTGCAAAAGGAACAAGTGATCAAGTGTTGTAGAAGATGAAGACTCAGTGTTGTAGAAGATGATGTTAGAATAGAGAAAACATTGAAGAGTAAGTGTTCCAGTTACTGATGATTGTTGAAAAATTCCTATGACATATAGATGTATTACCTTGATTGTGCTAAAGATGCTCTATCTCGTTACTCCTATAGTTGATGATGTTAATGTCAGTAGAATACCCTTCTCGTTAAGGGGGAGTGTTGAAATATTGTAACTTCAAAGGATATTCTAAATGTATTTTAATGATGTACCCAAAGGGAGATGTTCTATTCCTCCATTGGGATGTTATTGGTCATCATAGAGTCATGAGATAAAGCCTCCATTGTAAGTCGTGTCAATAGTACCCTAATGAATATAATATAATATTGTTTGAGTTTTCCTAGGTGAAGTCGACCCAGTCAATTTAGTGGGGCCGACTTGTTAGGGTAAAAGTCAAGTGACTTAAAGAGTATAAATAGAGGAGTTGTGATCCTCATTATAACATACAAACACACACTTGTGCAGCGCATAGGAGAGAGAGAGAGAGACATGCCAACAAGGAGGAGAATACATATTTTTGGGGCTTTATCTTATACATGTATAGAGGAAGTTTTGTTGGGTTTTCTTCCCCTTGAGGGTTTCCCAGGATAAATACTGTGTCTATCTTGTGATTGTGTTTCTTTCAGTGATTCTGCATATGCTACCTTTGTGAATTTGGATTAAACACTAATGATATCTAGCTAAGCATATGAAATCTTAATCAAGAGGGGTGTTATCGAGCAATGGTGGTCATGGTTTGGCCCTTCGGTCTTTCCTTTAGGAGTACTATGGCTTAATGGCACTGCTGACCACCCTTTGTTGGGGTTTCTAACCCCGGGGTTGGTGTTCGGGGCTCCTAGGGGTTGACATTTGTCTCCCTTCACAGCCACTTAGGACACCCTCATGGCCCTTCTGCACACTGGCGCCTTCTCTCCTTGGTCTTATTTCCTGAGAGGAAGCTATCCTCCACGCCAGGCCTTCTGCTGCTTTGAGGAGGACGTTGATGGATTTTACAACATTCTTGGGGTTAGATGGGGTATAACGCCCTCCCTCCAACTCACTCCAACCCTTCGTTTGGGGTGATTCGCTAATTTTAGCAATTTTTGGCACCTAGGGGAAAAATACCCCAGGTAGCCTACCTTGAGCCTACACTATGGCTATTTTTTATTATTATTTTGTTTTAATTTTAAGTTGAGATTTTATAATTTGAAATTGACATTTTAAAGGCATGTCGGCCTAGATATTTTTGTAAAAAGTGAGTGTGAGATCATATAAATAGATCTCCTCACTTTATTTTAAGATGAGATAAGTGGGATTGTTACTATGTTGCTAGTTTACCCTAACTAGGGCTCTTTGGAGAGAATGCGCCCCTCTTGAGGAGGAATTTTTCTTGGTTATGAAAGATGGTTTTTGGAAGTTCTTCAGTTGAATTCTCTTTTATGGTGATGCTTCAATTTATTGCCTAAACACAAGCACACTAAGGTTTGGTTTCTAATCTATCTGTTTAAATGTTGGTAGATGATGCATATTCATGACTGAATGGTTGCTTTAGGTCTGCATTTTTTCTAGAGTAGGCCATTTCCAACCTTTTTGTCACCTTGGAAGAAGAGGTACGTCTCCTTGTGAGAGTCTTCTAGGGCTTATCCATAGTTCTCTAGGATAGTTTCCTAACTAGGTTCCTTCTCCTCATTTGGAAGCCATTTTCTTCTTAGAATCCTTAGGGCTAGGGCACCTTGGCATACCCTTATCCTCATTTCAATACCTAAAACAATCCTGCAATTTCCCTTTTCAACACTCGTTGGCTTCTCCTTTACCTTCGGCAACCTTCTTGACACTCCTTTACACCTTCACTGCCTCCATTTTTCCTCCTGGTTCCCTTTCCCGAGCTACTCCCTAAACTAAGACAACCTTCACTCCCTCTTCGCGGCTTTCCCTTCTATCCATCTCACCCTCGACTGCCAGATTCCCTGCCCTTTCCACCCTCAAGGTTGCCCTAAGTCCTTTTTTCTTCCACCTTTGGTTGTCCCTCAAGCAACCCTAACAAAGCTTGGGTTTGTCCTTTAGGGCAAGCCCTTGGCTGCTCCTTATCCCGGATCTACTTCTAGCAGCTGTCCTAACCCTCACCCTAAACCCAAACGCCTCGAGCCTCCTTCCTCTTTCCTTTTGTCCCTTCGTTGCCCATCTGTCAGCCCCCTTCTATTCTTAACCTGTTGTTGTAGCAGTTGCTCCCTAACCCTAACTACCTCGGTTACCCCCTTTTCTATCCTCCTTGCCCTCGATAGCCCTCCTCCCCTTTTCTTCCTCAGGCCTGCCTTAAGGCTGCCTTCCTATCTGTTATCAGATATGCATTCCGCAGTTGGTCTACCATGATGCAGTATACAGACTTGTCTCTTATTCTATTCCGGGTTATTTTTCACATGGGGCATTAACATGGATCATCACAACTTCAGCCATTCCAGAGCCTTGTTCATCAAATTTTCCTTGCCATGACTGAGATTCAGGAGTCCATTGAGATGATTTCAATGATGACATAGTTCATTTCAGCAGAGCAACAGATCATATTTGATACAAACAGTACATAGGGGCCTTATCAGTTGGAAACAGGTATATATGGTGAGATCAGGTATATGCTTCTTTGGTTTGATTATGCTCTATGATGTATGTCAAACACCTATGCTTGTCATGTTAGGACGATTATGGTGACCTATGCTTATATGTACTAATGGTTCGAACTTGTGTTATGACTTATCAAGGGACTTTATGTGAAGACTGTTGCTCATGCCATGCTTGTACAAATAGTAAGCCTTAGTGCTAGGTTGGTCTCATGTGTCACTTGTCCCCGTCCATGCAGATTCATCCATTGTTGAATTTATCATGTGACTTAGACTATTTAAGACTTGTGAGATTGAAGATCCTTTCCCCATTTTGACCTCCATGCATGATGGATCCCATGTTGTTTTGTGTCTCAGCTATGAGTTGTGCAACAAAACTTGCCGACACCTTGATCTTTATGGGCCAGTAGAACCCACTGGGGTTGGTTCTTGAGCTTAGGCGAGTTGAGTTTTGAAGCCTTGACCTCTCTGGTCGGTTTCCCACGATGTTTGGTCATAACTGTGGATACTCCCCCTAGTTGCCCGAGAAGTTGTCCGCTAAAACTTGAAGCAATATGTCTACCATCATTACATGCATTATGTGTTATATGCTATATATTATGAAATTCAAGCCCACAAATAAAATTGCAAACTGTCTTTAGACACAAATCAAAAGGGGTTGTTAAGTGAAATTGTTAAAGGCCCAAATAAAGCAGTGGATAAACAAATGCTAAATCTAAAGATAGTTGACCATCTAATTGAAATGTAATGATTAAATTCCTCGCGGAGCCTACGGGTTTTGATGTGAGATGGAGTAAGGGACAGCTAATTCTAAGTGTCCCCTAGGATCTCCTCACTACAGTTTCTTGTGTACCCAATGCAAGGGTCCTAGAAAAGATCCTCACGAAGCTTGATCTTTAGCTTGGATGTGAGTCGTAGACATGTTGTTAAAGTTGAATGGACATATTTCAGATCAACTCATCCACTTGTGAGACACCACCATTCCCTATTGTTTATCTGTCATGCATATGTCACCTTGGTTGTGTGTACTTGTCATTATTTGGATAGATCACAAACTCAAAGTCATTACCCTTTTCCTTAGCCTTTGTTTTCCACACTCAACCAGCAGTAACACATTGTTTACACTTTGTAAGTATGGCATGAACAAGCAGACTTCCACTTCCATAAAGTTTCGAGATTCTTCAGAAGCACAGGTGCATTTTACTATTATTATTATTAGTATCACTATGATTATGAATATCATTGATTTAAGCTTGGTTTTGATATACACCATTGGAGCATTTCTTACCCTGGATGCTTACAGGATCATATGGATACAGTTTCTCACCTTCAGTTTGGGTGCTTTGACCTGGTCAACCCAGTTTGACCAAGTCAAGCATGGTTCTCAAGGCAGTAACTCAAAATACATGGTCTATATTTGTTCCAGACATGCCCAAGACCAATACTGTGGTTTCAGTTTTGAGACTTTGGCCCCAGTTCTCCTGAAAAGTGATTATTATCACTTTATTATTGGCCAAATGATCAAATTTTATTACAGATGGCAGTATGTTTGGTTCTCCTAGAGCAGTGCAATATTCCAAGGGGTATGAGCAGTCACTTATACCACTCTTCTATGTCTCCAGATCATCTAGTGTAGTCAGTTTGCACCCTAGACAGAGCTATGGTGAATTTATCATTTTCCAGAGGATGTACCAACAAAAATGAACTAGACAATTCACTGAAAAAATCAATTTTGCATCCTGGGTCAAGGAAATGACTTAGAATTTTGGTAGATGATGTGTCTCAACATCCTGGATAGTCCTTCAGCAATTTTCAGTCAGCAAATGTCCGGATTATTTTATTTTGGCTCAGCCAGTGAGGAAAGACCCCCCAAGGGCGCCCCCTCTACTTGGCTAATGATGTATTTCACTGTTATATCATATGATTTGAAGTTGTAAAGGGGCCTAGGGTGAATTAAGCCCCCAGTGACCCCCTCTCATGTATTACTATATCACATTTTATATTATATCGTGACTTTTACCTAGGATAGGCGTATTACTCAGTCACTTGATCCATGTATTGATCTTTGTATTTTTTATCTCCACCGTCGAATGATAGTTGGTTAGAATGTGGGCACACTCTCAAACTATTTAAGAAAGGTGACCCCCCCATTGTATTCATGAGCTCTTGCACCAGAATTTGAATAAAGAAGATTTGTCTAGGATTACTTTCTTTATATTTTGTAAATGAATTAATGATTTGATGATTGGCATTGCTGCTCTTCTGTACAGAGTGTGCTTTGAAATAGATCTTGCATATTTTTCCTTTACCCATTTCATCTACAGGGAAGGAGGCGCGCTAGGAGAGAGAGGGTGTTTCTGTGGGGGAATCCCACCATAGTTTCGGCTCTTGGGTGTTCGGTTCAGGGAGTATCTCTTTCTTATGAATTTTTACTTCATGTTCTTTCCTTATTATGTAGATCTCGTTCATTTGCTTTCTCATTTTATTTTCTCTGACTTGGCAGATTGAAGGGGGTGCTAGGGTGATTGGTTAAAGCTCAACTACCACGAGATCCATTCCGAAAACATCCATTTGATCAAGAAAGCGGAATTCTTCATCACTTCTGAAACCATCTACAAGATCCAGGTATGTCTCACAGGTAAATTCTCCCTCTTTTAATTTTTGCATGCATTGCCCATCATTGCTTTCACTGAAAAACCCTTCTTAGATATAGGAAAAATTCACCGGACCAATTTGCACCGTGAATGGGAAAATTTGGCGATCTGGGTTTTGTCTGGCATATCAACAAACCCTCTCTCCCCCAAAAACGTCAAGCTTGGACTCCTCTGCCCATCTCCAGGCACTAGTTTCAGTCTGGGAGAAAACGCCCTTGTTTGGTCTGCTAGCCATTTTCCCTCTGTTCTTGTTCCAGTTTCACTTGGGTACTTTTACTATCGAATCTTACATCCAAGTAGGTGTGTTGAAGGCCTAATTAGATTATATCAACCTCGGTCTAGGTATTTTCCACATTTCCGATTATTTGAACAAGCACACCAACCCTAGATCCGCTTTAAACTCTTTAAGTCACTAATCTAATACATTCGAATAACATTTCCATATTCCTTAAGCACCCATAATCGAATATTCCCTAAACCGTGGCTTATCCCTTAAATCTAGGGTGTCTAGCTCTCACCTTACGTATTCACATTTTTGGGCTTGATCTGGTGATTAGTTGTAGATGTGTCCTTTCAAGATAAGATCTGGTCTCCCCGTTGTCACTCGAGCATTCAGTGGCATAAAGCGAAGGAATTCCTAACCAACGTGACAGCCATCCATCTTTTTGAGGTTAGGGTTTTCGTAGGTCGCAACTTTGGTTGCTTGTCCCCTCTGCCATCCAGTATTGGATTCATCTATCGAGGCAACTACAAGATCCGTGATAACACTATCCACGGGCCTGTTACTGCAGCACCCCTTTTTCCTTACCATTTCTCAAGCTTGTTTTCCAAGCCTTCTCTTTAACCCTCAAGGCTACCCTTACAATGGCAACCCCCATTACCCTCTTTACTTCAGATCTTGTATACAAAAAGACAAGGTTAATTACTAGAGGTGGTGTAAAATGTTAGTAAATCTCGCCCGTGAAAGTAGTTTGTTTGACACCTTTTACCTTCACATACAGTCCGCCACATATTTCAAAGGGTGATGCAGGTGTTGTTATAGATGCTTGGTTACATACAAGTAGTTGTTCCTTACATTATGGTGAATGCTTGAACTACTATTGCTGCCAAATATTAGTATACATGACTGATTACATATTGTTGTTACACATATTGATTTATGCTTGTTGCTTGCTTTTAGATCTGATATAAACACATGGTCATATGCTACAGTTGTTAGTTATACTAATTCTGCATTTTAATTCTAAACAAACATGCTATCATAAATATTGAATGAATGACTGATATACGTCATCTACACAGTTGTACTTGCTCATCTCTAATTTGTGTACTTTGTTAAATCATAATATTTGCAACAGGCTAATCCTTGATGCACTTGCTCAATTCATACTCCTAATGCCTTTACTCCATTCTGATCTCCATGCATTGGTCACTAACATCCTCGAAAGAGATATCTTTTGGTGTTTTAGTGTTTTTTCATAGTTTAATAGGGCTCTCCCTAGGAGGCGTAGGCTTCCGAAGCAGTTGGAGAAGTGACAAAGGTAACAGTCGTCACTTCCTCCTCACATGCTCAGACTTGGAATGCCATTTCAACCGGTAACAATTACTAAGGCTGATTAAGCTTTAGGCAGTTTGTGGATGAGTAAGTTTTTGGGAGTTTTATACAAATTGAAAATTGGAACAAGAAATTGAAATATTGAAACAGTACAATAGCATAAGCAACATAAAAGATTTAAATAGCCATTCAACACATAATAACTTTAAAGCAGATGATTGTAAAAGTGAAAATCCAATGCTGAAGAAATGGAGTCGAAAAATGATGTTTTTGTAGTGCTGGAGTGAAATGTTTTTCAATTGTCTCTTGGTCAATTTTAAATTATTGATGAGATGAATGGATTGGGGGGGGGGGGGATTCCTAATATACCATGAAGGTACAGGGAATATGTCCAGACTCATTAAGTGTGATAGCACACGAGAAAATGTGAGTTGAATGGAGTCACAAGGGGATGTCCAACACTACACCAACAAGGATGTAGTCTAATGGGGCAATGCGGTCACTTTTCAGTTGTTCCTATTATTCTGTACAATTTTCCCACACAAAGCAAAATGCAACACTGAAATTTCGTTGTGGAGAGGTTAATTGAGAGTGTGAGATCCAATTAAGCTAGTCACTCAATCCCTTTCTGGATCTGATCAACTAGTCGGTCAAAGTCGCAGAGATCCAAAGCATACGGGGATGAGCCTTGTTAATTATAAGTTTTTTAGAACAGTGTTCTTGTTTATTAAACCCCAAGATTCTTGTTATCACATACATTGTAGTTGGGCTACTAAGATGCAGCATATGGACTCTCCTTATTCTCTGAGACAAAGATATTGATGGGATACAGCATGTATCATCATTACAGCATGAGCCATTCAAAGCCTTCATTCAATAGCAGATGCAGAGTATTTCCTTGCCATGATTGAGATCTCCTTGTCCATTGAGATGACTTTGGTGATGACATAGTTCATTCGAGCAGAGCAGTACAGATGGTACACATTTCACAAACTGACACATCAAATAAACACATGCATATGGTGAGATCGGTATATTGCTTCCTGGTAGGTTTTTTCTCTCTGATATATACTAACACCTTGGACTTATTATGTTATGATGATTATGGTGACCTATGCTTATATTATATGTTCCACTAATGATTGACTTACGTTGAGAAGGATTAGAGAATTTGATGTTGAAGATCATTGCTTATGTCATGCTTTACACAACTTTTAAACTTTGGTGTTATGTTGGTTCCATGTATCACTTATCCTCACCCATCAAGTTTCATCCATGATTGATTATTTTCCCATGACTTATGATTGATTGAGACCTATGAGATGGAAGATCATCTTCCCCACTTTGACCCTTATGCATGGATCCCATGTTGTTTTGTGTCTCAGCTCTAAGTTGTGCAGCAGAACTTGTTGAAGCCTTGATCCTTCTGAGCCAGAAGAACCCGCTGGTCTTGGTTCCTGAGCTTAGGAGGAGTTGGGTTTTGAAGCCTTGACCTCTTTGTCTAGTTGCCCCCGATGTTTGGTCCTGACTATGGATATTCCCCCTTAATTGCCCGAAGAGTGACAACAAAAACTTGAAGCAAAATGTCTACCATCATTACAAGCATTATGTGTTATATGCTATATACAGAGAAATGCAAGCCCTCAAATAAAGTTACAAACTGTGTCTTTTGACACAACTCAAAAAGGGCTATGAAATGAAATTTTGAAAGGCCCAAATAAAGCAGTGGATAAATAAATGCAAAATCTAAAGACTTTTGCCCATCTTATTGAAATGTAATGATTAATTCCTCATGGAGCTTGCGGGTTTTGATGTCAGATGGAATAAGGGACAACTAATTCTAAGTGACCCCTAGGATCTCTTCACTACAGTTTCTTGTGAACTCAGCACAAGGGTTCTTAAAAAGATCCTCATGAAGCTTGATTATTAGCAGCTTGGATGTGAGCTGTAGACATGTTAAAGTTGAATGGACTCTTTTTAGATCAACTCATCCACTTGTGAGACACCACCATTCCCTATTGTTTATCTATCATGCATATGTCATTGTGGTTGTGTGTACTTGTCATCATTCAAAGAGATCATATGGTCAAAGTCAACTAGAAGTCATTTCCTTTTACCTTAGCCTTGTTTTCCACCTTCACCTACTATTAGCAAATTGGTTCTTCGTAAGTATGGCATATACAAGTGACTTCCAGAAGATTCAAAGATTGTTCAACGGCACAGGTATATTTTACTGATTATTATTATTAATGTCATGATGATTCTAATTAGCATGATTTAAGTTGGATTTTAATATACATCTTGGATTAGTTCTTACCTTGGATGCATGTAGGTTCAACTCAGTTCAGTATCTCACCTTCAGTTTGGTATTTTGACCTGGTCAACCCAGTTGACCAAGTCAAACAAGTTTCCCAACGCAAAGACTACAAAAATCAACAATGGTTATATTTTCTCCTCGCATATTCATCGGTGACTTGGATTGCCATTTCAACTGATAACAGTTACTAAGCATGATTAAGCTTTAGGTGGCGGTTTGTGGATGACTAAGTTGTTTAGGAGTTTTATACAAATTGAAAATTGGAACAAGAGATTGAAATATTGAAAGAGTACAACAACATAAGCAACATAAAAGAATTAAATAGCCATTCAACACATAATAACTTTAAAGCAAATGACTGTAAAAGTGAAAGGCCAATGCTGAAGAAATGGAGTCAAAAAATAGTGTTGTTGTAGTGCTAGAGTGAAATGTTTTGCAATTGTCTCTTGGTCAATTTTAAATTATTGATGAGATGAATGGATTAAGGGGGGGGGGGGGATTCCCAATATACCACGGAGGTACAGGGAATATGTCCAGACTCATTAAGTGTGGGCTGAATGGAGTCACAAGGGGATGTCCAACACTACACCAACAAGAATGTAGCCTGACGAAGCCCCACGGTCACTTTTCAGTTGTTCTCAATTCCTCTGTATAATTTGCCAACACGAATCAAAATGCAACGCTGGAATTTCGTTGTGGGGAAGTTAATTGAGAGTGTGAGATCCAATTAAGCTAGTCACTCAATCCCTTTCTGGATATGATCAATTGGTCGGTCAAAGTCCCAGAGATCCAGATAATACGGGGATGAGCCTTGTTAATTTTAAGTTTTTTAGAACAATGTTCTTGTTTATTAAACCCCAAGAGTCTTGTTATCACATACATTTTACTTGGGCTACTATGATGCAGCATATGGACTTTCTCTTTATTCTATGTGCCAATGATATTGATGGGATACAGCATGGATCAACATTACAGCATGAGCCATTCAAAGCAATGTTGCGTATATCGTCTCAGGAAAAGTATCGACGAGGGTCTAGAATATAACTTCTCGGTGGTATCGGTGGAAAATATCGGAAAATGTCAAAAGACCTCAAAAAGATACAAAATACTCATGATTTTCAAATTTTTAAACATCTAAAGCAACAACAACATCGACTAGACACATTGCTACATAAATATGATGATACAACTAATAAATAAGATGCATAAGATGTCAAGTGTCACATATCGTTACTAAACTGAAACTTAGGATTGCTAAAGTATATGCAAATAAGACTCAAGGTGATGTGAAGAGTCAATTCAGCAAAATAGAAATTGTAGTATGGTTTTTATAAATAGAATGGAAGGAGGACCGAGACCAGTGCCTATTGAGGTTGGGAAAATGGAGTGAATAAGGGAACGGGCTGGAAATAAGTGAGTGGGGATAATGAGAAGCGTTTTCACAACATTCAACATTTAATCTATGTATGCTTGATTAGATTGCTGGAAACTTAACCAATGCAGGCCACTGAAAAGGTGCCTTACTTGTCAACATGCTAAAGCAATTAGGTGTGATCCTACTCCAAGATTTGATGCATAATATATGCTTTCATTGAAACACCATTACATAAATGTATTGATCATAAAATAAGAACAACAAGAAAAATAAACAGTTAGGACCTTGTTTTAGCATCCTTCAAAAAGAAATCTCTTCCTAGCTTCAACATAATTTAGATTTGGTTTCCACCATGTTAAATCAACAAAAAAATGGAAGGTATGAACTCTAAACAAGCACAATTTTTTGCATTTTCTAGCAGCAGGCCGGCATTTTCGAATATATCAGAAAATATCAAAATATATCGGATATGTCGGAATATATCGGAAAATATCGGAAATGTCGCTATTTTTTAATTCCAATATATCGGAAGGGGGAAAAACTCGGCGATATATCCGATATTTTCGATATATCGCCGATATGTGCAACGCTGATGCTAGCACATCTATTACAATTTCCCCAAGGGGATATGAACATGTGGTACAAAAAATAAAAGGGCCAAGAAGGCCTAATGGACTTCTGAACTCTGGTCATGAACATGTATCCTTGTTCAAAATTTGTCGGCTCACTTGAAGTCCAACTAAGTATGACTTAGTTGGCAACATGGCCTAGGTAGGATGAACCCAGGAATTAGTGAAGGAGGTACCACAACAAAGACTCGGATATATCAATTGTTTTTGTTGTTATCTGTTATAATACTTAAAAGATCTCTCTTCTACTCCACCACCACCCACTAAACACTTGTGTTGAATATTGCATGCATTGACTAGTGTATTTGGTGGAGGCCTAATTTTGCTTGAAAGATAATTATTTCGGTAGTTATGAATTTGGAATTATTGTTAATCATTTCAATTCAAAGATAAAACGGTTTGAGAAAGGTTCTTCTTGTTGACTTGTGTGTAGATCTCGCGTGAAAGTGACTTAGAGCAAGGACTAGAGCTTGGATCAGTGGATTCAGACAAGACGGCTACCCACCTAGCCAGAGGTAAATTTCAACCATTCTCTCTTGCTCAATTGTCACTTCACTAGCTAAGTAGAGAAAGTAGTGTTGCTATCTTCGATTCGATCTGTTGGTGATCTGACCCTAGCCATTTAGGAATAATTTCTTCAAACACATCCCATCCACACTGGGATATTATTTACTTTTTCTTTTTTCAATTATTATATTGGCCCAACATATGCCACATGTAACAGCACTATTAGGCACAGAGGTTACACATCTCCTGCAGACTGGGTTATAGAATGCGCATTGCTCCTCTCAGTACCATAAAATCAGGACGTGGTTAAAAGTTTGAGTAGATAAGCTTTTATCAACATATCATATCAAGCATATTTTCTAACTTGGGCTACACTCTGAGCAGTATCTTGACTATAGTTTATCATTTTCCCCCAAATGCATCTACATGATGCTTCAAGTATCTTCAGACTTCTACAATCATGATTGTTCCAAGTAGCCTCAAACAATGTATGATTGTAAACAAAATTGAAAACTGAATCTAACAAGAAAATGTATAATGCATGCACACAAAGTATACATGAAATATACATAATACATTTATCTATATAGATCTACCAGATTATCATAGAACTCTCGGACTTCTGGCCGGATGGAATCCAAGTCTCCTTTTATTAAATCTGGTATGTACCTGGTTCGAGTAGAAATGCATGAATAAGTACACTACAGAAGAAGCAAACTTTTGCTAGATATTTGCAACATATATGTTAACAAAATCATAAAAGAAGAAACAGAAAGACAAGAAATGGCATTGAACAAATTTCCAATGGTATAATCTGATGACTCAGTTATCAAACAAACTTCCCATAAGAAGACCATTAACTTATTAAGCATTACAGTGAATAAATATCTTACACGAAAGACGTTATTTGTGCTGCTATCAAGTAGAAGAAAACAAATTCTTGAAAAATAACACATTTATCCAGCTAGAATTCAAACATCCAAGGAACCATTAAGTAGAGCCAATTATCAACCCAAAAGGACTCCAAAAATAGTAGCAATTATTCTATATATATGTATACATAAAAAATCAAAAGAGGAAGCAAGAGTGGGAGGTGGACAGAAGCACGTATTTTACTTAGAAACCCTGCCGTTGGCATGATGGCATTCTCTGTAAAATGCATTTAAGAATCAAGACATCCTTTACTGCTAAAAGCAACAAGAAATCTAAGAAATAGCCCTCCACAAACAATACTAGCAATCACCTAATGGTATTTTTGGACCAGTTATTATCAGTTTTAAAAATATAGTTAGAAAATTTAAAATGCCTTTTCAATTCATTTCTTCACGTTTATGCCTTGGCCAAATGGACAGATTAATTTTCTTGGTGAAACACAATGAACCTTTGAACATTTTAAATTCCCGAGGACTATATATTCAAATTTCATAATTATCTGTATTGCATATTATAAATCCAGCTCTCTTCTGTATCCACTGTTACTCCTCATATAGCATGAGGTCCTACTTTCTGTTTGACAAGATCCGCTTACATAGTGCAGACAGACTGCATGCTATATTTTCATCATTTGATACTCTAGGGCATTATGGATGCACACACTTTTCCATTTTGTATATAAGCTTACTTCTAAATTCCAATATGTTTTTTGATACTGTTTTGAATTCAAAACCTGTATTTGCGGTAATAGTGTACCAGAGAGAATGTTTTGACCTGCCACCTACAGATGTTAGTTGCTTTTTAACAAAAGCCATAACTTTTGATCAAATTTACAAATTGAATCTAGACTACAGTTGTCCAAAACAGAATTTCCATGGCTTCAATTTCACATATTATATGATATCCAAAAGACTATCAAAAGACTTTTCCATACCTTGGGAATTTCAGGTGCACTTTGTTCCTCCTCAGATTGCACATGGTTTATTCAAGGGGTAAAGATGTTGATGATCCAGACGAAATCCAATGTATGGCTTGTCTAATGTTCTAAGTCAAATTTGTAATGTATCAACATTGTATCAGTTGTACATGGTTAAGTTGTGAAGGTTATGTAATTGACATGTCTCTTGTATGTAATGGGCTAGTTATATAATTAGCTCGACTATGTTGGTTATACTAAGGCCTATGTCACATGGTTCGGGTTCGAATTCAAATTCGGCAACTTTGAAATTCGGTTCAAATTCGAATTTTTTTATGAAATTCGAAATGAGGTTCAGCATTAGGTTCGTCCAGATCATATTTTTACAATATAAATTACATTTTATAATTAAATTATATAAAACAATTTAATATATTATATATAAAATTAAAAACATTTAATAATATATTATAATAAATCAAATATATTTATAATAATAATAAACTTATAGATTATATTTTATGCTACCACGAATCCACAAACACATACGGAATACTTAATAATAAATAATCTTATTGTCAACAAATCAAGAATAATTGTCGTAATAATAAAGTTTACCTTAGTAATTGGGGAATTAAGGAAAAGATAAATCGGGTCTACAGAAACGACCTAATGAACCACGCGGCAGGGACTGAGTACTGCTTTGCGTCTTGCATCGATGGGATACCCTTATAGCTGTAGCCGTTGGGAAAAAATACAATACCGCGATACCCTTAAATGCCAGGCTATACCATACCACCCTTTCGGGAGAAAGAATACAACTACCGTCGGAGCTATTGTTAGAGCTAATATTGAAGTAGTGGAGGCATATGGTCGCCCCGACCCACATATGTCATGGCTCTCACCAAGAGATATACGCGTTGTGGCTTGCATGCATACAACGACCATTTTTTAGCTAAACCTTGCAGTTGTAGAGGCATCAAGTAACCTTGGCCCACGGATATCACGGCTCCTAGAATTATATTTATGATTAAGGAGCGAACAAATATATACAAAATTATAACGATTGAGGAACCAAGAGTGTCGAATTTCACAGGGAGAACCTGGACGAATTTTATTTTTTTGTTGAGGTTCGCTGAATTTCGAACCTGAAGGTTCAAAATCGACAAACCCTGTGACATAGACTAAGGCAAGTGTCTCTTGAGTGTTTTTACTCGAGAAAATTTACATCTTTAAGTTGTAAATTTTCGGATGTGTTTTCATTCGTAAAATCCTACAAAGTGGGAAGCACATCCTAGTAGCCTCTACCATATGTCTTTGAGCACCTTAGCCCTAGAGCCAATGTAATGTATAACATCTCATGTATTGAATCACCATGGACACTTTTGTAATGTCAGTTAGCAATATTACCATCACCAAACCGGGACCAGTAAAACCGATCAGTTTGACCGGTTTTGACCCCCTAATGGTCCAATCAAGCTATCAAACCGAAAATGACTGGTTCCGTAAGGTTACGGAACCAGCTGGTTCCACACGAAACCATACAATGGCACTTTTGAGGACGCTTAAAAAAAAAAAGTTAAGAAATCAAAAAGTTGGTTGAGGGGGGGAAGTTCTAGATAACCCTAAACCCCTAAGAAAGTTATAGAAGCAACCCCGCCCCCTTTGTTTCTATCACACTATTCATTTGAGTATTTTGAGTTTGTAAGCTAAGGGTCTTTGTTTCTTTTAGAGAGTTGATTGCAAGGCTGATTTGGAGAGGTTGCTAGGATGATTAGAAGAGAAAATTAAATGACTAATTTGAAGAGTTTATGGGCTGAGTTTCTTAGAGTCATTTGGAGCAAATTTGGAGCTCATTCAAGGTTGATTCAAGGCTAATTTGAAGCTCATTCAAGGCTGATTTTGTTGGGCACATTTGGAGGTGATTATTCAAGGTATGTAAAATGTGCACTTAATCCTTAAAACCCTAGCAAATAATCTCTTTAAAATTGTTGTTCTTTTCCTATTAATTAAATTAACAAAAGGTTTTTATTTGCATATTTTTATTTATAGGCATGGCTCATGTTATCACATCCATAGTAGTTGGAGCTACCATGTTGCAGCAGATCATTTTTGCCCTAGTTCAGAGCCAGCAGCAATAGTTTTCCCCCTTGCCATGGCTGACCCTACATGACCCCATTGAGATGATTCTAGTTTAGTCATGGTCCATTTACAGATGAACAAAGCAGGCAGCCAGTGTATTTCCTTTGCCCATACACAGTTATAGGTGATCCCATAGATAGGTATATGGTTGAGCATGTATACATATTGCACTTGGATGTTATTTGTGTCTCTATAGTTTATATTAATAGCTGTGACTATACATGATTTGCTGACAATGGTTTTAAGCTACGTTGCATGGGGACCCGTCCCCCCCCAAATTATTGTAATATTTGTTTAAAGATTGGAATAAAGTTGTGACTTTGGAGGTACATGCATGAGTTATTGGAGTTGTGGATTCACATTGTCTTTGTTGATATCTCTCTTACCCTTCCTTTTCAATTATTAAATCATTATTCATTGTATACTCTAGAAGGGCTAACAATCTAGTTTATGAGTATCTTGTTCGGATTTAATTTTGTGTATAACGGTTTTGCAGGGATCGTCAAGGGTGAAGGACAAGCTTGAGATCAAGCTCTTCTTCATAAACCAGTGGCTTTTTTCATCTAATTCCTTCATTTTGCAGGTTCTTCTAAGCACTTCTCAATCCAAGAAAGAGACATAACAGTCAGAGTTCCTCCTTCCTTCCATCAACAAAGATTAAAAACATACTTGGTTACCTGGATCTATGAACTTCCCTCTTCTAGTTCTTTCATTTGCTCTTTGTTTTCCTTGATTCCTTGCTTGCTAGCCTCTTCTTCCTTGCTTTGTTTTGCTTGCCCTTACATTTTCTTCTTCGCTGCCCCGTTTTTGCCTTAGTCTACCACCCATTTTCTTCACTTTGGACAGCCCTATTGTGCCCTAGTTTATGCCCCTTTTTGCCCTAGTTTTTTGGCCTCCTTCCACCTTGTTTTGTGCCTTTTCTTCCATTTTTTGTTCACTGCCCTGTTTTTGTATTTTTATGACAGCCATCTTTCTTCTCTTTCGCTGCCCCGTTTTCGTCATTCCTTGTATTTCTTTGGCCATCTAGTTCGCTGCCCTATTCTTCCCTTCTCTTGTTTTTTTATTTCCTCTTTGTCTTCCTTCTTTCTTCCCCTCCTCTTCTTTTTATTTTAGCCTTCTTTTGCCTTGTTCTTTTGCTCTCATCCAACATCTTCTTTTCCCTTTTTTGCAAGTTTCAAGAAAAGTTTTAAATAAAAAGTAAATCACTCTCTTTTTTTACATAAGGTTCAATAATAATAGAGTTGTATGCTTTCCTTCAAAAGTCTTTTCAAAGGTTAAATTCCTAAAGGCGAGTAGTATAATTCTAATAAAATATCTTTTGTTTGAGTGGGGTTTTTAAGTCCCCACTCTCATCCTCCCCCATTTAGGGAGGCTTGTGTTGTGTTCATCTTTTTGCATGCTTAAGTTAGATGTGTTGGTGCTCATAATATTTGCATCTTTTTCTTAGAATACTAATTGCTAGTCTCGCACATTTGATTTACTGAATAGGTTGATTACTTCATCTCTTAATTGTGTATCTTTTATATAAGTAAATCAACTGTCTAGCATTCATAAATCTCTTGAATCTCACCATAAGGTGGATCAAGAGTGCTCTCTGTCGGAGAGTTTAATCAACCATCTTCATTTTTATTTTTGTGCATCATATTGTTGAATCCAATTAATAGATTAAGTAAGACTCTTGAACTTGCAGAAACACAAGTCAAGAGCACTCTCTATCGGAGAGCATCATTAGTATTGCATCATCCTTGCATTAGGCATCTAGACTAGATAAGACTCTTGAACCCTCATCATAAGACAAGGTCAAGAGCGCTCTCTGTCGGAGAGTTTAATCAATTGACTTAATAAAACTTTTCAACACACATTCCCTTTAATTAATTAACTTCGTTGATCATCCTTCACCTAGTATGCTCTGCCGACTTTTGGGTTGGCCTCGTACTCAGAACGGTGAACGGACTTGTTAAGTTCGCACAAGAGGAACATAATTAAAACTTTTTACCCCATAACCAACACACCGGCGTTGTCTAGGCATGTGGGCAAATTCCAAGTGTGGGCGCTGGGCAACCCAATCTGGACACGGTTGGTTAAGTTATTGAACACCTAGCCATGATTCCAAACAGGTCCGTCATGTCTTCGAACGGAGCCACTGAAGGTATTTCCGGTTAGGATTTCCAGACACTTTAATTAAGAGCACGTAAAAACTTTAAAACCTACCAAGAGCATTCGCACAATCTAATACTCATTATCTTGATTCCTAGACTTTTCACTTTATTCACGCATTTCGTTGACTCCATAAGGCAATGGTCCTTGGTTATATTTGAATAATTATCTATCTTGATCAATTGTCTATGGTTCATTTTAATTGTTATATCTGAATACTTAGTTACAAGTCTGGAATCTTTGCTTATCTGTGTAATCTCTTATCAGCAACGTGGATTGCTTTTGATTAATTGTCATTTTTATAATAAACAAACATTTCTAATCATAATAAACTCCTAAACAACACCCATCCGCAACCTTAAAACACTTTAACAACCTTAAGAGCCTTAGAAAACTCTTTTGTAGGGGCTACCCCCCTTGGCTTCGTTAGGAGTTAGCCTAAACGGAGGAGCTAGGAGTAGGTGGCAGTACCTAGCTCTGTGCTTGCCCCCAAGGTCACACCTCTCCCACTTTCTCAAGTAAGGAGACAGCTTTCAATTGATTTCTGCTGCTGGTGTGCAATCGGCGGACAACACCTTGCATACAAAGGAGGTTGGGCTTGCCCACCCTTGCATTGCAAGTGAAGAGAGGCTAGGATTTGTTACTTGATTTAATTCCATTATTTATTTTTCTAATGCATGCCCCATCTTTTCTTTAGGAAGAAAGTTGTGTGGCTAAGTTAACATTTGTTATTCTTTGAAATTTGTCATCCATTGCATACAAAGAAGTTGGGCTTGCCCACCCTTGCATAGCAATTAAAGAAGGGCTAGAATATTTTGCTTTCTTTCCACAAGTTTATTTTCGCCCCACCCTTTCCATTCGGAAAGTGGGTTATGAAGGTAGTGTTAATTTGTAATTTTGCTTCAACTTATTATTTTGTGTCCACACCCTGAAAGTGAGTTGGCTTTGTCATCCTCGAAATATTGTGCTGGCTAGTATAGTTAAATATCTTTAAAGTTATTTTATTCTTTATTTCAAAGTAAATAAACATTGCCCCAATCTTCGCCCCGTATTCACTCCCCTTGTCGGTTGGTACGACCTTGGATGACAAGAAAGGGAGAAGATTTGAGTTGGCTAGATAAATAAATAGGCACCCAATTTTTATCTTAATAAGAAACTGAGAAAAGAAAGGTTGACCTGTGGAGCTAGAGGGCTAGAGGCTGTTGGGAGCCCCGTGGCACTTAGTGTCCTCCTGTTGAGAGCCCAACAATCTTTGGTATTGACTTGTGGAGCTAAAAGGGAACCTTGTGTTCTCTTGTTGAGCACCCAACAATCTCTCTCAATTCGTAAGAGATAAGTATTAGGGGTAAACACATTAGTTAGGTTCCGACTTTTATTATTTCACACATTAATTCCCCTAAGTTCAAGTGAGACCTAAAATGAACTAAAATTTACAAGACCATTTGCAAAACATTGCTCTCTTATTTCATTCTCACATTTACTTTCAAAGAACTTTTCAATTCAAGCTTTTTACTTTTTGAAGCAAGTTACATTTCATGGTTACATTTTATTTAATGCAAATTGAGTGATGTTAATGAACAATTTATTTTATTGAATGATCTAAGGATTTGGGAAGCATTGCATTGCAAATTCTTGTCTATCTTGTATTTTTACATTATTGTGTATTCTATTTTCCAAAGCCCAATAGAATAGGCACTGGATTTGAATAGTTGATTTTGTCTTTCTTGTAATTGCATTTGATTTAATTCGAAAGTAAGGTGTGCCTGTCATTGAAAACTATTGCATCTCTGCATGGTTTCCTGTCATTGAACATAATTTAAACCTTAATAAATTTTAACTCCTAATTAAAACCTTTAAGAAACTTAGTAAGTACGGACTACCCCCCTTGACCTTTGGGAGTTGGGTCTAAACAAAGGAGTTAGGAATCGAGGTGATAGTGGGTTCTAATCTCATAGTTGCCCTCAAGAACACACCTACCAGTTGGGAGACTTTTCTGCGGTGAAGTGTGTTTTAGGCGACAATAGAGTCAATACGATGTCATGCTTCATTATGTGGACAGTCATTGCTATTGTTTTATTGAGGTAATCTATGTCTTTTTCATCTTGCTTCTAATTTTCTTGTGAATCTGGCTTTGGAAAGATTGCTATCAATCATTAGGAAAGAGGTTGTAAGTTAGTTTATTTACTCAGTTTTTTTGCTAACATGTTTTATAAGCTTATAATCATGTTGTTTTACTCTCTTTCTTATGTAATACCAAATCTCACAGGCGTTGTTGTAAGTACTTAATTAGTTACGGGTTTCCTACCTTGGAGAGTAGGTAGATCTAACTTGAATCTTCCATCCCCTTTAAGCACTTTTATGATGCATGGTCCCTCGGCATTCGACTAGAAGGCTTTCTTGTTTAATCATTCTAGCATCAAGCCTCTTCCTTTCTCTCTCTCTTAAAAAATCAAATTTCTCTGGTTACCGGTTCTAATATTTCTCGGATCTATTCCTTTTGAAAGAAAATTTTTTAAGTAGATGTGATCTACATGCTTAGATTTTAGTGGTTAAAAATATTTCACCATTTTATACTAGATCTAGCATAAGTACCTTTCTTTTTTGCAAGTCATTTTATCGTAGATTTGAAGGCTTGATGAAGAAAGTTATATTGTGGTTTTAAAGTTGTATCTGGCAAGCTTAAGTGCCTTTTATTTGCTGCCTCAAAAGCACAAGAAAATATCCTAAGGAAGCAAGCTTTCTAGCTTGTTTCCCTTATAGTTATTTTGTGCATTTTATTTAGATTTAACTTAGTTAAATTTTGGGTTTAACTAATGTTGTTCAAAGACACTTCTAAAGTGTTATTCGAGCATCTTTTACAATGTTGTGATCACTGGTTTTTTACTTTTGACGAGCAGGGAGAGAGGTGCTCTAGCAATATTTTGAAGACTTTAACCATCCAAAGCACCAGGAGCAACCCTCTTTCATCTTAAGACAAATTTTAAACCTTGTAAGCCTATGTAAATTTTCCTTTGAAATTCAAACTATGACTAAACAGTATATTTAATTTGTTATTGGAAACCACACATGAATTTCTTTTACTAGTATTGCAGCGAAAAGTAAATACTAAGAAACATCCACATCATATAAATATAGACATAGTATTTTGGGTATGGAAACCCCTGAATAAAACCCAAGATGGGAAAACCGGTGCAGCAGTTAGATATGAAATTTTATTAAGATATGGAACAATTACAATCCAGCAGATAATACACCCAACCTGGCAAATCTGATCCTCTGCAAAATCACTAGACAAACCCAGCAACAAGCCACGACCCCTGCGCAGTTGTACGGCCCCTGCGTTAGAAGTACGGACCAGTTGTATGGATTCGAACAGGATGACGTCAGTTGTACGAAATCCGTACGGCAGTTGTACGGTCCTCCTTTGTTGTTGTATAGTCCTCCCTCTACGTGATCTATGTGGTCCGACGCTGATAACTCTGCGAATCTCCCGGATGAGTGTTCCTCCGTCTTCTCGGCAAACTTCTCTATCTAACTTCTCCTCCTGTCTGTATCTCTCCTGTATATGTGTTATCTCCACCAAATCTCCTTTTAACTCAATGGCTAAGCAAAAACCCTAACACTCACTATGAATCCATGGATGAGATCCTCCAGTGAGATCAATGGCCAAGATTAGATTAGACATCACTTAAGTTATTTCACTTTTCACTTTATAAAAGTGATTCCATTAAGTCAAAATCAAATTAGAATAATTAATGTATTTTTCCTAAGTCTAAACTTAGGAAAATCACATTAAATACATTTGGCTTCCTGTCTAATGACTTCCTAGCATGCAAGGACACATGCAATGCTAGAAGACCTTCCTTGTTGCCACTTTCTAACATCCTATTGGATCCTAATTTATATAGGACCAAAGGCATCCCCAAAAAATTGTAAAGAAAATCATAATAAAAGGAAAGCATGTGGGCTACCTAGTGCCCACACCCAATCCCCCTGGGAGGATCTATGTCGCCTCTTTTTGTGGTGTGCATTTTCCTAATTTTTCGTTAAGTTTTGTTTTAGATACTAACCAATAAATTATTTGCTAAAGTAGATTAAATCACATCATACACACATTGCACTAAATTAGTTTACTTTCAGTACTTTTCATTTTGCAAGAGTAACAAGCATTGACTCAAATCCCCATATGCTCTTGTAACCATCGCAGGCTTGCCTGATCTGTGGTTACAATCAGAAAGGGATTAGAGTGGGCTATATTAATAGGGCAATACACCCAAATCTTTATTGTCAAAGAGAGAGGTCGCTTTAAACAATACCAAGGAGTCAAAGGGCTACTCTAAGGACACTTTAAGCCTCGCTCTATTAAACTCCAGGTATAGTTTCTTTGCATTCGCCATTGAGGATAAAGGCCTAAGTGGGCCAAACCAAGAATAAACAGACTCTAAACAACTCACCAATTAATAATTTAAAATTTACCAAGAGCAATTCAACACATTTCTTTTCAACATTTGCATTTACTTTACAGCACTGGTCTTTAATATCTATTTTGTTTGCTTTAAATGATAATGATATGATATACATGTTGTTAAAGTTGTTGCTTTGATAATATTGCTCTTGCCCTTAAATCAATAAAGTTATAAACTCCTAAGATCAAATTTCCTCTTTTCATAACGTAATCAACCTTACTTAATTTTCTTAGGGACCACACCATTGGCTTCGTTAGGAGTTGGTGTAGACACAGGAGTCAAGTTTCAAGTGACAGGACTTGACTTGTGACTTGCCCCTAAGGACGCACCCAGTGGCTTGAAGATTTCTGCCAAGTTACTCAAGGTGCATATTAGGCGACAACAGGAGGCATGTGGACTTGTTATTCTAAGAAGCAATAAATAAGAAACCCTCAATAGGGTTACGTCATCAAACCCATGAGAGCTCAATATCACACAACACAATATTATTATGAGACGATACAATGTTACATTGAGGGTCCTCACTGTTACCAACTTTTTGTACCATAGTTGGGTTACCTGAGGAGCCGCCGGTTGACAGACATGTTCAATGTCTGATTCCAGTGTATCAGTTGATCCGTTTTCATGTCTAGCTAATATTGGCTAGCCAGTTTTTTATTTGAATAATTTTGACCATGGCCTCGCGGGGTTTGTAATAAAATGTGCCAGTAGGGTATTTTTGAGTGGTTCGGTCTCCTAAGACGTAGAATCTCAAATAAGGTATTCCAGGGAGTTTTTTTCCCTTGACAATTATGCTTTGCCTATAGCTAAGTATAATTGATGAGGTTTTCTCCCGCTTCCTCCAAAGCTGGAATGCCCGATGTTGAATTCTGGGCCTTGGGGGGTTATTAGAGCCCAACTGAGTGTTATAAACCTACTAGGCATTATTTAAGTAGAGCATGGTCTTGTCCTAAGTCATCAGGACCTTTAAAAAAAATTCGAAAAAATATTTTTCGAACGGGAAAAAACCCGTTTTTCATTAAACGGGTTTTTCCCCAAGTTTTTTAATTAATTTTTCCATAAATTAAATGGAAAAAACCCGTTTGTAATAAATCGGTCATCCAGACCCCGAATTCAGTGATTGAAGGCTCTAACCTTAAGCCAAAAATCATTCTTGACCAGCCAGCCAGTCAGATCCAACTTTCGGATCATTAATTGGACACATAACGCTCTTTTTCTCAAAAAAGTCATTTTTGAGGAGAAAAATGAATTTTTATTAAAAAATGATTATTTTGGAGAAAATTAAAACTCTCCAAATTAATCCAAATTCAACGAAATAAAAGGCTAAATGACATCTCATTGGGCATTTATAATGATTGGAGTTATCATAACTTAGCTTCAGTCAGCATTTAGTGAGCAATTAATTTATATTCAGTTAGCAGATTTGTCATCTCCAGCTAAAAATGAGATGGAGAGCATTCATTGGTCCAATGATTTGATCGAGGTAAAGACTGAAGCTTACACCATCAGTGGCCTTCCCAAACCTAGCAGGGGCTTCATCCATACCTAAAAGGTGGTTCTATCTACATCCAGACGTCTCTCCTCAAGCTCACGCCTTTCCTCAGCACAGGGGCGCCTTCCACACATGTGGACTCAATCTGGGTTTGTTTGCAGTGCCTAGGGTTGGAGTGAGGGCGCCTTGTCTAGGTGGAGGCCTCCCCTCACTCCCAACTCTTGATTCTTAGCATAGTTACATATATCATGTCGGCGAATATATCGCCGGGGGTCCGGAATGAAACTTATCGGCAACAACGGCGAAAATATCGGAAAATATCAGCAAATGTCGTTTCGCATTAAAAAATACAAAAATAAACATTTTTTTTCAATTTTTTTAAACATCTAAAGCAACA
>LPNX010519057.1:579521-626276 GCA_001517045.1 Pseudotsuga menziesii
TGCCCAAGATCGCCCAAATCGCCAGAGCTCCTCTTTCTCCAAGCTAAAATGTCCAAATGACTTGAAAAAACCCGGCCGCGGACTGTTATGGGCGTTTTTTTCTAATTTTCGGGCAGCAGGGCGATATTTTCGTTCGACTCGCGATAATATCGGAAAATATCGCAATATATTGAAAATATCGGAATTTATCGCGATAAATTAGTGGCGATATATCGCCGGGGTTATTGTGTCGCGATATATCGCGATGTCGGCGATATATCGCCGATATATGCAACTATGATTCTTAGGTCCGGGCTCTCAGTGGTTACCAAGCCGGTCAGGTTATGTAATTTGGTTTTAGGGTTTTAGCACTCTCTCATTGTATAAATAGAGGCTCTTTCAGCTCTATTCGGATGGAGATTTTGGTTATGAACACTCTGCCAAAATTATTGTAATATTTGTTTAAGATTGGAATAAAGTTGTGACTTTGGAGGTCCATGCATGAGTTATTGAAGTTGTGGATTCACATTATCTTTGGTGATATCTCTCTTACCCTTCATTTTTCAATTATTAAATCATTATTCATTGTATACTCTAGAAGGGCTAACAATCTAGTTTATGAGTATCTTGTTCGGATTTAATTTTGTGTGTAAGGGTTTTGCAAGGATCATCAAGGGTGAAGGACAAGCTTGAGATCAAGCTCTTCTTCATGAACCAGTGGTTTTTTTCATCTAATTCCTTCGTTTTACAGGTTCTTCTAAGCGCTTCTCAATCCAAGAAAGAAACATAACAGTCAGAGGTCCTCCTTCCTTCCATCAACAAAGATTAAAAACATACTTGGTTACCTGGATCTATGAACTTCCCTCTTCTAGTTCTCTCTTTGCTCCTCGATTTCTTTGATCCCTTGCTTGCTAGCCTTTTCTTCCTTGCTTTGTTTTGTGTCTTTTCTTACCTTTTCTTCTTCGCTGCCCTGTTTTTGCCTTAGTTTACCACCCCTTTTCTTCACTTTGGACAGCCCTATTGTGCCCTAGTTTGTGCCCCATTTTCCCCCTTTTTGCCCTAGTTTTTTGGCCTTCTTCCACCTTGTTTTGTGTCTTTTCTTCCCTTTTTTGTTCGCTGCCCTGTTTTTGTTTTTTTATGACAGCCATCTTCCTTCTCTTTCGCTGCCCCGTTTTCATCATTCCTTGTATTTCTTTGGCCATCTAGCTCACTGCCCTATTCTTCCTTCTCTTGTTTTTGACTTCCTCTTTGTCTTCCCTCCTTCTTCCCCTCTTCTTCCTTTTATTTCAGCCTTCTTTTGCCTTGTTCTTTTGCTCTCATCCAACATCTTCTTTTCCATTTTTTGCAAGTTTCAAGAAAAGCTTCAAATAAAAGTAAATCACTCTCATTTTTACGTAAGGTTCAATAATAATAAGAGTTGTAGGCTTTCCTTCAAAAGTCATTTCAAGGATTAAATTCCTAAAGGCAAATTGTATAATTTTAATAAAATATCTTTTGTTTGAGTGGGGTTTTTAAGTCCCCACTCTCATCCTCCCCCATTTGGGGAGGCTTGTGTTGTGTTCATCTTTTTTGTATGCTTAGGTTAGATGTGTTTGTTCTCATAATATTTGCATCTTTTTCTTAGAATACTAATTGTTAGTCTATCACTTTTAATTTATTGAACAAGTTGATTACTTCATCTCTTAATTGTGTATCTTTTATATAAGTGAATGAATTTCCTAACATTCATAAATCTCTTGAATCTCACCATAAGGTGGATCAAGAGTGCTCTCTGTCGGAGAGTTTAATCAACCATCTTCATTTTATTTTTGTGCATCACATTGTTTAATCCAATTAATAGATTAAGTAAGACTCTTGAACTTGCAGAAGCACAAGTCAAGAGCACTCTCTATCGGAAAGCATCATTAGTATTGCATCATCCTTGCATTAGGCATCTAGACTAGATAAGACTCTTGAACCTTAGTCATAAGACAAGGTCAAGAGCGCTCTCTGTTGAAGAGTTTAATCAATTAACTTAATAAAACTTTTCAACACACACTCCCTTTAATTAATTAACTCTGTTGATCATCCTTCACCTAGTATGCTCTACCAACTTTCGAGTTGGGATCGTACTCAGAACGGTGAACGGACTTGTTAAGTTCGCACAAGAGGAACATAATTAAAACTTTTTACCCCATAACCAATGCACCGGCGTTGTCTCGATTAAATACTCAGGCAAGTGGGAAAATTCCAAGTGTGGGCGTCGGGCAACCCAATCTGGGCACAGTTGGTTAAGTTATTGAACACCAAGCTGTGATCCCAGACAGGGCCGTCATGTCTTCGAACGGAGCCACTGAAGGTATTTCCGGTTAGGATTTTCCAGACACCTTAAGCAAGATCGCCATTAAAATCTTTTAAAATATACAAAGAGCACTTGCACAACCTAATATTCAATAGTTTTATTTCAAGACTTGCTTTTAATTTCTTACGCATTTTCAGCATTTTGACTCCACAAGGCACTGGTCTGTTTTAATCCGCATAACTGTTATATTGGGATCAATTGTCTGTGGCCTCTTTAATTTCTATCTGTGAATACACATTTAAGAAGTCTTGAACTATTTCTTATCATTTAATCTCTTGTTAGCAATGTGGATTGCTTTATGTGTCAAACTCATAATAAATAAACACTTCTAATTACAATAACTCCTAAGTTACACCCATCCGCATCTGCAACTAAGTAAAACACTTTAACAACCTTAATAGCCTTAGAAAACTCTTTTGTAGGGACTACCCCCTTGGCTTCGTTAGGAGTTAGCCTAAACGGAGGAGCTAGGAGTAGGTGACAATACCTAGCTCTGTGCTTGCCGCCAAGGTCACACCTCTCCCACTTTCCTAAGTGAGGAGACAGCTTTCGAAAGATTTCTGCTGCTGGTGTGCAATCGGCGGACAACACTCACTCTTATAAAGAGTTTGAGTGACCAAAACCCTAACCCTAATACATAAATATTAAAAACTAACATTTAACCTAAAGTCACTTAAGTGACTTTATTATATGTGTAGCCAATAAGGCATACATTACTAAAAGATAGCAAACTGAAATCAAATACATATGCTAAATGGAAACACATAAACTAAAAAACAAAACAACGATAGACATTCTTTAAAGACTTCTTCTTTGAAGATAGTTCCTGAACCAGGTTAAGGTCCATCAAGCTACCACATAACCCTCGTAAAGGTGTAGCTCCTGAGTTGAATTCCCGATTTCCTAGATCCCACCGCCCCAAACTCTCAAATCACGAATCGCTCAATCTCAATTCCTGAACATCAATCCACATGCATGTCGCGTATCCTCAGCAGTAGACTACAATCCACATGCATGTCTCAACAATGAGGGATCATTCCCTGGATCCACAATGTTGAATTGATTGGGAAACCATCTATAGCGTGTCGTTAATTGCTCCCTTCCTATCTTCAAAGCGTGAGTTTCCTAAAATGCATAAAAGCCAGTTTCTTCGGTAATTTATTCACCACTATCAGCATCAATTGGTTCTTCAAACATGGTTGCACTAACTATATGTTGTATGTCTCTCACCTTTACCTTTAAAACGTCATTGGCTCATTGTCTACAGTTCCAAGTTGTATGACCCAATTTCTTGCAATAGTACATTTTATTTCTTCTGTGTCTTTTCCTGATCTATAACAATTGTTTCTTGCATAGAATGCAAGTTCTAATGAAGTATCTCCTTCTCTTTCACTTGAAGTAGTTCTCTTTTCTTCTGTTGGTAACGTTGCAATCATTTCGTCGAGGCTTTGTGAAGGTAGCTAACTCAAGATAAAGATAGCACTACTTTACTTAGGCAACAAACTGTTCAGGAGAATAGCTTTGGCATCCTCTGCATCAACTACTATGTTGGCTTCTACAAGTTATCTAATAATAGATCTTAAATGTTGACGTGGCTTGACAAGATGGCTTTCGCTGGCATCTTAAAACTCAACAACTATAATTTTGGAGAAAAATTTTGCATTCACCATTTGTGCCATAAACAATTTATTCAAATTCTTCCATATATCCTTGGAAGATTTATCTAGATCGACATGATGAAGCTCCTTGTCTGAGAGGGCAAGGCCAATAATGGCTTTTGCCTTGTCATCTCTCATGTGCAATTCTATTAATTTGTTCGAGTTGTTAGGTGCTAGCTCAATTGCTTTGACAATGCCCCAGATATTCTTATTCATTAACTGCATCTGGATCTTCAATTTCCACGAGTGGAAGTTGAAATCAAAGTCTTCAGTTGCTAAAAATAATTACTACTGAAAAATAAAAATTTTGAAAATAACACAAATTAATTTCAAGAAAATTGCCACTATACGTGATCGTATGGTATGTACAAATCATTTGATGGCTTAAAAAACTATTGTATGAAGGTCTTTTGTACGTAATTGAGTTGTAGATAATTGGGCAATAATTTTCCTCTTTGACTCTTTTCAATGTTTATCTATTCACAATTTATGATACATATTTAATCATTACAAATCCCTTGACGGCCTGGTTAATTAGCCTTCTCTGTTAGAGTTTGTCCTTTAATTCAAATATATTAGATCTTTAATCTAATGCACTAGGATCACTAAAAGATGTCTAAGCACAACACAAAAGAAAGACAAGGAATTTTACCCTGGGAAACCACAAGGGAGAAAACCCAGCAACTTCTTTTGTATAGATTCGTCACTTAGTACAATGTCAGACAAAGATAGAAAACCCAAAGATAAGATGTCTTCTTCTTCTTCTTCTTATTCTTCTTCTTCTTCCCCGGCGAACTTGTCTTTCTCTCTTGGAGCGAACTTGCTTGTGTTTGTTGTGTGTCCAGATGAGTGAGAGCGCCTCCCTATTTATATTCTTCAGTTGTGTGACCTAGGACCCCAAAGCGTCAACTTCTCTACTTGACTGGGCCAACTTCTCCTAGCGAGACTACTGCCCCGACTTACAACGAGGTTTTACCTCGGCTCTTACATGACCAATTACATCAATGACATCTTCGATAAGAGGGAAAATATCCCTAAAAGGAGAAATAACAAAAGTAGATAATAATAATAAAATAATACAAAGAATATCTGTCGAAGTTACATTTACAACAACACTCCATCTTAAGAAGGAAGGTATTCTTTCGACCCAATCATCACCACAACTGGACACAGTCTCTGGACATCATCATCATCGTTGGAACATCATCATTGGATCATTATCATCGGAACATTATCATTGCTGCATCAACTCTTCATCTCGTCGACCATTAACTAGTGACATCTCTCGAATCTATACATCCTTAGAAGTTCTATAGGGCCAGCCCTTTTTTCATGCTAGATGTAGGCCTAAATCCCATCTAGGGCTTCATCAACTACAGGACCAACCCTTTTTCATGCTAGATGTAGGTCAACATATATGTACAATGCCAACCCTTTTTCATGTTGGATGTACCTCATACAGTGCCAGCCCTTTTTCATGCTGGATGTACCTCATACAGTGCCAGCCCTTTCTCATGCTGGATGTACATATCTGCAATGCCAGTCCTTTTTCATACTGGATGCCTATCTCTATAGTGTCGGTCCTTTTTCATACTAGATGTAAACCTAGATCCGTCTAGGACTTCATCAACTAGAGTGCCAATCATTTTTCGTACTAGATGTAGGCCTAGATCGTTCTAGGACTTCATCAACTATAGTGCCAGTCCTTTTTCATACTGGGTGTAGGCCTAGATACTTCTAGGACTTCATCAACTATAGTGTCAGTCCTTTTTCATACAGGATGTAGACCTAGAACCATCTAGGACTTCATCATCTACAGAGCCAGTCCTTTTTCATATTGGATGTAGGGAACCACTAGGACTCATCACTCCCTCTTACGATGGACACCGATCGGCACAACTCCAAGCTTGTCCCTGAAGTACTCAAACTTCTCTCTCGCCAAAGGCTTGGTCAAATCATCGGTTGTTTGCTCGTCCATCGCAACATACTAGAGCTTCACTGCTCCTCTCTCCGCCATATCCCAGATACAGTGATACTTGATCTTGATATGCTTTGACTTGTCATGGAACATCTGGTTCTCAGACAACTTCACACAACTCTGGTTGTCACAGAAGATACAAGTCGCCTCCAACTCGAGATCAAGCAAATCTGACCGTAGCTTCCGCATCCATTTGGCTTCACAACTGGCCAAACAAGCTGCAATGTATTCTGCCTCAGTTGTACTTAGTTCCACACTCGACTGCTTCATGCTAAACCAGGAGATCATACCGGATCCAAAACTAAAGCAGCGTCCTAAAATGCTCTTCCTGTCTATGGCACTGCCTACCCAATCCAAATCCACACAACCATGTAGGTTAGTCATCTGATATGTCGCATACTTGAGCCCATACTCAATTGTACGCTTTAGGTACCTCAATACATGCTTTGCAGCAATCAAGTGAACATGTCTCGAATCTGTCAAAAACTGGCTCAATGTGTTCACGGCAAAGCATATGTATGGCCTTGTGTTCGTCAAATACATCAACTAACCAATCATCTTCCTATACATCGTGGCAGCAATTGTTTTTGAAGAAGCATCACATAGTAGCTTCAAATTTGATTCCATGGATGTGGTAATAGCCTTGCAGTCCATCATTCCGAACCTCTTCATAATATCTACTGCGTACTTTCCTTGACCAAGGAATATCCCATCTGATCTCTACCACACCTCTAAACCTAAGAATAGTGTATCATCCCCAAGTCCTTCATCTTGAACTCTGCGGCAAGACTCCTTATTGTATCTACAATGAGCTTGTTGCCGCCTTACACACACCTGGGTCATGTGGCAGAAATCTTCAAGCCACTCGGTGTGTCCTTGGGGGCAAGTCTCGAGTCAAGGCTGTCACCTTGTTCTTGACTCCTCCGTTTAGGCTCAGCTCCTAACGAAGCCAAGGGGGGTAGACCCTATTAAGTTACTAAGGATAATTACTTAGTATGGTGATGTTAAACTGAATGAGTTACTTAAGAGTTTGAAAATTAACTATAAACAATCAAAGATGACAAGATATGAGAATAAACACACGAAAGCACAATGCTGAGACACAATATATATATAAAGCAAGAAAATAACCAGTGCCTTGGAATGGAGTCAAAAAATAGAAACAATGTACTTGCATGTGCTTGGAGTGAGTGTTTTGCGATTGCCTCTTGGTACGTTTTAAGTTCAATTTGAAGTGTGAGTTGATTAAAATTAGGCGAAGGGGGGACTCCAGATATACCCGAGAGTACTTGGAGTATGTCCAAAACTAAACCTTCACGGCTACCCGCAAGGAATATGTGGGCTGAATGGAGTCTCTGGGGCTATTGTTCATAACGCACCCGTTAGGGTGTGATAGAGATCGGCGCCCCGAGGTCACTTTTCAGAAGTTCCCGCTTCCTTTGGGTATTTTGCCACCGTGATGGTTTGATCTAGGTGTTGGATTTTCACCTGTTGGTTTGTTAATTTGGGAGAGTGGGTCCTAATTATACTAGTCACTCAAGTGCTTTTCATATAGCTTGACTGATCGGACGAACCGCAGCCAAGTGTAGAGCATACACACCAGAGTCTTGTTAATTTTAGTAAATTTTACAATGGGTGTTCTTGTTTAAGAGAAAACCCTCCAAGAACCTCTTTCGATCCAAGTGGATCTCAATCGGGGAATCGAGGAGGGGTTAATTTTATAATAGCTGAAAAACAAATGATAGAAAATAAAACAGATACACAATTCTAGTTTCCTAATTAGTCCTACCACGAATCTCTTTCCCCTTTCGGGTCAAAAAGTCGTGGGGTAAGTATTACGATTACTTTGAAATATAAAATATGGAATATGAAATTGATAATGAAATAAAGTATACTACCCTGCAGATTAGATCAATGCTAGTTTGAAAAGAAATGAGCAAAAGGAAACAAAAAGGACACCGACGCAAATCCCCCCAGGGGGGATGGGGAATGGGCTCGAAAGAGCCTATTCAAAAATTATTTTTATTAACAGCGGTTACAATATCAGAGAACTGATATAATTCCTCTTGATCCTTATACAGAGTGAAATCAAGAGCTTACAAAGTGCGAAAATTAAAGGTTTTGGTCAAATGGAAGACCCCTGGGGGGATTTGAACGCTCCTGAAGCCACTTCCGAAAAGCAGCTTCCTTTCTTTTGTCAAACCTGCTAAAAACCAGCAAGCATATCACACTGAAATATGCCCAAAAGCACTCTGAAAGCACCTTTGGGTCAGCTCACTTTTAACCAAAAAAAGGTAAGCTGAAAACTAGTTAAAAGGGGAAAACAGGAACCAAGGAAAGCAGGCTTTCCTTGGGATCTTGGCTTGCCTTTTGGGCAGCCAATAAGATGTGCACTTTTATTGCAGAATATGAAATTTTAACGTACAGCAAAGGAAACTACCTTAACAGCAAGCTACGAATTTTCATTAAAATGCTTGCGAAAATATGGTAATTTTAGCTAGATCTCTTAAAATGTAACTTTATATGCAAAACAAAACTAAGATCTAGACTTAGGAAGGGATCTTACTAACAAGATCTATGTGTAATTTTCTTAATGAGACAGATCTGAGTAATAAGAAACCTTAATAGTAACCAGTTTGAAGAAAATTTAAGATTTTTAAAGGAGAAAAAGGGGAAGAGAGGTGCTTGTTGTTGAAGCAGATCTGCAAAGGAAACTTGGTAGTGAAGCACCGAGGGGCATGATCTTAGCAATCTCTATTGGAAATCAATGGAATCAAACCTGAACCATAGATCTTCCAGTCACGGCAAACCTGTAAGCTACACAACAAATCCTACAAACAGAACCATTAAATCTGAAGATACATATGAGAAGTAGATGATACAGCATGCAAATAATCTTATTTAGTATACAGGTATTAGCTCATTCAAACATATGCAGCAAAATAGAAGTAAGCTTACTTACAATGATCTATCCCTATGATTTCAATAACCATTCAGGCAGACAACAGTTAAGTGCAAAAAAATTGAAAAAATAGCAGTTTCACCTCGAATGCAGCATGATAATGATAATCCACACATGAAAGGTACTCCACAATTGAGCCTCCAGAGCTTCTCTTTATTTCAACAATGATGATCAATACACAATTACAATGGCAAGCCCTTCAATCCAACTCTAACTAGCTTGGAAGAGGTTGCTATGCTTGGATATATACAAAAACTAGGAGATCCAGCCCCAGGGGGGCGCAAATCCCAAGGAGACACATCAAATCAGCTGAAGGAGAGTCCATCAATGCTTGATCTGTGTCTAACTGAGCCAGATCTGAGTCTCACTAAGTGCAAATGTCAATCGGGGGGCTGATCTGACTGACACCTCAACCTATTGACTGAAGTATCCACCAAAACTCATCCAGATGAGCCAAAAACGTGTGGAGGAGAGAGGGAGGGCGAAATTCCCCATAAAGGATGCTGAAGATCAACTTTGGATCTGATTTGATCACCTCCTTCAGTCAAGGATTCGTCGGATCTAGTCAATCTGGTTCAGATCTGACTGATTTCAATCAAATCGGCTGAGAATCCACTGATCTATGATTCTAGATTTGCTCCATTATTCATCAATTTATTAATTAAAATAATCAATAATTGATTTTTGGGGCTTTCTGACCTGAGTGATAGAAAATCACTCAAAACTAGGAAATAGTGGGTCCATGGGTTTACTTGGTGCTCTTAGCTTGAAAATGAGCACCTACATACTGAAACTGCTTATTTGGCCCACTTTTATTACAAAATCAATTTTTCCAATTAAACTATTAAAAAATAGCCTAAGTTTTGGAAAAATTAAATTTTAATAAAAAACACTGAAAAAATTAAAAAATTGAAAATTGAAAAAACCTAGGGGGACTTAGACATGTTCATATGACTCAACCATGATGTCTAGCATGTTTATACATTGACACATAAACTCTAATAACCTCAATAGGCCTAAATTCCAAGCCGACCACCCCAACTTTGGAGGTATGGAGTGAAAAACTCAGAAATTATCAGTCGTTTATTCAACAACCAATAATAACCAAGGGAAAAAACACCCTGGGCTGATTGGATTGACAAATAAAGTCTAAGAAATCGAGTCCTTTATAGACACTATCATGCTAGAACATTTATTACAATTCCCCCATGGGGTATGAACATGTGATATAGTACAACAAAGCTTCCCAGAAGCAAGACTGAAGGTTCTCTGAAGTTTGAACAAGTTATCCTTGTCCAGTTCACCAGGCTCACTTGATAAAAAACCACTAAGTACAACTTAGGTGGTAACAGAGCTCATCCTCACTTGTTAGAATCAGGTTATCTACATATAGTAGGAGTATCACTAGTTTTCCTCCCTCAACCTTGAAGTAGAGGTTGGAATCTGCTTTACTCTTGGTAAATCCTAAGCTCATCAAAAAACTATCCATCCTACCATACCACGTCCTGGGTGCCTGCTTCAAGCCACACAAGGCCTTCTTTAATTTGTACACATGAGTTTGTCGGTCATGTGTCTCAAATCCCAATGGTTGCTCCATGTACACTTCCTCTTCAATTATACCATTCAAAAAAGCTGTATTGACATCCATCGGATGTATCTTCCATTTCATTATTGCGGCTAAGGCAAGTACAAATCTTATGGAAGTGTATCTCGCTACAGGTGCAAATGTCTCATAATCGATGCGTTCTTTCTGGGAGAAGCCACATGCTACGAATCTTGCCTTATATTTCTCGATGCTTCCATCTGTTGCATGCTTTATCTTGTATATCCATTTGGAAGACACTAGAGACTTCCCTTCTAGTCTCGGGACCACCTCCCAGACATCATTCTTCATGATTGACTGATACTCTTCAACCATGGCATCCTTCCATGCTTTCTTTTCTGCAGTTTCCTCGTAGTTTGAAGGCTCTTCATCAATGATGTCACAAAGTAGTGCCACATGGTTGGAGTATGGTCTCGGTCTCTTGCTTTCTCTGGAAGTCCCATCTGGAGCACCATATCTCTCTGCATCTTGGATAGCTTCCCGTGCCCATCTTGGTATTCTCTTGTAGGAGTTCTTCTCATGAGGTGGATCTACAAGTCTCTATGGTTCTGTCATGTCATGGTCTTCTTGGATTATATCTTCCATAACCATATCTTTGGTTCTGGGAACGTCGGGTTCTTCAATTTCTTCGATGTGGACTTATCTCAACTTGTTGTAAGCTAAGTCTTCATCAAAAGTGACATCTTGATTGGTCTCGATCTTCTTGAATCCTGGGAAGTATATTCTGTAAGCTTTTGGTGTGTCAGTATACCGAACGAATATGTCATTTCCTAACGGATCTAGTTTTGATCTCTTTTCTTTTGGAATGTGTATATACATAGGATAGCCAAATATTCTAAGATGTTTGACTTTCAGTTTCTCTCCTAAGAAAGCTTCTTCTAGAGTCTTGTTGTCCAAGACACAGTGAGGTGTTATGTTTTGTACATTTACGATTGTTCTTGCTGCTTGTGCCCATAGGTGCATTGGGAGGTCTTGGTCATGAAGCATCGCCTTTGCTACTTCCATTATCGTTATGTTCTTTCTGCAATGCCATTTTGTTGGGGAATGTAGGGAGTACTCAACTCCCTCTTAATTCCAGATTCTTTACATAGATCTTTGAACTCTTCTGAAGTGAACTCACCGCCATTGTCTGATCGTGAGGTATTGATCTTCCTTTCAGTATGATTATCTACTGATGCTTTGAATTCCTTGAACTTACTGAAAACTTCATCTTTTCTTTTCATGAAATAAATCCAGGTTTTACGAGAATAATCATCTATAAAAGAAACATAGTATGCATACTCGCTTAAGGAGTTGGATGACATGGGGCCATATACGTCTGAGTGGATTATCTCCAAAATTTCTCTTGCCTTACTTTCACTGCTAGGAAATGGTTTCTTTACATTCTTCCCCTGCGCACATCCTTTGCAAATGCCTTCATGTTTTGCTTGCATTTCGGGTAGACCTGATACTGCTTTGCTTGCAAATGGTAGTGCTCTATAGTGTACATGTGCAAGCATTCGCTACCATAGTTCGCTTGGTTCCATAGATTCATGAACAAAGGCTTGTTATGGTTGTCTCTTCAAATTGTACATGCCTCCCTCTTGTTCCCCAATTATTGTTGCATCATCTATTGTCTTGCCTCTTGGCCACATGAGTACTTGGCCATCAACAAATGCAACACGGAATCCTTTAGCATCTAAAACTGAAATTGAGAGGAGATTTTTCTTCAAACCTGGTACGTAGAGAAAATCCTCCATCTTCATTAATTTGCATCAATCCAACTTGTAAGAGGCTTCTCCACTCCCTTTTATGGGATACTAGTAGTCATCTCCAAGTCACCTTGTGAGGTGACTCATGTTCTGATAGGTTGATAAAAGATTCATTGTACCCTGTCATGTGCTTGGAAGCTCCACTATCTACAAGCCAATAATTGCTTCCATGGGTGATGGTGCCTGTAGGAGCTAAGATCAAAATTCGTCACTTGAAGAATCTTCTCTTCTTCTTTTGTTGTTGGTTCATCATCTTCAGCAGTATGTGCATGATGCCTCTTCTTCTTGTTGTCTTTAGTAGATCCTTTGTTTCTGGGACAATCTTTTGCAAAGTGGCCTTTCTCATCAGAAGTGAAACTTCTGAGATTGGAGTAGTCCCTTTGTAGTCTATGATTCTTTTGGAATCTTTTGGTGCTTCTGTGAGGGTGATCCTCCCTCTTGCTTCTATTCTTCTTTCCATGAGCTGTTAGAGCTCGATCATCATCTACTCCCATCTTCTCTTCTCTTAACACTAATCGGGCTTCTTCTTGGGTGTATTCCTCCCACAATCTGTTGAACTTGATTAGCTTATTCCTAGTGCATATCCCTTGAATGAATGAGTCCCATGATCTTGGGAGACCATTCAAGGTAGTCATCACGATCTCTCCTTCAACATTTTCTTCAATGGCCTCTAGTTGCTCCTTGATTTGAGAAACCCTTGTGAAGTAAGACTAAGATGGTTTCTGAGTGTTGGATCTTCACACTCTTGAGTTGATTTCTTAAGGTCATCTTCCGGTTGATGTTCTTCCCTTCAAATAGTTTGATCAATGCATCAAACATTTTCTTGGCAGTCTTCAATAATGAGACATGAGGGATGAGATGATCTTTGATTGAGTCTGCAAGGATCCTCTTGGCTCTTATCGTGTTCTTCTTGTGAGTAGACTTTGTATCGTCTCCCTCTAGTTCTGGAACCTCCTCGGTGACATACTTGTCCAAGTCATTTTCTTCTAAAATCAAAGAGATTCTATACTTCCATGCTCGGAAGTTGTCAATTCCTTCAAGCTTGTCTTCAAGCTTGGTATGATTCAACATCTTGATATGAGAACCTCAAATGGAAATAGTAAAGAAATAGATATTACCAATTTGAGATGCCCAAATTGCTCCTTGATCTAACTAACCTAGGGTTCACTAGAGAAACCCTAATTTTTCAAACTTGGAATTTGGAAATTTTGTACGGATAGAAAGATGTGCCTCCTTGAGGCAAGTTGCCTATTGAGGTCCTTTTCCAAATTATGTGGAGAGAAGCTCCATAAACTTGATGCCATAGTTTCTCCCGGTAGTAGTGATGAGGTCAAAAATGAAACTCCTTCAAACTAGAATCTTTCTCCACCAATAGATGTGCCTCCTTGAGGCGAGTTAGCCTAGCCTTCTTTTCTGGAAAGTTTGTGGAGAAGAGTGTTGGATCTTGGAAACCCTAGTTTCCGCAGCTGCATAGTGCCTTCTTTCAGGGTAGCTCTGATACCAGGTTAAAGTTTGTACTTTAATTCAACTATATTAGATCTTTAATCTAATGCACTAGGATCACTGAAAGATAGAAAAACACAACACAAAAGAAAGACACAAAGAATTTTATCCTGGGAAACCACAAGGGAGAAAACACAACAACTTATTTTGTATAGATTCGTCACTTAGTACAATGTCAGACAAGGATAGAAAACCCAAAGATAAGATGTCTTTTGCAGCTTCTTCTTCTTCTTCTTACCCAACAAACTTGTCTTTCTCTCTCTTGGAGTGAACTTGCTTGTGTTTGTTGTGTGCCCAAATGAGGGAGAGCGCCTCCCTATTTATATTCTTCAGTTGTGTGACCTAGGACCCCAACATGGCTAACTTCTCTACTTGACTAAGCCGACTTCTCCTAGTGAGAATCAAAAATACATTTTACACTTGTTCTTTTGGGGGCTATTGCCCCGACTTACAACAAAGGTTTTACCTCAACTCTTACATGACCAATTACATCAATGACATCTCCAATCGAACGGAAAACATCCCCGAAAGGAGGAATAACAAAGGTACATAATAATAATAATAATAATACAAAAAATATCTTCTGAAGTTACATTTACAACAACATCTCTTCTCCTTGCAGCAGTTCTCTCAACAACGATAGTAGTTCCCTCAATGGTGGCGATGGTTCTCTCAACATCGACAGTTGTTCTAGACAACAAATTGAACTGGTAGCTATAATAGCAACGAGCAGCTGAAAAAAGAAATCACGTGATGGTTTTAAACTTCGTGGCTACTATCAACTTCTTGGTGGTTGGCGATTATTGCTATAAATTTTCCTTACGGTAGTTGAGAACACAATTTCACCTCTCAATAGTTTCGCCTCTTGTCTTGACATTCTCGACCTCTAATCTTCTACTCTGATACCATATTTCAAGAACCAATAAAGAAGAAACCCTAAATAGGGTTACGTCATCAAACCCATGTTAGATTTTTATCATATAAGCTACCATTATGATCTTAGGATCTTTAACTGAGAGAATAACATACACAGCAATAAAACACAAGCACAACACAAGAGACGAGACAAATAATTTTCCTCGAGACCATAAAGGAGAAAACCCCGCAACTTCCTCAGAGATAGAATTAGCACCAAAATAGAAAAGCCCAAAACATAAAGATGATCTCCACAGCTTCTGTCTCTCTCTCCCACTGAGAGAGATTCTCCTCTCTCACTCATGCGCCCCAATGAGTGAGTGTGAGTGTGTAGTGAATGTGTTTAATAGAGAGGCTCACTCTATTTATATTCTTTCGTTCACTTGAAGTGCACTCCAACATGTCGGCCTCACTTAACAATTACTTACTAGAGCCAACATCTCTAGGAGTGTCTAATAACCCTAGTGCCCCATAACTTGTGGGGACTTTGCCCTCTACTCAACAAGGAGGGTTAACCTTGACTTAGATGGTGGGGACTATTGCCCCAACTTAGAATGACTCACCTAGGGTCGACTTCACTAGGATAGTCTAATAACCCTAGGGCCCCATAGCTGTGAGGACTTTAACCCTTGACAAATACGAGGGTTACCCACAATGACTTGACATAACTTTCACATTATAGAAACTTCCCGATCGGAACATCGGGGCATGACATGACTCAAATACATCCCGGAATAAACATCGGGTTACAATACATAAGAAATGCAGATGAATACATTCTGAAGTTACAAATACATCAACAACCGATGGGAGCTCATTATCACACAACACAATATTATTATGAGACTATACAATGCTAGATTGAGGGTGCTCGCTCTTATAAAGAGTCTGAGTAACCAAAACTCCAACCCTAATATGTAAACCCTAACATTTTAACCTAAAGTCACTTAAGTGACTTTATTACATATGTAGCCTTATATCTTAACACTTACCTTGTGTAGCTACATCATCTTGGATCCCTTATTGTGTACAACATCACCTTGGAGCATGATAAATACTGTAGAGTGGATATCTCACTAGTGTTGTCCTACAAGGACTCATATAAGTTGCTTGTAAGGGATTTTCCCACATAGTTTTGTTGACCTTTGTTACCTCTCATACAAATAAAGGAAGGACAGAGTCTTTCCATTCATATCATCATTTGTACTCTTCTCTTTGTACTTATCTTCTTGGAAGAAGTCGCTAGGGTTTCCTAATGAACTCTAGGAGGAGTTATGAAGTCTAAAGGGGACATCCTCGTGTGGAGTTTGTTCTTGTGACAAGGGTTTTCTCTTAAGGAGAAGTTGGAGATGATCTTGGCTTTATCTCTCTCTTGGATCTTCACTTGTACTTGCTATCACTCTATCTCTCTTGAGACACTAGACTTTCTTGGAGAATCTTGGATGTCTAGGGTTAGGATTTTACCCTTGAAGATAGGATTAGGGTTTTATGATAAATCCCTAAGGTGGATTGGTGAAGAAGAGAGTTGGATGTCTTGCCTTGGAGATTGTGTTGAAGAGATTCTTACACTTGGATTTTCTTGGTTGAGCTAGGGTTTAATTATTTACCCTAGCTAGGGATTTTTGGATAGTTGGCATTTTGTACTAGCCTTGAGGGAAAGCTATGGTATGTACTTCTACTTCATCTTGAGTTTATATATGAAGTTTCCAACTGTTAATATATTGTATAATTTTTGTATATGAATTTCAGCCATATATGTCCTTTATGCATTGCTATTTACAATTGTTTATGTCTTGTTAATTTAACATAAGTAAAGGGGCAAATTGTTAATCGTTTTGACATCTAATGAAGAATAGAAGGGACTGATTTTACTGTTGTGTTGTTGTAATTAATGTTGTATAAGTATATTTTCAGATTTGGTTATTGGCTGATGAGTTGCCCTAGAAGGAGCTGAAACTTATCCCATAGTTTAGTATCTTTTCTCCTTGAATTGCCATGAAGTGTGCGGGTTGTTTCAAGTAAACTATTGTGATTGTTTTGTTGTTGTTTTATACTTTAATTTACAGTAGCCTAAGGCTAAAAATTCCAGGGCCAAAATCTGAGAAATATTCTAGGAAGAAGGCAAAATTTATACTTTGCATTGAAGTGTCAATTAGAAGAAATTTCAAACAAAAGGATAAGATGATGAAACAATTATTTAGGTAGATTCACTTGCCAAATAAATGCTTCCACTGCCAAAGTCCAAACCACAAAATCTTTGACTACCTTCTGATGGCCTCAGCCAACCCCCATGGTCCCCAATGTTAGACTTTCGAGTTACTCTGAAAGTGTTTACAACATGTTTGGGGTGCTTCATGATATTTGGAGTACATGGTGTATGTTCATCCCTTGGATTGTTTAAGATGGATTGTAGCATGAGAGATGGTCTGTGATGGATAAGCACACATGTGATAGCTTGCTCAATGGATGATAGACCTCAAATGTTCACTAGCTCAATGTTCTTCCCTAGGGCATTGGAGATCGGCTAGATGATGGACGCCTTGCATGAGGGTCGCATGGACGATTCAACTGGTGGGAGAATGTCCTATAAGATATGAGGATCATTGTGCAGTGTGGAGGAGGGATACAAGCCCTAGATGGCATGTAGCAACTTGGTTTCATGTTCGAAGGGTTGGAGATGTCTTGGGCATACCTGACCTCAGATGTTCACTAGCTCAATGTTCTTCCCTAGGGCATTGGAGATCGCCTGGATGATGGATGCCTTGCATGATGGTCACATGGAGGATTCAACTAGTGGGAGAATGCCCTATAAGATATGAGGAGCATTGTGCAATGTGGAGGAGGGCTACAAGCCCTAGATGGCATGTAGCAACTTGGTTTCATGTTCGAAGGGTTGGAGATGTCTTGGGCATGCTTGATCTTCAACAATATTCTTGCAGGGGATAGATTCCCAAGTGTAGTACTTGGCTTTGGAAGATGGATCGAGTCCATGGAGGCTCGAAATGGAGTGGTGTGGACTTTCCTTGTATAGATACATCACCTTGGGTCACTATTGTGCACAACATCATCATTGGAGCTTGACACTTTTAAGTTTTACTCTAGGAGTGGAGCACTTCACTTGTGTGTGGCTTACTTATGTTTAAAAACAACACATCACTTAAGTAAGCCTACTTGTGTGTGGATTACTTATGTTTAGCTACACAAGGTAAGCATTAAGATATAAGGAAGCAAGGAGTCTTTACAAACAACACATCACATCACACACTCATTTGTATCTCTTCTTTGGAGTGCTCTCTTAGTGATGCGCCAGGGTTCATAAGGAAACCCTAGTGGAGCATATGAGGAGGAGATGGACGATTTCTCTCTCTTGAGATTCTTCTTTGTACATCTGATCTCTCTCTTGGGCGCTTGGGTTTCTTGGTCTCTTGAAACATCTTGGATTCTAGGGTTTAGGATTTCATCCTGTGGAGGCTGGAGATTAGAGATTCAAAACCCTTGGATGTATTTAGGGAAGAAGACAAAGACAACTTCTTGCCTTAGAGATAGTGTTGGAGCCTAGAGGGATTCTTGCACTTGAAGTAGCTAGGGTTTGTTGACTAACCCTAGCTAGAGTATCCTGGGTGGTTGAATTTTGTCTTAGCCTTGAGAGGAGTCTATGGTATATATGTACTTCATTGATTGGGCATATATATATGATATTTCTAACTGTCCACATATTTTGTATATTACAGATTTGTTTTTGGCATTTTATCTTCTTGGGATGGTTATTTCCAAATCTTTATTGTCTTGCTGACTTGACATACATAAATAAAATAAAAAAATAGAAAATAAAAAAACTGTCAAGGGACTTAACACTAACATTGAAGATAATAGTACAGCCATCTACTGCTATTGTGTTTGTTGTTATATCTGCTGTATAAGAAGAATTTTCAGATCTGGTTTATGCATGTGAAGTTGCCCTAGAGGGCTGGAAACTCATAGGAATGATTGGTAACTTTTCTTTGAATTGCCCCTATTAAGAAATCCTATGCAACCAAAGGGTCTACCTAAAACAAGAAATCAGCCCCACTTTGGATACAGTAACGCTACGCCCCCTTCCCAACAACTTCTTTGCAAGGAAGTGGCGGAAGGGTGTGCTCTTTTCCTCTCCTACTTCACCTATACACTGAAGATAAAGGTGATAGCTTGCTAAAAAGGCCCAAAGCCACTACTCTAGATCAATGGCTTGCAACAATGAAAGGCACTAATACTTTGAACCCTTACAAAGTCTTAGATGGGCTTGGGGATAATGACAAGGAAATGGAAATCATCCCCACCGATTCCCAATGAAATAGTTGATGATACTAATCAAATATGAAGGTTCAATAGGATTGTAACAGAACAAGTAGTATTCAAAATAAGGTGTCAAAAACAGGAAACTAACATCACAAAACAAAGGTGCCAAACCACTGTTCCTCAAACAGACAACAGAAATTGAATAATTGAATAATTAACCTAGATCATCATCAGGAATAAGGTGTTAAACTATTATAACCCTCAAAAATTAAACTTGGAAAATCGTCAAGTTTATGATGTGAATCACCAATCCCTAGAACATATAAAAAGACTTTTCGCCGAGACCATTGTCACAACTAAGATGTGCGATCAGGAACTGAGAAAGTAGGAGCTTCCAGTCAACACAAGCAAGAAGTCACTGTCCTGTATGAGATATTACAATTAGCAGAAGCATCTCACATACTATGAAAGCGACCCTTTGTCTAAGCAGCAACGACTTGGGAGAATCTATTCCACCAAATTTACCCAGGCCCCACGCACATATGTTGGTCTGCTTATGCAGAGAGACGGTCCATCAGGAGTAAGGGGTAAGCATATCAGTCGGGGAAATCAAATGTTGCAGGGGGGGTAATAACTCCCCCACTTTACAGACCAAGCAAGCCTCATTGACAACCATTTTCTACTATAAATCTCGGAAAACATTTCCATGAGCTGAAAAAGCATTTCCGTTAACATAAATGTTTCAGACCTATGAAACCATCTCAGCAATATTTTCGAATTCAAAAGCAGTTTAGTGGTATCCAGCGTTTCTAGAAACTGCCTGAGCGGTTTTTCAGACCTATGAAACTGAAAAAGCATTTCCGTTAACATAAATGTTTCAAACCTATGAAATCATCTCAGCAATATTTTCGAAATCAAAAGCAGTTTAGTGGTTTCCGGCGTTTCTAGAAACTGCCTGAGCGGTTTTTCAACAGTTTCAAGAAAAGCCAAAAACCACCGACTATTGTCAGAGATTCCCCTCCGTTTTTATTGAATTAAATACATTTAAAAAGTGTCTGCCCTGACGCTAAAAGGCTCCAGTCACCCTAGCCCATCAAAAAAAGGAGCTTCCAACTCAAAAATGAAACTCCGAAAAGAGGGGACAGATTTCTCCTTTCACAAAAAAGGGCAGCAGACCAGAAAACAAAGGAGAATTCAAGAAGGATCTTTAGCCAAGATCTTAACTAGATGATGATCTAGATCTTGCTGACCAGTTGAGTAGCCATTGAATTGATGATTGAGCCATGATGGTTCAGGCATTTTGACAATTACCACTTTGTTTCCTGCATCCTTCTATAAATATATATATATAAGTAAATCAATATTGAGTTCAAATTAGAAAAGACTTTTTTGTATACGCGTTGAAATTCAAGTTATAAATAGATAAAATTATCAATTTGTTATATGGATGATGTATTCAGCAGAAGTGACCTCAATACCAGACCCACCATATAATATCAAAGTACAACAAGGAGAAGTGATTCTTGGAGATCAAATCCTACTGACTAATAAAAGCAATTCACCACCCATATATATATCCAGGAGACACATACCTTTTACGAACAAGCAGGGGGTCTTCATCGGGGAAGAAGGTCGGCATTTCATCGTAGAGGCGATTGGCCCCTCCGTCAGCACACAACCGTAACTGCGCTGCATCACAACATCACAGTCAAAACACTGAATAATTCCAGTATCTCTTTGTCTGTCAAATAACAGATTTATCCTTACTACGCACCTCGATCCCACAGAGCCGCGGTGAAGCGAGGGACGTCATAATTGAGAATAATCAGCACATATGATCGCCGCCTGTTAGCAGTGGGCGTCGAGAGAAGGAAATCGGCGCTGCTGTGCTCCATGACATCCATTTTTTCGGCCTTTTTTTCTCCTCCTCTCGATTATACTTTACATCCTTACAAAGGCGAGGCGCCGAGAGCTAGTAAAGGGAAAAAGTGTAGTGTTAACTTCAGTTTGATCTACTTTTAGATCTTCTCCCTTTTACGCACTCTTCTAGATTGCCATTACCACAGAAGTGACAACTCCGACATCTTTTCCGGAAATATTCAGTGGATGTGATAAAAAGGCTCTTTGGAATAAAAGAAACAAGACAGGCAGCTCACTTCCACGTGTTTTATGAACAAAATATTTTTTGGGGGAGGAACTTTAACCTAAAACTTTGGAATTTTGTTAACTGGTTTACATAAATTGAGAAATAAAAAAACTCCTTGGAATAAACGAAACAAGACAGCCAGCTCACTGCCACGTGTTTTATGAACAAATTCTTAGATGGAGGTGTATGTGGAAAAGATACAACATAGAATGAATGAATGAATGAAATATTTTAGCGTCCGCGAGGCTAAGAATAGCTTATGGGACTTACCAACTTGCACGTTGTTTTCTGCAATTCAATCATTTGTCTGTTCAACTTGATGATGAGCGCCCCAATTTTTCCACAGTGCCTTCATTAAATAAATCATCCCAAGATTTATTCGCCAAGACATTTGCATACATGTCCCTGTTGTCCTTAAAGGCTTCACACTCTACAATGAAGTGTTTTTCTGTCTCCACCTTACCAGCGGTACAAAAAATACACACTCTTTCTGCCCAAGCTTATTTTGGCCTTTTCCAGCGCCCGGTCTCACAACGAAGTTGATGGGAATTAGTTCTTAATTGAGCAATGAGAATTTTGGCTTTCCAAGGTATATTGGCCCCTATGTACGCCTTTTGATGTTAATCGTAGGTGGGGTTAAACTCTTCAATATAATACTTTCTCTTTCTCCCTAGCTCTTTATCCCAAATTCGCTTGTGGAACTTATTGGTAACAAAAGCCTTTATTTATTTACTATTCGTAGGGCATGTGTTCAAACACATATACCACTTGCTAGTCCATTTAATATTTTGCCGCATCCAAGTCTTCTTTTTTTTGCACAATATGCCATTGAAGACAACCTTAGGCCATCTACCTTATTCCATTTGCTCAACTCTTTTTAGATATCTTATGAGTCTCACCATAGCGATTGCTTCAATAGAAGTCACCCCCATTTCACTTAGCATGATTTCATATGGCACTGAACTCTTAATTTTGAACTTGCTTGTGATCATGTGTTTTTAAATCTTTTCTATTTGCTTCCACTCTAAGTCAAAGGTACTGCTGGCCCAAACTTCACAACCATAGAGAACAACCGGGATCACTAAGAGCCCAAAAAGGGTTTGCATAGTTTTCCAGTCCCATAACTCTGCCTCTTTGCGCCTATTTTGGAAAGCATAAAACACTTTCCAACCTCCCAGAGTTCTTTTTTTCCTGCAGCCTTCTCAACTCAAACTTTTGTTGAAGTCGATTATGAGATACTTGTAATCTTCCACTACTTCAAGGGTATTGTCTTTGAAGTAAACTTATGTTGTTTATGTTTTCTTTTGCTAGAGAAAACTACCACTTTTGTCTTGTTAGTATTTACTTGCATCCCAACTGTTCTACAAAAGTGCTCAAAGGAAATCAAGTGCTCTTGCAAGCCAAGAGCAGACTTAGCAATCAAAATAAGGTCATCTGCATACAAAAGAAGCCTTATCACATACTCGCCCATGAGGACGCCATCCCCGCCCTCTAAGTTTAACCACTCTTCAAGTTTGTCATTATATAAGCCAAAAAGGGTAGGGGATAATGGGCACCCTTGCTTGACCCCAATATCGCTTCTAAAACTTTCGGAGATACCATATGATGTTCTGATTTTGACTTTGACCTCCTCATTTAGCCTGTGAACAGCGACTCTAAGATGTGTAGGAACCCCAAGTTCCTACATTCTGTGCCATAGCTTATCCCTGGGAACCGTGTCAAAAGCTTTTTTGAAATCAACAAAGCAACAAAAAGCTTCTCCTTTTTTCTCCCACACTTTTTCAATGGTGTGCCTTAAAGTAATACTGTGGTCCACTGTGGAATGTTTAGGTCTAAAACCTGCTTGTCCTTTATCACGCTTCTCCCTTTCTTTCGCCCACTTGCTAATTCTATTTTCTAGCATGCTTCCAAATAGCTTTGCAAACAAGGGGTTTATCATTATTGGCCTATAATTGGAGGGATCCTTGACATCCTCGCTCTTGAAAAGAGGAATTGCGAGGCTAGTTGTCCAATCTGTAGGGAATCCCTGCTAAAAGATGTTGTTGAAGATTCCTGTAATGTGAGCTGCAAGAGTTTTTGAACCCCACTTTAGATATTCAGCTTGAAGTTCTACTAAATCTTTGGCTTTTCCAACACCCAACTTCTTAATACCCACCTCAATCTCTTGCACGGTGAAAAGCTCAGTAAAGGTGGCGGTGTTGACTAAGGGGGGAGGGGGTTCAACCTTAGGATTCCGCTCATAGAGTTGCCTTGCATACTCAAGCCACTGGTCCGTTGTAATATTGTTTTCAGTTTGCTTCTTGCTCGCTTGAAGTTCCTTCCAAAATAGTTTGGGGTTGTTTTTCCTAAGGAAGATTAGCTCTTCCCTCCTTGAGACTATGAAATCAATTTTTTTCTTTCTTATAATCTGCTTGTAGCTTTTTAGGTCTCTTTCTTTCCAGTTTGACTCTCTCCACCTTCTCCTTCCTCTTTTGCACTCCTCATCGAACCAAGCTTTAACAGGAAAGCAATTTGTTTCTCGTTTCCTATTCTTTGCTCTTTTGCATTTTGTGAGTGCCCCTTGAATTAAATTAGTTAGCTGCTTATTATTAAGGCCTTGGGACATAGTTTCCTCCCTCTTACAAAGTCTCTTTAATGCCTTCCTAAAGACATTACGGTTCTCTTGAGTCAAAAGAATTCTGCCCTTTGCAAAAGGTTGTTGAATGTGCTGATTTTTTGTCCCCACTTGCTGCTTATTAGTCCAAAAAAGACTTAGATAGATCAGTTTGTGATCAGATTTTAAATCCCAGAGTTGTTCTCCAATCATAACTTCCTCCACTTTCTCGCATAGGCCATGCGAACAAATTGCATAATCCACCACACTTGCTCCATTGTAAGTATGACAAGTGAAATTACCAGAGTTTGTCCATCTAGGCAAACCATTGCAGATTACTAAATTGAAAGTTCCACGTAAGGTAAGCAACTGTTCTCCAAAGAAATTGCAGCTTTTGTTGTCTTTTGAAATTCTTGTCCATTGCTGATTTCTTTCTTTTGTAAGCCAAATAGGATTGCAATATTCCCTTTGACAAAGAATGCTAGCTTGTTCACTTGCGGTCCTGGCATTGAAATCTCCTACTAGAAGGATTTCACCTACTTGAGAATACTTCGCAATATTGTTTTTTAATGTTGCAGAAGGGTCTTTATGGTCGAGCCCCCTCTTTTTGTAAATTTTTGAAACTTGTGGGGCGAAGTAGCATGTTGCAATTCTGATGTCATTTCCATTTTCTGATATTTTAAACCATATAAATTGTTTATTTGGGTCTTATTTTTCTAGTTGAATGCTACGATCTGCCTTTTTCTTCACTAAGACCATGATACCACCGTGACCTTTTCCATTCTCTGTTGCCTTGTTCCATACTGCCAACTTCATATATTTTTCAAAAAGGAGTGTCTTGCACCCTTCATGTTCATGTGTTTCCATGAGACATATTATGTCCCTATCTTCTGCAATAGGTCCTAACCCAGATCCATGCCTCCACGGGTATCCTCTGCAGTTCCAACATACTAAGCTTAAAGGAACCTACATAGACCTTGATTGCTATTTGCTTTGGCATACAAGACTCAAAGTTGAGTCTACAGCTCTATTTTCCCATCCTGACCTTGTTGCGATATTTTTGGCTAAGGAATTTGTTATCACTTCTTGATTATTGTTTTGTTGTCTTGCTTTAGAAGGAGGACCAAAAATAGCAATAACAACTTTGCCTTTGTATAACCATGTTATTTTGCCCTCATCTCTTGCTGCTCTAACCTTTGACAATTCTTTTTTTCTTTCCTCTTGTTGCATGATAGTTAAGTCTTCCTCTAGAAAAAAACGAGAGCCCTTTAAAAGATGCTTCTTAGCTAGAAGAGTTTGCTTGTCACGTGCACTTGCCATGATGACTTTTATGGGCCTAGCTCTCTCATCATTGGGTTTACCCACCCTCCATGCTTGGCAAATTTGGCCTTGCTAATTCAACTTGTCTTTTAGAAAGTCGCTTGCAAGCTCCGGGGTACTTTCGTTCTTGCCATACTCTCTTACACCTTTAATTATTATGTTTGTTGCTCTAGCTTGCCTTTCTTTGGTTTTGTTTCCTTGTTTGTTGTCTCCTTGGTTGCTTGCTTCTTTTTCCTTTTCTATATTAGCATGCCTGCTAATAACTTGTGCCCACGTTCTGGGATTTTTTGTGGAACCACCATTTTCTGCTTCTCTTACTTCCATTCCCTGGTTATTTGTTTGTTCATTTGTTTTCCCTTCAACATTGGGTGTTTTATGATTCAACACCCCCCTCTCTTCCCTTTGCTCATTCTTTCATTCTTTGTCAGTCTGCCTTCATATCTTACCACTCATTCTTGCCTACCAGAATAGCTTCTTGCAACAATGCCGCTTGCCATTTTAAAACCTTGTTGCATTCTGCTAAACGTTGATTTTCTACTGTTAAGAGATGGATTTTAAGGTCCCTCTCATGGATTCTTAGTATTGGTTAAATCAAAATCAAGGTGAGAAAAATAAACATTTTATTCTTATTCTTAACATTAATAGCAAGAAATTATAATAATGTGAATATAAATGGTAAATTGGAAAAACATGTTTATACTAATTTAAATTTATTTTAACTTTTAAATTAAATTGACATTTAAAATGTAGAATAATCGATGTGTAAAAGACTAAGCTTGCGGCTAGTAAATTCCCTTCACTTCGGTTTCAATGGAGGCATGTTATAGTTGTGAATTTCCATGGTAGTGAACCCATAAGCATGCATATAACAAGGCAAAGGAATGAGTTCACTCGAGGTTTTATTAGTCCCTACCTCGGTACTATTGTTTTGATTTTATATTAATTTATTTTGGATTTTGTATATTTATTTATATATTATAAACTTTTGATATAGTTGTTTAATTTTATCTATTAATTAATTCATTACATTTTATTTATATGGAATTTTATTGGATGAAACTTTGTATGGTTTTATGATTGATTTCTCACTAGTACAAAACACCATGCAAAATTTTAATAATTCATTATATTTTATTTATGTGGAATTTTATTGGCTGAAACTTTGTATAGGTTATTATGGTTTTATGATTGATTTCTCACTAGTACAAAACACAAAGTTTATATAAGGCAAATTTTTAACTTTGTCAAAAATATAAATAAAATAGTTATAATTAATGGTACATTTTTCAAGGTGTCACCTGTAACCACATTTATTCCATTGCATCAGAATTTTATCAAGCGAGTGTAAGTGGCATGCCACTGTCACTTTTCAAGGTGTAACCTGTAACCACATTTATTTCATTGTACCATAATTCTGTCAAGCGGGTGCGAGTGGCATGCCACCGTCTCTTCGTGCTAATTAGGAGACTTGGACTTATAGACTCCTCCTCTCTTCATCAGAGCTTCTTCTTTTTTCAGGATGCATTTGCATGGAAGAGTTGCCATTGCAATCTTCTTCTTCTTCCAGGATGCATTTGCAGAGAAGAATTGTCATTGCAATCTTTGACTATTGGCTCTTAAATTAGTGATGCTAGATGAGGATAATTTGTTTTCCATACCTACAAATGGAGAACACCTTAACATTACTTCGACAAGGTAACTCTATTTGTGAAAGTTTTGTCTATTACTAGAATTAAAACATTTTAGTGCATTTAAACTCTAATTTGAATGAGTCTTTTCAATTAGTGTCCTAGTGAATGAGTTCCCAATTTTTAGTTTTCAACTACACAAAACTCTCAATATTACTCTGCATAATTTCCTAGTGAATGAGTTAGCTAAAGTTTTATGCACGCAAAAATTTCTTTGAACTCTTGAACAATGTGGCTTCTCTAAAAAGCAATAGTGATTGTTCTCTTCTTGGACTACAAAACTATGCATAGTGGTAACATATGTTGTCGTTTACATGGAATATTTGCTCGTTGTGCAACTAGTCTGTATTGACTGCCTTGAGCTTCGTTGAGTTGTAAAAATTCGGGATCATCATATCCATTCACAAAATGTTGAGTTTTGAGTGCATTGAGCTTCATGAAAACTAACAACGAAACCATAAACTGCAGTAGGTATGACATCAATTTAGAATGGAATGAATACATATTTTTTTTGCAGCTTTAATGTAAAAATAATTACTCAATCTATCATATCCAGGCGTAACTTAGTGAGTAAATTAATCTATCCAGATAATTAAAGCCCTTTTCTTTACTATTTGGGTGGATAAAATACAATTAGCCACTCAGGTAAAAAGGAAAAGACTTCAGGAGCAATTAGGGGAGTTGTCGGGGGGTCAAGAAATAAGGTCACCAATGTTGGGTAAATAAAAAGACTATCAGATACAGGATCTTATAGATATACCCAACCAAGAATTTGTTGAGGGATTCCTACATGATTATTGTGGCATTAAGAAGAAAACTCTATGCGGAAGGGATACCTACATGTTCAAAGAAGTCGGGGTCCTTTAATTTATCAAGTTATAAGGGTTGGAACAATCTTCAACTTGACCTTCATATTAGCCTCTCTTAATTAGGTTATCTCTAGGGTTAAGTATAGAATCATCGACATTTCCCAAGCACCCTATATGTATTCACATCTACTGGACATAGCATGGGTATCCAATAGCTTCACGAAGCTAGGATGGAAATGTAATTGTGGTCACCTTTTAGATATTGAATCTCAACTTTTACTCATGAATTTTATTTGGTTACAAAATATAAATACAAGGTGCATTGCTACCTAGTAAATGAGCTTTAGACAACAAGCATTCATTTTCTTCCCCTCGAATTACAAGCAACACTTAGTAACTGAGATGTCAAGCTTATACCTTTCTTGCACTGTGATTTTGAGACCGAAAATTCTACAACATCGTCATTGTGGAATCTCTTGAACTTGAACCCATGCCAAACATGAAGCGTAGAAAGTAGGCTTACCCAACAACAAGACCCACACTCTCTTCGGTCGTCGAAAGGAATAAGGGCATGCATCATGATCTAGTGGGACATGAACCAGTTTATTGAGTCGGGTATCGGTGGCAAAGAAAGCAGCAGAGCCAATTATAGTTCTAAATGCATATTCAAAAACTGAATCATAGTTGCCTGTATAAGAGGTGAGAGAAACAAAGAAAAAGACATTAGCCAAGTTATATGGGTATCAGCCACTTGGTGTTAGCGCAACCCAGCCAATAAAACCAGTCGACAGGGGTTCCCACTCTTTCGATCCTCAACTCACCGTGATCTCCCTAAGCACCAGCCCAGATAGGTTTTACCCTACCCGACAACACCTACGAAGCGGATGAAGTCTCACTCAAGATGTTCGAGGGAGAGCTATTGGAACCAAGTTTCCGCATAATAGAAGAGGACTATGTGCATCGACAATTCATCAACTTATCTAATAGATATGACCCTTTAATTAACCATTAACAGGACCATTCATCATTGCTCGTAACAGGTTTAACCAATAACAGGACCATTCATCATTGCTCGTAACATGTAGCATCATTAATTCATAACCACAGTAGCATACTTATGCGCAGACAGATCTAGAAAAATAACATCAATTAGAAGCAAGAAGCATCGCATCATAGATCCATGTCGCACATTCAATAATCATTCATTATTGGATTGCAGAAACAGTAAGACAGAAAAAGATAAAAGAAACAACAATTCAGATCAACTCCCATCTTGTCATATTACTTTCGCGCAACAATCCACATATTCAAAACAATTCACATTTCAACAAGTGCTCTCCATTTCTCTCTGAGTCTCCGAGTATCTATGGCATCCAACTCTCTCTCTCTCTCTATCAACATTTACAATTCTACTTCTATTTATAGGCTTGCGCCTTTACATTCATGGTCCACTTGGACGACTTCTTAACTAACTTCTAACTGATTCTACAAAATAATGACAAATATCCATAAAATATGGTCCAAAGTACAAAAGTGACATAAAATATTCAAAATATTCTATCTGCCAAGACTTGGTAAAGGTTGGGATACCCCAAATTTTATATATGATCTAGACACTTCATAACTTTCCTTCTCAAAGTGAAAACCAGCACCATCGGTAAATGTCGTTAATAATGTCTAACATTGATGAATGATACACACGTCAAAAAGTGTGACGGATAGATCACTTCACATTTATAAGTTATCTTCCCAACAACTCACTACCCAAGTAGTCCACACTAACATTGCACTGTGAAACACTTAATCAATATGTGTGGTGTGGTGTTGCTTTTGCATGGTAGCGTGTTGCTTTGTATATTGCATGGGCGTTTTGTCCATGATGTTGCGTGTTATCACAAGAGACAAGCTATTAAATAATGGTTTCTCGATCTTAGGTAATGAATATTTATAGATTTGGTTGATTTACAATGTTCAAACCTCAAACATGTGATGATTCCAATATGGCGCTTGTGACATATGTTTGTTTGGCCTTCTCGATGATTTAATCAGAAGATACGAAACATCACAATAATAATTCAATATAATTAATATAATTACATTGATTTCATACATTATACTAAGATCATGGATTGCGCATATTGGAGATGGTTGGGTTTGCTACATTTGGCATGACAATAACTCTTGTAGTTAAATTCTATTGTTTTGTCCAAGAAAGAGCAACAAAAAGATTGGTTGCAACCTTTTTTCAGATGGAAAGATCCACAGGAAATCCAGCAATACTTCCCCACATTCATGGATGGTAGAGGTGGTAAACCGCCGGCCATCCTAGCAGAAGGCCTAACCCCAGAGGACTCAAGGCTCGAACCCGTGACCTCCCCCCGAATCGAGAGAGTGTGCGCACATCTTACCAATTGAGCTAACCCTTGGGGCTATACCTTATAGGTTGCAAAGCATAACTTGCAAGAACCATGGCTACATGGAACCAATTTTACTGCTCAATGATGATGACTATGAAAACATTGTAAGTTTCATCCTTTGTTATTTTTTAAGGTTACATATCATAGAACAATTTTGATAAGATTATAACTATAATTTGTTCTAATTTGTGTATCAAAACTAGTGGGATATCCCTACATGCTTTCACAAGGGCTCTCCTTAGTGTTTGCTAGTGAATTTCCCATCTTACTAGGTCACGTTCGCAAAACACCTAATGTGAATGCCTTTATATGCCTCTATGTCATACGTTATCACATTTCAAGGAAGCCACATGATCTCCAACCCCATTCGTACATCTATAATCAACAGTCATGAAAATAACTCCTACATAACCACTTGCTGGGTATATGCATGTTCATCCATTGTTGCAGTGACAACATTTACATATGAGGTTGAAATATGGATGAATAATGAGAATGACAAAAGAGTACACCAACACATGATACTGACAAGATTTCCAAGGCTAACATTTTTATTAGAAATAATTTAATTTATCATATTATATTTATAAGTGAATCATGATTTACAACAAATTGCTAAATAGTTGACTATAACTCATAATATCAGATAACCACAACGCCTTCACTTGTTTCGGAAAAAGCAACCATTGAAAACGCTCTAGTTCTAATCAGTTTAAATCTTAGTCAAATGGATGTAGCTTAGGTGGTTGGGAGGAATGAATGTTACCCTCCCCACCCAGGTTCTACTCTTGTAAGTGACATGTTTGTAATGTCCTCTTCCTTTTAGGCCTTGAGGCCCAAAACCGCTAACCTATGCGATTCTTGTGGGTTCGAGCGGTTACTGATAGCTAGGGAATCAGATCAGGATTGATGCCATCCATAAAAGATCTAGGGCATCCCCACTTGGTCAAGAAGGGCCACCTGGGCCAAAGGCCACCTTCATGCATGCCATCCGAAGCATTATTTAATGATGCATGCTCTTTTTAGGTCTCCATCCGCATGCATGCAAGTCAACGGCAAATTAGAAGATAAAGTAACCTAATTAGGTCAAAGATTAGGTTTTGCGCAGTTGAACTTTGTAAATAGAGGATAAAGCAAGAGGAGACCTCACTTATGATTATGATTATTTTGGGAAGCTCTTGGATAGCAGCACACCAGTTGGGGTTGGAGACGGAGTCTTCAGCTAATAGTATTTCGGCAGTGAAACATCTGTCCTAGTCTTATTCTGGGTAAGCCATACTGGTTCACCACTTGTTCTTCATTCATTCATCAGTTATATAGCACAGGGTATAGATTGTTACAGGGGCACGGTGCAGCCGTAAGGGGGGGTTTTCAGCCAGAAAGCCCTAATCAGCTGTGGGGCCTCCAGATCTCAGTTTCCTTCCGAAACTCAGGCACCAGTCTTATCATCAGTTACATACTCCGGTACTCCGTGATTATCAGCTCCATCTGAGCTCATCTGAAGCCGTTATCAGCATTTCTGAACTCCCAGGGACGTGAGCAGCTACCTCACTGAACCTAGACGCTATCCTGCTTAGAGGTGTCAGAACTTTTGCATATTCCAGCCAATCTCTCCGGCACAGCAAGGCTATCATCCCTGCAAAACGATGGATCCATCGGACACCTCCTTCCTTGAGGGCGTCACCTTTTTCTCTGATTGGGCGTCTTGCTGCTGGGGCATTCACCGGAGGCAGGAGAGATCAGTTCCTCTCCGATCCAGTTCTCAGTACTTGCAGACTTTATCTGAAGCAGTCCAACTAGTTATCAGTGGTAAGTGTGCATTCTATCTCACAAACCCTAACCCTAATTTTTCCTATAAAATAGGGATTTTTGCATGGCAGTTTGCATGCCCAGTTGTATCCGCATAATTGTTTAGAAATAGAAAATATCAGGATTTGGGATATTACAATGGTATCAGAGCTATTTTCTTGGCTAGCTGTGGGCTTAAGAGATGAAAAGTACATGAATACAGAAGGAGATCCTTTTGTAACCTATAGGAGGAGGAAGAGTAGATACACAGAAGAATTTGAAGATATCCAGCTAGAGGATACCAATTCAGACATGGAACAGACAGGTATACATTCAGATAGGGGAAAAGGAACGGGAGAAGAGGAGGATCGGATGGAGTTTCACAGCTTGGTCTCTGCATTGCAAGACTTAGCCAAAGGACAAAAAGAAGTCCTCAATGCAATCAACAGACTGTCGGCGAAACCGGAACCAGGTATCAGCAGTACACCCCCCTCATCGGTAGAGCGGGGATCTTCCAGCGGCAGTGGAAAGATGGCGTACACCAACATCCAGAACACTCCCCACATATACAACAGACCTACTATCAGGCCTACCATGCCTCACTTCTTGGCAGATACAGTAGGGGGCCCAGTCATGCAAGTAGAGCCCAGCGAGCCTTTTGGGGCTTATTTGCAGGAGTACAGGGACTTAGGGGATGAGTTTCATGCTGCTATGTCTTTCTTAGAATTATGCAACATGAAGAGTAGGAACAGGCCCAGGAATTTCAACAAGGGTTTCAATCACAACTATGAGCTGCAGAAAACCTTGGGCAGGTTAACCATCCCAAACTTTGATGGGACTCGCGGAGGATCAGCGAGAACATGGGTCCAAAAGTTGGATACCTATTTTCAACTCAACCCCATGACAGAGACAGACACCATTAAGTTGGCTACACTTCACTTGGACAGAGAGGCTCACGAATGGTGGTACCACGGACTGGTGACATTGGGTCACAACACCATACATTCTTATGGTGAGTTCACTCATAAACTCATGGAGAGGTTCGACAGGAAAGATCCAGAGATCCATTTCAGGGAGTTGGCTCAACTCAAGCAGACTGGTAGCGCAGAATCATTCATTTCAGAGTTTCAGAGGCTAGCCGTTATGGTAACAGATGTGTCAGAGAGCAGATTGACTATGTTATTCACTGAGGCCCTCATAGAGCCACTACGGGGATGGGTGAAAGCCTACAAACCCCTCACTCTACAGGATGCTATTAGCCGAGCAAGGGATATTCAGGATGCAGTCCCTAAAAACAAATTCCCTCTGAAAACCAATTTTCCTGTTAGGGACAAGGACAGGAAACCTTTCCAGCAGGATGTGCCCAAGAAAACCTAGTTAGATGAGGACACCAGGAAAGATTTGAGAAGAAAGAAGTTGTGCTTCACCTGCCAAGAACCATGGGTACCAGGACACAGGTGCGCAGGGAAGGCGAAGGCACACTACATTGAGGTGTATTCAGACAGTGATGAAGATGACGATGAGCAGGAGGCCACAGAAGAGGAATCACACCAGGGGGATACACCGGAGGGAGTCATTGCTACATTGTCGGGGGTACCGAGATTCCATACTCTCAGGGTCAGGGGAGTAGTGCAAGGTCACAGAGTAGGAGTTCTGATTGATGGGGGAGCCACCCACAATTTCATTGACTCCGCTTGGGTAGCCAAACGAGGTATTCAGACCGAGAAGTTCGAGGGATTCACTGTAGCAGTAGCCAGGAACTCCAGCATGGAGTGCAACTACTGGATCCCAAAACTGAATGTTGCCTTGGGTAACTATCAGATGACAGACTCCTTCTATGTAGTGGATGTAGCGGATACTCATGTGGTATTGGGTGTTCAGTGGCTTTACTCTATAGGGAAATACACTACAGACTACAGGGCAATGGAAATGGAGTTTCAGGGGCTAGATGGCAAACGGGTAGTTTTGAGGGGCATGAGCACTTATCCCCCAAAACCGGTCTCGTCACAAAGAATGGAGTCAGTGCTTTGACAGGATGAGATAGAATGGGCTTCAGAATGTTTTGTCACCTTCAGGAAACCCCAGAGACCAGCTCACAACACCCCAGTGACATTCAAGCCTTGCTACAGAAACACGAAAAGGTTTTTCGGGACCTTCCATCAGGCAGACCACCAGACCGGGGCTTTGAACACATCATCGAGCTAGAGGAGGGAACACAAGCAGTCATCACCACTCCTTATAGGCATCCCAAGAGGTACAAAGATGAGATTGAGAAAACCATCAAAGAATTACTGGAGCTTGGTTATATACGACCCAGTTCTAGCCCCTTTGCATCTTCAGTAGTTCTGGTTCAGAAGAAGGATGGCACTCTGCGTATGTGCATCGATTATCGAGCACTTAACAAAAAGACCATCAAGAACAGGTATCCCATTCCCAGGATTGACGAACTCATGGATGAACTTCGGGGAGCTCAATACTTCTCCAAGATCGATCTTTGCTCGGGATACCATCAGATCAGGGTAAGGGACCAGGACATCCCCAAAACAACTTTTCGCTGTCACTATGGTCACTATGAGTTTTTGGTCATGCCCTTTGGGCTTACCAATGCTCCAGCTACTTTCCAGTCATGCATGAACCACACCTTCAGGGCACAGCTACGTAAGTTTTTGCTTGTATTCTTTGATGATATCTTGGTTTACATCAAAACATGGGGAGAGCACTTGAAACACATGGACGATACGTTGAGTATTTTAGAAGAACAGTCGCTTTACGTGAAAATGTCCAAGTGTGAGTTTGGCATGAAGGAAATGCTGTACTTAGGACATGTGATCAATGCAGAAGGAGTACAGGTTGACATGGAGAAAATCCGAGCTATCAAAGATTGGCCCGCGCCAAAAACCGTTACAGAATTGAGAGGGTTCCTAGGTCTATGCACTTATTACCGACGGTACGTTAAGGGATTCTCTCAGTTTGCAGCACCCCTCACAGATCTCACCAAGAAGGGGGCATTCACTTGGACAGACTTAGCGCAGAAAACTTTCGAGGAGATGAAGGTTATCATGAGTTCTTGCCTAGTTTTAGCATTACCAGACTTCTCACAACCCTTTGTAGTAGAATGCGATGCCTCAGGAGAAGGGTTCGGAGCAGTATTGATGCAGAATCATCACCCTATTGCATTTGAGAGCCGTAAACTAAAGAACTACGAGCGCCATTACTGTTGGAGTAGGGTCCCGCAGCTACAGAAGAAGCTGCTAAGTTTAGCGGAGAGATAAGTTTTGGCAGAAAGAAGATAAGACGGAGCTACGACGCCGTAGCACATTTCCAGCTGCAGAGTAGAGCCGGAAACCATGACTTTTTGAGATAGGAAAGTCAAAGAAAGGCAACGGTACCTGAGCGGCCGAGAAAGGAGAGCTCACCCACTGCATTGAAGGCAGCGGCGGAAGACAGGAGGGCTCAACGACCCTCATAAAGAAGAAGGAGCAACGAGGCTCAAGCATTGAAGACGAAGGACAGAAAAGAGAAGCGGCGCATAGTACCCATGGTCAGTGCCGGGAAGCATGGAAGATTGCAGAGAGCTGTGGTGTGACGGGAAGTGGCTACCTCAAGGACAAAGATGACCGACTGTCACTAATTAGGGTTTGGGTTACTGTTGGGACAGGCCCACAGTGTTGTAAAAGCAAGACCTTCGAGCTGCTTATAAAAGGATGTAATTTTTCATTGTAAAGGGTTGGTTAGATAGTTAGACAGTCGTGATTGAAATAGGCAATAAGGATAAGTAGACTGTTGTAAAATCCAAGCTCTGGTTCTGGTCTTGGCTGTAGCAATCTTACTGAAACCAGTAGCTGGCTTATAGAGCATGCATATAACGATCCGCAGGGATCGACTGAGAGGGAAGAGTATATTGTAAGAGCGACAACATAAAGGTAGAGAAGAAAGATCTAAGAGAGAAGATCTTGAGCTGCATGTGAGGTGCAGCAGAACTGTGTTTGCCTTCCCTTAAGCTATAATAGAGAAGCACAGTTCTGTGGACGTAACTCCCATCCTGGGGGCGAACCACGTTAAAATCCCGTGTTCTGTGATTGATTTGCGTATTGTGTTTAGTTGCTGCATCCATCAGTTATGTTATGCAATTTGTTTACAGTTAATGTATGAATGAGTTATTTAGTTACAGCACTACAGGAAGATAAATATAAGTTGAAATCCTTGGCACGTCGTATAAGGACTTATTTATGCTTGCCTTAGACAGTTAATTAATCACAGTAAGACAGTCTGGGTATCGAGTCTTGCGCGTCGACACGAACAACGCTAGGTGCGCTAAGCCGCGGGAGGAGGGTATCGCAAGAAGGCGATACCGCATCGGCAGAGGAGCTGCGGTGCGCGATACCGTAGGTTGAGGACTTAGCGTTGAGCAGGAGTTGCGTGTCGCACGGGGCGCGGCGATACGGTAAGATTGGGAATATTGTGGAAAGGAGGAAGTTGTGCGACGGGAGAAGAATCCGCATGACGTGCGCAAGGGTAGAGACGTCGTGGCTAGAAGGGCCATGAGTGGGGAATAGATCGCACAGCGCGCAGGAAAGAGATCTCGCGGCTAGGAGAGCTGCGAGCCACCGGTAGGATTGCCACGGAACTTGGCCCAAGATGCTTGAGTCCTTAGCCAACCCATTAGAATCACTTCGGGTGAGAATTCAGGCCGTTGTGCGGTCTGTCGCCGAAAGGGCCAGTGAGCTAGGGGTGTTGTTGGTTGATTATAGTAAACCCGGGTCTGCCCATGCAATCAACAAATGGTTCCGTTGCCGGTTTGAACGACTGGGAGTTAATGTTCTGTTGGCATCCTACCAGAGAAGAGTTTCACCAGTGGCTGGATTCAGACTTAAGGGAGTTTGCCAAGAAATAAAATCGGAGCCCTAAACTGAGCACAGAGGCCTGGTTAGAAAAGCATATCGCTTCAGACATACACGCTATATTTTTTGCAACCTATGGAAACGAGCTTTTCAACTGGTTATCAAAGTTGACAGATAGGAACACATTCAAGAAGAAAAGAACCACTGTCTGGACACCGGAGCTGATTCAGACCGTGCAGAACCTTGACAATCCCATTACGAGAGCAGTGGACTTCTGGCTGACAAGTGTGCTAGAAGGCTTTGTTAGGGAATTTGCAGTTGACCAGAGAAAGAGCTTCAGCGCAGCTGAACGATACTTCTTCAGAGGATATCGTGGTAAGTACCTAAGATATCTAAACTTGTCCCTTAAGATGCTGCTATATGAAAAAGGAACAATGGATCTAGTCTCAGATGAATAAGTAAAGATAGTAATGTCACAAGAGTTTGAAAGTGATTTTGATGACATTGGATGAACACGTAGTGGAAAGAAGTATAAAGTAGATTTTAGCTCTCCTGTATTTGAAGACAGTTCAGACAGTATTAGACAACAGAGCCCTAACACCACAGAAGAACCAGAGGGGGGTATTCCTTACCACCCCTATACCCCACAGAAACAGACAGGGACTCAGAATAACCCCGTAGGTACTCCATCTAGTAGTTCACAGACAATACCTACTCCCACTACATCACCTTCACCTACACCGCTGAGTGGTAGTAACCCAGTCAGTCAGAACCCACCACAGAGAAATAGAATGGGAGATGACATGAAGCTACCTATTTTTAAGGGTACAGGAGCAGAAGACCCGGAACAACATTGGTTCCTATGTGAAGCCATGTGGACCATTAAAACAATCAACGATGATAACCTTAAACTTGTACAGTTGGTCACCACTCTCAGAGACAGAGCCTTGACATGGTACATAAAGTATACTACATTACCCAAGACACTTGCCTAGGTCAAGAACGCCATGATCAAAGAGTTTAAGAAACCTAAGTCTGAATCTCAGTGTATAACAGAGCTCAAGGATATTAAGCAGCTTCCATCAGAATCAGTATGGGACTTTGATCAGAAATTCAAAGCCCTGATAGACCAAGTAAGCTTTGACTTTGCACCAGAGCAACATAAGGAATGGTTTATTGCAGCACTGCTCCCTCACATCAGACTGCCACTAATGCAGCAGAAACTCACTACTCAAGATGAAGCGCTGGAGATGGAAATGAAACTAGAGGCTTCACCTCTAGCAGAGACTACCACAAGCATGACAACCCTACAGAACCAGTTGGCCAACCTCACGTTACAGATACACAAACTTAAGAAAGGGAAAGAGGTTATGCAAGACATATCGTGCATAAAGTGTAGAGTACAAGGCCATAGTAAAGACAACTGTCCAGTCTTCGCAGAATATTTAGCATCAGGGGCTCCTAACCCCTTACCACGAACATAAGGGCCATGGTGTGAAATATGTAAAACACAAGGACATCCGCCTCAGCAATGCCCTTTGCTTCAGAAGTATGTACAGACACCTAAGAACCTATACCGTGTCTTCTGCAAATCTGTCGGGCATGATGAACAGGACTGTCGAGCCTATGATCTCATGTTAGATAGAAAACATGATGTGTACAGAGTCCAATCAGAAACGCCGGGTCTAGCAACAGGACCACAGCCGGATCAGGCTTACGGAGGCCGTGCAGGAGGATTCAGAGGATGAGGCCGTGGAGGAGGCTTTGCACGTGGAGAAGGCTTTGGCCGAGGAGGAGGTTTTGGCCAAGGTCGTGGGCCAATCACTTGTTATAATTGCGGAGTTGTAGGACATTATGCTAGGGACTGTCAGAACCCCACCACCACTTGTAACTACTGCAAATCTTACGATCATACCATAGAAGAGTGCCCTATCCTGATAGCTAAGATCAAAGACCCTAAGCCAGCAGCACATCAGAACATCCAGCTTATTGTTGCCAAACAAGCAGAGCCAGAACCAAGAGTCAATATTGTGACTCGTAGTGGTGCTTCCACCAGCGGGACACCACAGGAGACCGAAAAGAACACAAGTCAGGAGTGGGTGCGCAGAGCTCCTGGAAAAGCAACAGCATTCGACCTGCAAAAGAACAAAGAGACATTTCACGAAGCTAAGGCTTCCTTTGATGAACCTACACAATCAGGATCGCAGGTACCGCCGTCTAGGGGTGTACCACAGCAAGCACCTTATGGCGATAGCAATGAACACGTACCGTAGGCTACCACAACAGGAAGAGACGACGAGGATGAGCCGACAGGAAGTGTACAATCCTTCCTGCGCAGTTGTTTGAAGCTCTTGAGAAATGAAAAAGCCATTGGAGAGCTACAGTGCATCATAGATCAGTGTTAACAACCTTCTCTCTCGGGCAGTGCACACCGCGCTGTTCATAATATTATAGGACATACAAGGACTGGAAGGGAGATGAAACTTATAGCACATATTGGAGAATTTGAAATGGATGAGGTCGTCTTAGATCTGGGATCAGAGGTGAATGTTCCAACTAAGCAGACATGGGAACAGATGGGTAGTCCTCAGTTAGCCCTATCGCCTATCCACCTGAGATTAGCTAATCAGCAGCGAGTATCACCACTGGGTCGACTGCCATAGGTGCCATTTGACATTGACGGAGTTCGTACTTTTGCGGACTTCGAAGTTATAGAAATCATTGGCGACAGTCGACCGTATCCAGCACTATTAAGTATCGATTGGGCGATTGGTAGCAAGGCTGTCATCGACCTAAAGAGAAGACAAATGACCTTTGAGGATGCGCAGATCCAGGTCATCGCACCGCTGGATCCTTACCAAGGTCCTAGATATATCGAACCTATCCGAGCAGAGGAAGAGGCACATAACATGGATAGTCTCTACAGAAGGGAACATTAGTTGGCAATGCGACAGCTCATGCGCATCGGATTCTGATATTGGTCTAGAGAACTGGCAGAACAGACTTTACGAAGTCTCAGCGTGTGGATGTGCGTTTATGAGTAAATCTCTGCGATGGATTGGCGCAGAGATCACTGAGATTCCATCATATCATGGTCTAACAGATATTCAGGAATTCCTTGAGCAGTTTGAGCAACAGATTCCTTACGAGCAGAGAATCGCAGCTATGGACCTTGCAGTACGAGCCACACCTGCAAGATGGTGGTACGCGCATAAAGAAAATATCGCATCATGGGATGATATTAAAGGACTGATGGCAATCAGATTTTCTGTCAATAAAGAGTATGTACCGCAGAAGTACACAAGAGAAACTGACCCCAGGGCACACATTCAGACATGTGAACAGAACTGGTCGGACATTCCAGAGGATGAATGGGTTCACAGATTCATTCACACATTGGACACAGTTCCAAGGAACTGGTACACAGAGACCAAATTACGCAAGGGGACGACTACATGGTCACTTATGACAGACAGTTTCCTGCTCACCTTTGCGTTTGAATCAGAACATCCAAGTGTTTCTCAGGCCCTAGACATAATCAAGACCAAGATATTTGAGGATTGCACCATCTCAGTACCAGTCCAACTTGAGTGGACTATCCAGCTAGAAGAGGCATTGGAATGCTATAATTTTGCATCAGAATCAGAGGAGGCGGATGAGGACCCTCGCAACACCAACATTCCGGAGTCGGAAGGAACTCGTGATGTTGGAGGACCACAGTTAGAGACTCCAGCAATCACTAAGCCCATCAAGATTAAAAAGGTCAATATTGGCACAGACGCAGAACCTAAGTTTGCCTCTATTGGAGACTGTTGGAACGATGAAACAGTCGGACAGATTGTAGATTTGTTACATGACTATCAGGACCTATTTCCCACCAAGTTCACGGAGATGAAGGGAATAGTCGGAGACCTGGGGGTGATGAGGATACCATTGAAGGAGGATGCTAGACTAGTTAAGCAGTGCCCATATAGATTGAATCCGCGCTACAAAGAAAAAGTCAAGGACGAGATTGATAAGATGCTAGCAGTAGGCATCATTGAGCTGGTAGAAGAAAGCGAATGGGTTAGCCCCATGGTCGTCTAAGAGAAGAAAACAAAAGGGGACATCAGAATCTGTGTTGATCTGCGAAAACTCAACGATGCATCACTTCATGATCCATTTCCAACACCGTTCACTGATGAAGTATTAGACAACGTGGGAGGACAGGAGGTCTACTCCTTCATTGATGGCTTTTCAGGCTACCATCAGATCAGAATACATCCAGAAGATCGATCTAAGACCACCTTTGCAACAGAATGGGGCTCATTCCAGTATACGGTAATGCCCTTTGGTCTTAAGAATGCACCAGCTATATTTTCTCGAGTAGTAGTTGCTGTATTTAAAGAATACATCCATAAATTCTTAGAAGTATATTTTGATGACTGAACTGTATTTGGGCTAATCGATAAGCACATAGGAGATTTAAGACTGATGTTAAAGAAATGTAGGCAGTACCAGATTTCTCTAAACTTGAAGAAATGTATATTTTGTGCACCATTTGGTATTTTGTTGGGTCATATTGTGTGCAGACAAGGATAGATGGTAGATCCCGCGAAGATCGCCATCATTGTAAATCTTCCGGCACCCAATTCAGTCAAGCAACTAAGGACAATACTTGGTCATACTGGGTACTACAGAAAGTTCATCAAGGGCTACGCAAAGATCACATCACCAATGGAGAAATTGCTCAAGAAGGATGTAAAATTCCTATGGACTGAGGAATGTCAGCAGAGCCTAGACATGCTTAAAGAAAAGATGGTTACAGCACCCATCCTAGTGTTTCTAGACTGGACTAAGCCATTTCATGTACACGTGGATGCATTCGGCATCGCACTAGGAGTCGTCTTGACACAGCCAGGAGAAGGGGATCTTGACCATCCCATCGCATATTCCAGCAGAAAGCTATCAACAGCAGAAAAAACTACACCACAACAGAAATAGAGGGCTTAGCTATGGTGTATGCGCTGCAGAAGTTCACGCACTATCTATTGGGCGCCTCGTTTAAAATGTTTACTGACCATTCCGCATTGAAGTACCTAGTCAATAAACCAGTGTTAGGGGGGAGAATCTGTAGATGGTTACTCCTCTTTCAGGAGTATGATTTTGAAATCATTGTGAAACCGGGAAGACTGAATGCAGGACCTGATCATTTGTCGCGGATAGACTCAAGAGAAGAGACAAGTAACCTAGAAGACAATCTACCGGATGCGCCGTTGTTCTCTATACAGATCACAGATGACTACTATGCCGACATTATTCAATTCCTCACTACAGGAGTAGCACCTGATGAGTTCACTAAGCAACAAAAGAAGCAGTTGGTTGTTAAGGCAGCAGACTTCACCCTCATTGCAGGATGCCTATATAAGTTAGGTCTGGATGAAGTTCTACGCAGATGTATAATGCCGCATGAAAAAGACGCTATTCTTAAAGAGGCACACTCAGGAACCACATGAGGTCATTTCACTGGAAAGCCGACTGCACAGAAAATCTTGGAGGCAGGACTATGGTGGCCTACGTTACACAAAGACACCAAGGACTTTTGCAGATGCTGTGATATCTGCCAGAGGGTAGGAAAACCCTCGCGACGCGATGAAATGACGCTGCGACCCCAGGTCACGCTGCGTGCATTTGACAAATGGGCTATAGACTTTGTGGGTCCTATCAACCCACCAGGAAAGCGCATGGGTGCGAGATATATTATCACTGGAACAGAGTACCTCACCAGATGGGCAGAGGCCAAAGCAGTAAGAAATTGTGATGCTGCTACAGCCGCACAGTTCCTGTTTGAAAACATCATGAGTAGGTTTGGATGCCCAGTAATTTTGATGAGTGATCAAGGCACACATTTCTTGAACAGTACTATTGAGGCATTGACAGAAGAATTCCAGATCCAGCACCATAAGAGCACTCCCTACCACCCATAGGCTAATGGTACGGTGGAGGCCTTCAATAAGATTCTAGAAAATGCTCTTACTAAAATCTGCAATAACCAAAGGAATGATTGGGATCTCAGAGTTACCGCTGTATTATGGGCATACAGAACCACATGCAAGAAACTTACGGGACGCACACCTTTCAGCTTGGTATATGGACAGGAGGTTGTTATGCCTATGGAGTATATTCTTCCCAGTTTAAGAATCGCTCAGATTACCGAGATGACTGATACAGACACAGTGGAGGAAAGGCTAGCACAACTGCTTGCCTTAGAAGAAGACAGATTCATCGTCGGATTCCATCAGAAAGTGCATAAAGCACGAGAAAAAGCTTGGCATGACAGACACATTAAGAGTAAGACTTTCAGGATCGGAGACCTAGTACTCCTATATGACAGCAGATTCATTAAGTTTCCAGGGAAGTTCAAGACACATTGGCTGGGGCCGTATCAGATACAGCAAGTTACGGAGGGAGGTGCCGTTCAGCTTAGCCAGTTGAACGGGGAGCTTCTTCCCACATGGATCAATGGCAGTAGGCTTAAGCTCTATAGTGATAGCCACCTCGCCTCTCAGACCTAGCTTAAACCAGTTTATGATGGTGCAGATGTCCAGTGTAGTTGAAAGGAGGCATCGCACCGGGAATCAGTCTACACCGGCAGATAGTCTAGTTGTGAGGAATCGCACCAGGACGGGTTAAAAATAAAAAATAAAATAAATAAAATAAAAAAATTTAACGCTGTTTGTTTGTGTAGGTGATGCGGAGTTGCATCGCAGTAGTATGATGTTTCCCCGTGCCACGTACCCAGTTTGCAACCGACAGTGGGCTAGTCAAGTCACTGTCTGACAGGTAGTTAATGAAGAAATGACCGGTATCCCCTACCGTAGATTTGGCAACAGTATAATAAATTTTTCCAGATTTACTAAATCTCTGACGACACAGGTGCCTGTATACGCACGCTTTGAGGAACACGTGATCAGATCTCAACAATTATGGCGGATCAGAATGACAGGTAGGGTCTCGTCCAGGTAATTATGATGACCAACGGGTTTGACCCAGGATGACCGTTGCGTCCGGTAGTATGCCTTCGGCATAAAAGCAGACATCCTTCAAGTAGGAAGGGTACAGTTACCAAATATCGAGAGCTATACAGAGCAGTGCTAAGTGTCCCCTGTGCAGAGCCAATTAAGTTATAGAGTACAGTGACTTCCAGAGTTCGAAGCCACTGCACGCCCAGAGTATTGAGCCAAGCGGATTCTGACTGAGGACGAACCTTTAGAAGGCATGTTGAGACGTTTTGACCCTGGTGGCCGTAGGTCCGCCATGACGACGTCGCCCAGGGTTGTGAAATTAAGTACAGCACAAGTCAGACAGCCGCTAAGGATGAAGAGTCAAGCGCCAGAAGTAGAAGTTGTCACCAAAGTCTCTGCTAAGGAGAAGAAGAACGCCGAGCCCATCACTAAAGATAAGAAAGCAGAGCAGAAGAATGATGAGAAGAAATCTCCCGCTAGGTGGAAAGTAAAAATGAGAAAAAGAAAGCAATGGGAGAAAATCGCTGACCTATCTGATCAGCTAAGAGAAGCACGAAAGATTGCGGAGGCACTGAAACAGAAACCTGAGGGTCAGGGGCAGCATGTGGATCTGGACCACTTCGAAAAGAAGAGAAGTGGAAGAAGACTGCAAACCCAGTGGAGGGGAGACTTCCAGAACAAGGACAAAGGCTTGTTCTCGGACCGGACTTCATGGTTTGCTTCTCTTCCATACACAAGGCTCCAGACTGAATGAAATGTTTGAGAAGGCTGGAAGATACAGATTTTCCTTGTGATAAAAGTTCTAACCCAGATGAAAAGGAAAGGATATCTGTGGAGCACTTCTCAAACACTAGAGCGTTCTCAAAGGAGAACGAGCGAAGAGAGCGAAATCGTGACTACGGGCAGAAAGGATAAGAGAGCCCAACGAACTAAGTTACCAAAACTCGGCAAGAGGGCGTCTCGAGGTAATGAAGAACGAAGTCGCAGGACTTCGGGACAAGCTACAGCGCACTTCGCAGGAGGCGAAGGAGAAGCTACGGCAGGAGAAGCCTGCTGGTAGTGGCTCGAGGGCGAGCCACAAGTAAGTGTTAGGGGACTGTTGGAGTAGGGTCCCGCAGCTATAGAAGAAGTTGCTAAGTTTAGCGGAGAGATAAGTTTTGGCAGAAAGAAGATAAGACGGAGCTACGACGCCGTAGCACGTTTCCAGCTGCAGAGCAGAGCCGGAAACCATGACTTTTTGAGATAGGAAAGTCAAAGAAAGGCAACGTTACCTGAGCGGCCGAGAAAGGAGAGCTCACCCACTGCATTGAAGGCAGCGGCGGAAGACAGGAGGGCTCAACGACCCTCATAAAGAAGAAGGAGCAACGAGGCTCAAGCATTGAAGACGAAGGACAGAAAAGAGAAGCGGCGCATAGTACCCATGGTCAGTGCCCGGAAGCATGGAAGACTGCAGAGAGATGTGGTGTGACGGGAAGCAGCTACCTCAAGGACAGAGAGGACCGACTGTCACTAATTAGGGTTTGGGTTACTGTTGGGACAGGCCCACAGTGTTGTAAAAGCAAGACCTTCGGGCTGCTTATAAAAGGATGTAATTTTGCATTGTAAAGGGTTGGTTAGATAGTTAGACAGTCGTGATTGAAATAGGCAATAAGGATAAGTAGACTGTTGTAAAAGCCGAGCTCTGGTTCTGGTCTTAGCTGTAGCAATCTTACTGAAACCAGTAGCTGGCTTATAGAGCATGCATATAATGATCCGCAGGGATCGACTGAGAGGGAAGAGTATGTTGTAAGAGCGACAACATAAAGGTAGAGAAGAAAGATCTAAGAGAGAAGATCTTGAGCTGCATGTGAGGTGCAGCAGAACTGTGTTTGCCTTCCCTTAAGCTATAAGAGAGAAGCACAGTTCTGTGGACGTAACTCCCATCCTGGGGGCGAACCACGTTAAAATCCCATGTTCTGTGATTGATTTGCGTATTGTGTTTAGTTGCTGCATCCATCAGTTATGTTATGCAATTTGTTTACAGTTAATGTATGAATGAGTTATTTAGTTACAACACTACAGGAAGATAAATATAAGTTGAAATCCTTGGCACGTCGTATACGGACTTATTTATGCTTGCCTTAGACAGTTAATTAATCACAGTAAGACAGTCTGGGTATCGAGTCTTGCGCGTTGACATGAACAACGCTAGGTGCGCTAAGCCGCGGGAGGAGGGTATCGCAAGAAGGCGATACCGCATCGGCAGAGGAGCTGCGGTGCGCGATACCGTAGGTTGAGGACTTAGCGTTGAGCAGGAGTTGCGTGTCGCACGGGGCGTGGCGATACGGTAAGATTGGGAATATTGTGGAAAGGAGGAAGTTGTGCGACGGGAGAAGAATCCGCACGACGTGCGCAAGGGTAGAGACGCCGTGGCTAGAAGGGCCACGAGTGGGGAATAGATCGCGCATCACGAGCGGAAGATCGCGCAGTGCGCAGGAAAGAGATCTCGCAGCTAGGAGAGCTACGAGCCACCAGTAGGATTGCCACGGAACCTGGCCCAAGATGCTTGAGTCCTTGGCCAACCCATTAGAATCACTTCGGGTGAGACTTCAGGCTGCTGTGCGGTCTGTCGCCGAAAGGGCCAGTGAGCTAGGGGTGTTGTTGGTTGATTATAGTAAACCCGGGTCTGCCCATGCAATCAACAATTACTCCATATATGACAAAGAGATGCTAGCCATATTGCATGCTCTCACAAAATTTAGACAGTACCTGGTGGGAAGTAAGTTCAAAATCAAAACCGATCATAACAGCCTCAAGTATTTCTTGGAACAGAAGGAACTGAATGAGCGACAACAGAAATGGGTCAGCAAGGTACAATCCTATGATTTCGAGATCGAGTATGTGAAGGGTAAGAATAATGTAGTAGTTGATGCATTATCCAGACGTCCATCCCCATTATCTCTCAGTAGTATATCCACGGATTGGAGGGCACTTCTCTTAGTGGAGTACTCCAAAAATAAATTCACCTGCGAATTATTGGATGGGCAAATTCAGGATGACAGGTACATGATTGTGGATGACATCATCTACTACAAGGACATAATATACCTCGTTCCAGAATCCACATTGAGGAAGAAGATCATCCAGGCAGCCCACGATTCTCCTTTATCAGGGCATCAAGGGTTCTTAAAAACCTACAGGCAGA